>SCLH01000660.1:50342-89576 GCA_004367855.1 Oikopleura vanhoeffeni | reverse complement strand
ATTTACGAAAGTCGCGGTGCCAAAAGACACACATTGAATACAGGCGTTTTTTTTTATCTTTGCCTTCGCTTGACATTTTCAAAAACAAAACAATTATTTCATATACAGACGCAGTGTCTGAGACGGACTAATAATAATACTATGGTTTTGTGAGTTTTGAATACACTAACCTTAAACCACAGAAAAAGTTTTCATTACTTAATTTTTTTCTATGAAAACAATGTTCTTTGGAATCATCTGAAACAATTTACTAACACATTCTCCTCGTATGGAATTTTGCATGATATAACATTTCAGGAATTTTTACCAGCAATCTAATGCAATGTAATCGCCTGTAGGTGAGTTTAAAAAAGGCTTTCTGTTTGACCACTCCTGAGGTTGCTTCATCTAGTAACAAAATTTTTGGGTTTCTGACAAGTGCTCTTGCTATTGCGATTCTCTGTTTCTGACCTCCCGATAAGGTAGCTCCACCAGCTCCTACATTTGTATCCCAAGTATTTGGTAGTTTTTGAATAAATTCGTAGGCGTTGGCTTGCTTTGTCGCCTCAATAATTTGCTCTTTAGTGACATCTAGTCGACCATATCTAATATTTTCTTCTACAGAAGCATTAAATAAAACTGGTTCTTGACTGACAACTCCAATAATTGATCGTAGAGAATTTACATTAATTTCTTTTAAATCAACCCCATCAAGTGTTATAGAACCGCCTTGAATATCATAAAACCTTTTTAATAATGCAAAAGTCGTAGATTTTCCGCAACCTGATTGACCACAAAGAGCCGTGGTTTTTCCAGCTTCAACTTGAAATGATACTTTTTTCAAAACTTGTTGGTCCAAACGTCCTGGATAGGTAAATTCTACGTCTTCGAACTCGACGAGTCCTTTGCTGTCAGAAAGCATGATACCTTCCGTAGATTGAGTATCGATGACTGGAACTCTAAAAGAAAATCATATTATCCGAAAAAACATTTTGACTCTTAAATATTTCTAAAATCGAGTCTAAAAAGTAAAATTTCAAAAGAAATTTCGATTAGAACTAAAATGTCTACAGAGAAAAAAAGTCTAAATCAGACATTTTCCGATGTAGACATTTCACTTGCAAGACCATTTTGATCTTTTAATGATATGCAGTAAAATGTCTACTGTTTTGAGAGTAAATGTCTACAAAATTTAATAAAAAATTATTGAAAAATAATTTTTTACAAAATCCGATTTTCTGGTTTCACGATATCTATTTTAGAATAATTCATGAGTAAGTTCAAAACATTTTATCCATTTATTATACATTTTACGTTGAATTTAGCGCTCATTACGACAATGAATCCTATATTGTGGAAATTTTGAAATTCAAGTTTAATTTTGATTGATTGAAATATTAACCACATAGTACTGGCGATGCTTACCTATCCATAATTTCGAAAACAGTATGTGCTGCAGTCTGTGCTGTAGCCATATATTCTGCATTTTGCCCAAATTGGGAAAGACCAAAAGCTCCTAAGATAATTCCAAAAAATACGATCAATTTTTGCCCGACAGTATAATCATCTTCAACAATCAATTTTGCTCCATACCAAAAGGCAAGCCCATAAGCGCAAAACATTGAGAGGTATAAAATACCGATTGATGCTCCAGTATAAGCTGCCTTTTTAATTCCAGCCTTTTCAGCTGTAACCAAAGGTTTTGTATACCGTGCAACTTCTTCTTTTTGTCCAGTGAAAGCAGTGACAGTTCTGTTTCGAGTGTTTCATGTATTCGAAAAATTATTTTTGAACATTTATTTTTGATTGAGTTTGTAAATACCTTATTTTTATATTTCATATCCCTTTATCACTTTTTGGTTAGAATGCGTAGCCACTACTCCTTTTAACGTGTGATTTTAACGTTGTGGCCACGCATTCTAACCAAAAAGTGATAAAGGGATATGAAACAATTTGAGAATATTTATAATTTTACAATTTTTATAAAAATATTTACTGAATTCTTCGATTTAAGAAAAAATATTTTTGTCGAACTGAACAAATGCCCACTTAAGAAAATTACCGATAATGTTAAATTGATTTCTTGAGATTGTAAAAACCAATGCGGTAGAGATTATTCAAGAGCAAAATGATTCATCTATATTAAGTTTATCATTCGCTCTCATGAGCAAAAATCTAATCAGAATCTCCCTCATTCAATCTCCATCTGCATAAATTAATCGCCAAAAACCATACGCTTATCTTTTTATTGATAAAAGACAAGTAAATTATATAAAAATGCCACAAATAATTAGTTGAAATTAAAGATATAAATTATAAAAGATGATTTTCTGGCCACCCGATGGCGATAATTCTTTTCTTTCGAAAATTGTTTTTTGTGATTTTTAATACTTATTTACAACTCTAAGGGGGTAGCAGTCGCACTCTTTTTAGGGTACTTTGGGGTGTAAAAATAGCACGAAATTGCTAGGGAACACTCAGAAAGCATAAACTTATTGAAAAAAACATAAAAAAATTCCAAAAAAAGGTCGAAATTTTCATTTTTAGAGAATTTTTCTGAGTATTTTTTTTGGAAAACATTGAAACCCAATTTTTGACCAGAAAAACTCAAAATATCAAAAAGCTGTTAGCAGATTTTCTTCTCGGAATCACCCAAGCTTCAATTTGATGGTACTTTCGACTAAATCAGACGTCTTTTATTTTCGAGTTGCACTTCCGGTTTACTAAAATGCGATTTGCTAGAATTCAACAAAACATTTTTAAATTCTGCTCCATCATAATAACAAACAATATTTCTCCATCTTTTCTCAAATTTATACTGCATTCTAAAATGTAAACCTAGGAGGAGATAGATTTTGAATAGCGAAAATCTTGAAATTAGGCGGTTTTTCGGCAGTTCTAGAAAAACAAGTTGACATTCAAAAAACCCTTCGATCACATTAAAACCATAAGTGTTTCCAACAAAATTTAGATAGGTGTTCTAGAATTCGCTACATGGTGGTCACCAGGGTCGGCCATAAATTATTCTGATTCATTTTTTTTTGTAGATTAGGGATAGATCCACCAAATGGCTATTTTCAAAAGTTCGAAGCAGTTGAGTATCCTGAATAAAGTGGAGTACAAAGAACATTTATGCGAGCGCTCCCTCTTCATCAATTTTTGGTCACCTTTCTCATAGAAAAATTTTGCTCATTTCAAACTCCAAGAATTGTGCACGCCAAAAGCTTCATTGAACTCCACTGCGCAACAATGTTCTGAAACAAGAGTCCAATAAACACCCAAAAAGTAACCTTTATTGTTGATAATAAATCTTTTCGGGAATTCAGCTATCAAATTATTGTCAGCCAATGCGTATTCAAATTCAATTTTTAATTGTATGCATTTCCGAAGACATGAGAGTATACTCACTGTATTGTGGTTTTAGCCTGCGCAGGTGGAGGTAGGACATAAACGAAATAAAAAGTGAAATAATTTCGTGATCATATGAAACATTCCTTATTCCTTGTAACACTTCTTCGGCGATACCTCCAGCAACTGCATATGAATCAAGTTCAGTTTTAGCGTAGAAAGTTGAAAACATAGAAATAATAAATATCCTGTGATGCCGAGGACTGGGACACAGCTAGACATACGATGCCATTTCCATCCATAATAAAGCCAATTGGTAATACCTCCTATAAATTGAGCTAATGACTTTTATTGTTTAAAAATAGAAATGCAATACGTTTCAATATGGGTGTTTGTTTTAAAAAGACACCTTCAGAGGATGAGCTTAGATAACATATCTAATCGATCACATATTCTTTAAAAGTATAAAAAACCAAATTAAAAAAAACTAATTTTTCATGGAATTAGTAATTAAAACCTGATTTTGTTAATTGACGAATAAAAGTTGAAAATTCGAAATACCGTCGAACATTTTTTTGATCAGTAAATTTTCAGCTTTATTTCATTGATTATAGCCCCGTGAGATCATTGAATTTTTTATTAACTATGTAGTTTTCTCTGTAGTTTTACCGCTGCACTACCCTACCTATAACGTGTCATTTTTCATCGAATTTGAGAATTTCTAAATTGAGAAAAATCCTATTCCAATTCAGGATAACATATAAAAAAGCTCGTGCTTTTCTCTCGAGAATGTTCTGAGTAATACTCCTTCCTTTTCTCTGAAACTGCCAATTTTAAAAATTACAGACATGTTCAAAAAAGGACAATATCGCCCAAAATCTTAGGACAATTATTGTAGGGTGTTATTTGTAGGGTTATTTAATTGTCCGACGATATGGCAAAATCTCAGACACTTATAGTCTTAATAAGTTATAGACGAAAACATAGTTATGTATTAAACAAAATTTTTAATCTTTTCCTGAACTGCAACACCCACTTTTTCAGCAATTCCGTCTTGAATTTTTTTAACATCGTCGAATAATCTTGTATTCATTTCGCCTGTATCATGGGTATCAAAGTAACCCAATATCTTGTCGAATAATAGATGGAAAATAAAAAGCTCGCGAGTTTGATCATTTGCCTGAAAATGAAATAAGTTAGTTTAAAAAGAAATCTTTTATTTTTTCTAAGTTTGTTCAAAAAATCGTTTTCTAAACTAAATTTTCGATGAATCATCTTCCGAAAATATTACTTTTAATTCAAATTATTTCAATAAGTTAAAATGAAGGGAAAGAAAAGGGCAATTATTTACAAAGTAATCAATCAGAAAAAATCCTGTTTACGCTAATTATTCTTGAAAATAAAAATATCAAACTATAACTGATAATATACTAGAAATTATATAATACAATGCCCTTTGTGTGTTTTGGCTTTTAATAGAACAGATTTTAGCCCAATCAGAGCCAAATCAGACCCAATTAGAGCCAAAAAACTCCAACCCACGCGGGAAAAAAGTAAGTTTAAAAACCAAACAACGACAGCGCATTGTATAATACAATTACCCGGGGGGGAGCAATATAGCCGAAAGTTTTCGCCAAAAAATTCCGGCAATATTGCCCCCTCCTTTGTAACTGGGGGGAAGTTCGCAGAAGTTTTTGTGCCAAATTGCGTAGGTTTAGGTTAAAAATTTCGGCGATTTCGGCAAATTCGGCGATATTGGGCCCCCTGTATATATTTTTTTTTATAATATTTTTTGACTTCAGTGTTTATGTACAAAACAAGTTCATTTTTTATCGAGTTATTAATAATGAATTGAAATGATAATTAATCGACAACGTTACAAAAAATTATTCATAAATCAAAAAAAATCATGACAAAGCAGTTCCTTATACGCTTTTTTTTATGAGAGTCTAGTTTATGTATAAGAAACTACGGTGGCCAAGGATTGTCGACTCGTAAGCTTCGACTCGTGACATAGTTAATTCTGAATTGGGACCACACTCCGGTTAATTATGTTTTATGAGACCCCATGGGGCCCCATAATATAATTCAATTAATTTGATTCATCGTCAAAATAAGGTGATTTAATTATTTTTGTCTGTTAAAATTTGACACTTTAGGCTGACCGGAAGCAAATTATCGAATTCGAATTCATTCAATGTATTCAGAGGAGGTTTTAATTAAAGCCCTGGTGCTACTGAACAGAAAAACGAACGATAATTTGAAAAAAAAATAATGATTAGACGTGCTTTGGGGTCAACGGCATTTGACTCACGCAAATCAGAAAAATGTGAAATGAACTCATTTTGCCGGAACGTATCATAATCTCGCACTGATTACTTTCATAATTCAATTGCGTAACATTTGAGTTTTTTTTTAGTGGATGGTCTCCAGTAAAACAATTATTAAAATTGTTCATTTTTATAATTTTTTTGTTATTTTTAAGCCGATACTATCGCTGCGATAGAAGTAAAAACTAACAAATCAGAGATAATGTTATAAATAAGCGGTATAATGCCGCTATTGAAAAATACAGATCGACGCTAAATAAGACAAAAATAGTGCTTGATTTTTTGATAAAATAAGCTTTAAAAGTTTTGATGAAAAAGTTATCAATATCTACAGTTACGTAAATTTAAAACGGATTAAAATGACCTCATAACAACGTTTGGAGATTTTAAATTCATGAATGTTATCAAGTTGTTCAGGTCATCTGTCTAGATGTAGTATCAAATATAACCCCGAAATTCAGTCTTTCTCACACTTTCCCGAAAGTTCTTTACAAAAACAAATGGCACGTGCAACTGCAAGAAAATAAGTACCTGTCAGATGACGTCATTAAACAAACAATTTGAATGTATCCACAAATCCATGTCACTAAACAATACCTATGAACCAATAAATATTCCCGATAACAGAATCTTATTTTAAGTGAAAATTTTCATGGTTTTATGGTTTTGTTTGTGCCAAATCACAACTATCATCGGCTGTCATCTAACTGTTTATCATATAAATTTTAATTGGCGGAAATTTCTGCAATAAAAAATGGTGACTGGGTGATGATATTTTTGAAATTGGCCAATTTATAGTCGATGGCGATGTTTAAATATAATGCGTTTTTTTTAATACATATTTTTTTACCAAGTTAAATAAAAGGTGTCATTCGAGTGTTGATCACTGATCTATTATCGCAGATACTATATATATTTTGTGAAAATTTGAGTACTAAGAATGTACAAAAAATTCTAAAAATTGAACAATTCGAAAAAAACTGGATCTTGAAATAATAATTTTTTTATTATTGATTGAGGAGAAAACTTTCATTCATAATTGATATTTTCATTATCGAAACATACAACTTAACGCAAAACGCTGATTCTAAGTCTGTTAATGATTATTTGTTAATCTTAAATTTTCACCATTCCGAGAAGCATCCGATTGCTGTTCTCCATCATCGTACTATTTCCAGATATAATTCCTTCAAATAATTCCTTTTCTGCCGTCATTTAAATTTTGAATTGTTAAAGCACAAACTCCAGCGTCGTACATGTCCAGTAAATTAACATCACAATATGCAAATTTTCCGCATTTGTAAAGTCATCGACAGTTTGACAAAATTAATCATAAGAGCTGGCTGAGAACCCAACAACTACGGCGGCGAACCATGCAAGAGCAACAAAAGAATGTCGAAGCTTGTGGCAAATCGATACTATAATAATATAATATTTGAATTATTCATAAATTATTGAAATGAAAAGCATAAAAAAAGTAATGAGGGGAACGGACTCGCAAAAAAGGAAAAGGAAGGGGGAAGTGCCAACAGTAAGGGAAACGTCTCCTTTACAAGCCTGGTCGAAACGTTGTTTTGAAAAATTCAAAAAAATTATTTAATTTTATTTTTTTTATGTTGATAATTTTTCGAATTGCAAAAATTTAGACCAGAACCGCCTGTATCTTCCACTCTATGTAACTTTCCTCGACAATTCTACCATCTGATCATCATATAATGGTATCAATATTATCTCACGCTAAATTCTAGTTTTCGGAAATCTAATCAATGCTTCATTCATGGAATTAACCAGTAATAATCATAATGTGAAAAGTTAAATGAAACGATACTCATTCGGAATTTGTCGAAAACATTAATTGCATCGGTAACAGTAGGTCGAGGAGATTTTCTCAAGATGCCCTATAAATATTGTTATCAAGGAGCACTCTGCATAATATCTTGGTGTGTTATTAATTTGCAACTCATTAACACGAGACGCACTTAATATCGAACGTTGGACACTTAATCATGGGAATGTCGGTAACTCGGCGGATATAATCGTGCAATAATTAGATCCGAACGAATATCGTATTAATCTAATCTCAACCCCTTCACATAAGAATAACCAAGACATATGACGATCCAATAATTATTTAAAAATCGCGAACCCTTGATCGGGATAAGTTATCCAATTGAGACGAATTTTTTCACACAACGTTTCGACAGGGTCGGGATCCATGTCCTTGAACGGGATAAGAAGTGTGTATATGTTTCCTCCATTTACCCATGAGTCCCGAGTCGTATTTCATTCACATCCCGTCCCTAATCAACTCTTCACTCCTCCTCTTCTGTCTCCTGAAGAGTGCACTCGCCCATTCTCCGCACTAAGTCGATACTCGACCTGTTACAGAAACTTGGTCGGGATTGGGATTTGACATGATCTCTATTTGTTATCTAACTGAGTAGCGCACAGCAGTCACAATAACACAAATTCACCTGTGGTTAGATATAAAGTAATTATCCCAATCACATTCTTCATTAGTACCGCAACTTATTATGTGTATCTATTCGAGTATAAATTTGTATCTGGCGATTTATCTTCATGCTCGCGATTTGCCCTCACATATCCCGCCTCAATTTCAAACATTTTTTTTTGGTAGCTTGACTTATATAATGAGACAATTGTTGTATATTACTTTCGAGAGCGAGAATAAGTATTTAACATAATCTAATTGTGCGTGTTGTAGTCCATCAATAGCATCTCAGATCATCCACTCTAGAGCGAAATTATTTGGTCGCAGATTGCTATCAGCTAAAAACCGGAGCAGTTACTTCATTAATCAGACTAAACATTAATGTCCACGCGACACGAACGGAGTAAGAAATTAAAAATTATCTACTATTGGTAGTAACTAGTTGACATATTGATCCTGCTACTTTATTGGCGATAGCAATAATTGTTCTCGTACGTGTCTTAGAATGGTCTGAGGTGAGCTTCTTAAAGCGAATGTGGCAAAATCCTCCTTCAAATAGCACTAGACAAGAAGAGTAAGAAAAGTATCTTAGTTCGTAGTGTGCGTCAACGTGCAATCGTATTATTCTGTGCAAATAGTACAGATGATTGGAGAACTAGCAGATCGGATGCCTTATTTCGGGAATTGTTGAAAATTTTATGATTAAACAAAAATTAATTTCCCAATTTGTACTAACCCCTTATGAGAGTCGTAGTAGGATTTCCTTATCACATCTCGTGGCTTTGAGACGTTATAAAAGACTATGAAACTGATGATCTACCAACTATTATATTAAGTCAACTATCGGAGTAAACTAATGGCGACCAGCGAACTTTCCATCAATTAATTTGAAATGAATGTTTTATCCTCGCTCCAATACTACTAAAATAAATAATAATAAATAATAATAATTTTATTTTCTATTAGTAATTAGCGCGTAGGATAGTAATATATGCGAAATAAGTATAGGAAGTTTTGAAACGACTAATCAACCTCAATAGAATTTCAAAATTAATGCAACTTTAGACGCAACTGCAGAGCGTATTATAAATCACAAGATCCTTAATGGAGTTAAATAACTATATAAACCTTCCAAGGGATGTATTCCACTCTCTATATAAAGAGTTGAGCACTCATAGAAATTTTAAAAGTTCCATATATATGCCTACAATAAACCCTAGGATACGGAACAGTGAATTCTTAAATCCTCTAATCGATCCACGAGTATATTTGCCACACATTGATAATATTAATTTAATTTCATGTGATACATATATAATAGAGGAATATTCGATAATCAAACACGTGATCTCTAGAAATAACCTCTGATTGAGTTTCATAATCATAAAGAACACCTGATTTCGTCTCTTGAGTACAATCGGACTATTATATCTAGTCTCAGGATCGGCACCACGTCAGATTAATGAATCCTACCACCAAACGGAATACTCTTAGATGCTCACAGTAAAATATTTAAATTGTCAGAATCACCGCCCGAAAATATTAAAATAGACCTCACATAAGCATGATCAATTATCGAGGTAGTTATAATATCTGACACGCTACGACCTGCATGAGATGTTATTATTCAGAGGTATGTTGAATTTAATCGGTACAGGGGAGCATAAGATGCAAAAAACGCATATATAAAATTCCATCGAAAAGTATCAAAACTCTACAAGGAATATAGAGTGCTCTGTTGACGGAGAATATTTATTGAGATAATACTAGTTATGGTACTTGGTAGTAGATAGTACCATGGATTTGCTGTGACTACCCACATTACTATTGTTTGTCTTCTTTATCAACGATTCCTTTATGGGTCTCCAAGAGGCTCCCGTTCATGTTTTGGTTGGGCGTCCATTTGGTTTTTTTGTACCAGGGCCCCTTTCGGGGCCAGTGGTGTGGCGACCGGCCCTGTTCGGGTTTAATATGTGGCCCCTCCTTGCCCGGCCGGGCCTGACCCATATTCGTCTCCCGACTGTTAACACTAGCACGCACACTTTCTGACCAGATCCGTTATTTTTCTGACTGGTTTTATATTTCAGAATATCCCGTTGATGTTCGACTCAAACTTCTTTCTGGCTTGAAGTTCACCGATGCAAATGCATCTCGTTATGAACACTCTTCCTCATGAAAAATAATAAGTCGCGAATTCATTCAATAAATCAAACACCATGCCCCTTACTTCTTTTGTTTTTTCAAGTAACTTTTTACACAGTGTTCTGTTTCAAGGCAATCTGATAAAAACTCACCTTCCATCAAACTCGCCCACTCAACTTTTTGGCTAGATTCGACTACCGATATTTATTTATTCGCCTATTTGAAAAACTCAATCTGAATCGGCTTTTGGTTTCGGTTAATTTTTTTCCGGCTCGTCAAGGAGGCTAGGAGCTGGTTGAAATATTTGAACACACCCTTTCCATTTCTGTTTCAAAATTTTTCAAACTAATTTATTCTGGAATCCTCAGGCTGCTAAAACACTATTTGAATGGGCGCACTCTTACATCATTAACATCATGTCTCGTCTTTGTTTCTTCGCCTATTCGTTTAAATCAATCGTCCCCTGAAGATCACAGTACCTTTTTTAAACGAAAACTACGGTCGGCAGAAACACTCCCAAAGCCTCATTACGAAATTAAAAAAAAATTTAATCACCCAAACTTGCCGAATGATAAGCCGACCATCCACCATTTTTTTAATTGATTTTAGATCTGCAGAAAATTTTTTGTTGCTGGTAAAATTCCGGTTTTCCGTCTTTTTCAAAAATTTAAATTTTTCGATTTGACGTAGAACTCGTATTAAATAAAATTTATTAATCCGAGCCGGTGGTCGAGAGCGTATTTAAGGGCTTTAAAGTAATAATAAAACATTATTTTTACTGTTATTTAGACACATGGAAACAACCCCGCGTTTATTTGAGTATTTTTTCAAAGAAGATTTATAAATAAAAATAATTGATTTGAATAAAATCAGATATACACAGTGTACAAGCTTTTGTTCGAAAGTTTTCATCTGCAAATTTTGAAGTGTCAAAAAGTTTCTTATCAAGAGAAAAAAAAATCAAAAAGTGCAAATCTGTCAAAATGCACCGACCCCTTAACGTAATTTAATTTGTTAATAAAACTTTATATAAATTTTGGAAAAAAATAGACAGAATGATTTAATATTTGAGGTATATTTAACCATTTTGTCATATCTATTTTCCCCCCAGAAAAATATAAAATTTGATTTAATATTCATAAAATTTCGTCGATTCTCATCTACCACTCAAACACGAACAATGTAGTGGTCTCAAAATTTTGATGTATTAAAACAAAAACTTTTTTATCAAATGATTACAATTTCAATCTCAATTTTCTTATCTGGAAAAACATACAAAAAATTTGATGACATTTTTCATTATTAAGTCTGCTAAATTCACGTTTTCACAAACAGATAATAGTGCAACCCCAAATTTGTCCGTTTCTATTGTGGCTTTCTACATAGACTAATTATCACAAACGGTCCCTTTGTTGCTGAGCCGTAGAGGCTCAATATATTTAAAGTTACGTTATTTAAATAATCAACCAGAGGAGTAAATTATTATGACTAAAATAATTATATATCGATGAGAATGTTCCAGTTACAATTCGCATTGACAATACTTGTTTACTCTCCTTTTATTCTCCGATGTGTTGTTCTGTTAAAAAATTGATCCTTGATTCTTAAATCTGAGTCATTACAAAATTAACTCTCGATCGAACAAAAGGAAGTAACGGTTACTAACGTTACTAAGGTAGTACCAGCCTGTTCAGTATTCGCAAAATTTTAGCCTGAACATGGTCAGTGAAACTGATACAGAGTGATTGCTAAATTCCGAATACCCGGTACAATGTATACAAGCAGAGAAAAATCATGAATATTTCTATCGAGTAAAATTTTTTAGTAGAAAACTACTAAGGTACTTTCGCTCTTTACTCTCAACCGCGCCTGGACGGCTACGCGCACCATACAACGTTTAACCTGTTTGGTCAAACCAGGTACCCTTAAAACATAAACGCCATCATTCTTCGACTTCTGGTGCGGCATGTTTGCTTTTTTTTAATAATCAGTAGCGTGATGACAAATATTTATTTAGGCCGTTCAGTATATCCTTTAAAACGACTTTTGTGAATCTAGGAATTGCGGGTGAGGGAGCAATCTAACGCTCCTAATGACCCCTTCCTAGCGCACTTTCATGCCCATGAGTCATGCGGCCGCTCAGCCCGCAATCCTAGATATCACACCAGGTTGCGAAAATTCGACTGTAGATCTCTCGGCAATCAGTTTATTAAAAGTGGAGTGTTGCGCCATCATCTTCGAAAGTCTATGCTAACATTGATATTAAGGGGGTCAAAAACTTTATAAAATCCAGTCAAAATGTAATTTTCAGCAAAAGATATGGGCTGCCTATAGAACCCCCTTAAGGGAGTGGGCCGTCTGATAAGTTGGGCTCTTTTTTACAACATTTTCAAGTGCAAGTTTCTGAGAAACCTGGCTTCAGAAATAAATAATTTTTTTTCCAAATACGTAGTACAACTCTGAATGAAGTTGTCAGTACTATTCAAGTCATCTGATACTTGTTAAGCTACGCTCAAAAAATGAATTTCAGTAGGCGTCCCTAAAGCACTAAAAAGCCTACTCCTCATTCATCTCTATCACTTTTTATTGATATTTGCAATCTATGAATGTAACAGGGTGTAAAGAGTTTTTTCCCTTCTTTTTCAAAATTGATTAGCGATGAGAACGCAATGTGAAATGGTTAATTTTGGCTAAAAAGACCTACGTCTTTCCACAGATCAACGAATAAAACGTCGGAATCAAGTGAATTTGGAAAAAAGAAAGACAAAACCTTACACCTGTATAAATAATTACTCGTCACCAAATGGAAGCCTTTTTCAACATTTTTGCCTCTAGTGGTAAAACCGCTTATAGGGAGCCTCGGGCAAAAGCCTACTCCTTCTTTAAAATATGTAGAATTTTTTAATTTGTACTTCGAATTTACCGGCATAAAGGCTGAATTAAGGTTCAAGTGGAAGCTTTTTCGATTTATTGTCTCCAGAGTCTCAGAACGTCTTGTGGATTTTTAGTAATTTGTTTGAAATTCTGAACTATAAATTTCTCAAACCTACTTATTTGAAAAAAAATTCAAAATTCAGATAAACCTGGGAAGATTTAAAAACTCAGTGAAAAATCTCTAGATACAATATGGGCAATCAAAAAAGTTATCTGGATATAATCTCAATCTATCGTCACCTTATTTAACCTTTAATTTCAAATCTCCGAAAACAACGACTGTTCTTTGAAAAAATCTCAAAACAAAAAAAATCTTACAAGTGAAACTTGGCAGAAAATTCTCTACAAAATAGGTGTATCAAAAAAGTATTATAGCGTGAAGCTGAGAATATGACGCCCCACTCCTTAAGCAATACACTTAAAACAAATCACTTAGACCAACATAAGTGGGCATTCGAACACGCGCTATAGAGATAGTAAGCATTTTTTTCAAGATATACTTAGGTTGTCACCATCATATTATTATAATTTCCTCGTTGGTGATGTCGTTCTGAATAGTTTAATGGTTAAATATTATAGATTTATCACGCAAATTAAAATTTTTCCTATGAATACTTTGTACGCCCGGTTCGATTTCAAATCAAAAATATTCTTTCAATCTAGAGCTCCGTAATTATTACAACAACAAATGAAGTACTGCGTGATGGTGAGTACAGTTTTACAGAGGTGAGCAAGTACTCAGTTTGTCCTAGCGCTTCAAAATATAATTGCAAAAATTTTTCGGCTGTGAGTATCTGCTCACCGTCTCAAGTTCTACTGTGATTTCTTCATTGTCAATTTTCGAATGCCCAGAGAAATAAGAAGTAATTAATCTTATGCCATAACTTCGAAAGAGGCGCCGCACTCGATGAACATAAGACAAGATCGAAAGTGATAGAATATTGTTTAAAAGATAAGTCAAATGCGGTTTCATTGTGTTTAGCTAATCTTGTAGACGAATTTTTTCTGGTCAGTTTTAATAATTAGGATTTTTTTGGTTTTTAGATTTTTTCAAAAAAAGGTTTAAGGTGCCGAATAGTGACCTTTTAGTCCCCTGGGTTCTCACGGGAGTTAAAATAACGGTACCAAAAGAAATAAAAATAAGTTGAAACTCATCAGATCCGTAAGCTGTATTTGTTGAATCGAGGTGTCTCTACAGGGAGTGGATTTTTTGCAACGTTATCGCATGCACCAGCTGGTCAAAATTGACCGGTAAGTATAACCTACCAGTACCGAAGTCATATTTCGCATTAATTGCAATGTACCAAAAGATGCCGCAACTATCGGTTTTCTGAACGGTATTATGTAACTACGATGGTCATAAGGACCTGCATAGGTGGCCAGAGGGAACATTAGATCGGTTTTCACTCAGACTATAGAATTCCCCTTGGGGTCACCTTGCGGTCATTAGTGACTTCTAGTTTCCCATAATTAAGTTCCGTTCCAAGAACAACCGATATGCGCATCTTTTGGTAACATGTAAATTAATGAAATATGACTTCGCGTACACGGTAGGTATTGCTTTCCGGCATTTTGACCAGCTGGTGCATCCAATAACGTTGCATAGAAAATCCCTCTTCTGTAGAAACCTTCGCTGTCGAGAGCAACTTAGTTATTTTTAGAGACCGTTATTTAACGCGTACCGGTGAGAACCCGGGGACGTAAAAGGTCACTTTCGCCCTGTTTTTTGAAAAAAATCTCAAAACCAAATAAAAATCGCTAGGTTCGTAAAATGAAACAGAAAACAAATTCTCTATCAAGATAGCTTTAAAGCACATTGAAACCCATTTGTTTGACTTTTGAAATTTTTTATTCAAATTCGTCAACTGATTGACGCGATGATACTGAAGTTCGAATTTTCACAAAAATGCTCAAGAGAACTTGAAAAATAAACAAAGACAAATGACTATTCAAAGAAAACAGTTTTCCATATTCCACCATCGGAATTTGTTTGTTAATCTCGTAATTTATATTTCGAAATTTACATGTTTATTTGTAGGATATACCGGACGAGACAAACCAATATACCCAAGCGTATTATATTTTGAATCGAACCACCCCCATTGACCCTCCGCACTCTCGTGTCTTGTATCTCTAATGACGGCGCGTGCACAATCAGGTAGCCAAAGCGCGTCGGAAGAACCGAATCTTATCATTGACAAAACTTGAAACTGTCATAAAACTATAGGCATTTTTTAATTGATACAAGTGTGTAATAATAGGTATGACTCGATCTCACATTCCGACTACTCGTTATAACAGCATATTCTCTTACATTATATACTCTGTCTGGTATCTTGCGAGTTATTATCATTATGCGCGAGAGAGAGTTTTTCTAGGCACACTGTATTTCTATTTTGCACGTGTAGCTGAGTTTAGATCACTAATCCAAGTAAATATGTTTTCAATATATATTAGGGCTCGCGTAAGGTTATCTACCAAAGAAACATAACGAGGCGTGTAATGGCTACAGTTGATGTGAGTTACAAGTCTTTGTGCCAAACAGTACTTCTCCAGTTTGTCCTAGCCTCTAAAATAATCGCAAAATGTTCTGGAGCTATCGTCTGAGCGCCTTACAAGGACTGCGAATTCTTTCATAAATTATATGACTCGTCTATCTAGTCCTACAGACCCATTGTGGCTGGTAAGCATCCAGCTCAAGTCTAAGCACGAGTTCTTCCTAATGTATGAGGTGTTCTTTTTGTGAGCCCCCAATATCGCCCTGCCGCCGTTCGGATGGCGGCTCTGTGATAATGGTGGCGCAAGTGAAGGACCCCTCTAATCATGTACAAGGCAATGACAATGAGGTCTATGCACTGGGTCCGCAGGTTCTCCGGACTTTCACGAGCGCGGACACTAAATTCTGGATAGACTGCAGACTCGCTATCGGCTGGGTTTTTGGTTTGGCGAGAGAAAGATTTTTTCTAGCTGTATTTAGCCAGGTTTACTATCTTATCTCTGGGCAAATAAAGATTTAATATTAATACTATAAAACACAGCACCTCTTACACATTTCACCATACAGGTATTTCACGGGTCTAAAAAAACTATTACACTATTGAGGGTCTTTTTTCGCTCGGTTACATTCCGCACACCATACGGCCTTCATGGTTCCTATTTATGCCCTCAAACTTAGGACGGACCCATATGGTTTCACACGAATATAGTTTGGTAAAATAAGATAGATACCCGTTTGGTTTATAATTCACCAAAATATATTTACTTCACAAATCTTGGATATTCCTCTTTTGCATTATCTAACAGTTGAAGTGTTGTTCCGGGTTGTTAAGTGCTTTAACTAGGACCGTTGGTTCACCTATTCCATCTCACCTCTCCAGCAGAGGAATGTCCAAGAGAGCGGAATGCCCCGCTGTCCCTACCCCACCCCGAAGGGCTCCGGGCTATGCCAATCCCCTGGTCCTTTTCCCCCACTTCACGTGCCACACACCAATTAAATGTTGTGCTCATATCATTGGGAGTTTTTCTACAGATTAGCCAAACTAGTGCATTCCAGACTCGACACCGCCGAAAATATGAAACAAGCTCTCACACTTGTAACGCTCGTTTGTATAGTGTTACGATGCTAATCAGAGGTCCTTTTCCAACAAACGTAATACCATTAGTTTGAAGTAACTGCGTGTGTCACGTGAGCATTTCCTAGTGCGGCACGTCGTGATTGGACGAGAAAAAAAGTCCTTAAAAAAAGGTGTATGACAGAGAACTCTGCTTGAATTTTTTTATGAGAGTACATTTTACGTCAATTGTTAGTTTTTACTGCATGACTTTAGTGGTAATCTTGCCTTGAGCATGGCTATCTTTGTTTGCAAAAAGTTATCTGATTCTGTAATATGGACAGAAAGATTCTAGTGCCTGAAGTGGGAGCCCAATTGAAACTCGATTTTTTTGGATATTATACTTAAAGGAAGCTTAATGGTCTCGTTATCCCACAGAGTTTGGAGCAATGTTTCAGCAATATATAGTGGGACAGCACCAGCCTGTCATTTGAAACTAACGGCTTTCGAGACAGATTATTAGGGATACGGTACCGGTCATCGTTACAGTATTAGAGGCTATGGTTACTAATACAATGATAGTCCTACAAAACTTTCGAGAGAAATACTACATTACATAACACTGTAATGCAATAAGGCCAGAATGTGGGAAAGCCCATATCCTCTAATATAATATCATCGAAAAATACACACCATATTTCAACAACAATTTAAAATAAAGTGCATCTTTATTACTTAGGTAGAGAAATGATATATGTAAGAAACACAATAAGCTAATTTCTTCCTTGTTGGAGCAGATATATATATTTAGATACTCACTATAAAATTTGTGACGGTTATTAAAAATGTTTTAATGGAAAATGTCAAATTACACACGGAAATTTCTGTATGTTAGTCATCCTGCCAATTGAGATTGATGAGAATCAGGCGAAAATTTCCGCTTTGATCTCACCTCTCTAGACGAGACACTTTTGGTTAATTAAAGTTGTTAATTATATTTAATATACAAATTTGTCTTTAGTATATGAGAAACTATATGAGTATATTTTTTAATTGTATATTTGATTAACTTGATTTACGAACTACTTGAAAATAATACCTTTCGTTATTAATTATGGCCTTTCGTTTATTCGTCGGGTGATTTAATAACGAAAACAGGCCCTCCCGCGATTGGCGAAAGAAGACACTACGGGTCCAGAAATTGTCGGCCACTACGAAAGTTTAAGTAACACAGCAAAGCAGTGGGAAGTACTTTTTGTTTTTCTTTTTGAGGAAGAATACCTGATTGTGTTATTCTGAGTAGGTTACTCTGCAGTGTTACTCTCTCCGTAGTGCTTTTGATTGACTCGCGTGGTCACTTTGTAAGCTACTCACTTCCTCGGCGGTCATATTTATTACTTTTAATAGCTCTTAGTTCAACACTTTTTCGCTCCATGCCTGTGACCTCCTGACCCGGTAGTCTGGTAATCACATTTTTCTACTTTAAACATCTATTGACACTTTCCGAAGCCATATTAGAATAAGTTCCGCCGAGTGCTATAATTATGCGAGTACGGCGGTACACTGGAGGCCGACTTCTTGTTTCAGCCAGGAACACTTGTATTTGAGAGATCAAACCTCTGCAAGTTTTCTCTTTCTGATTCGGAGTCAAGTAGAACGAGTATGAAACACGTTTTGAAAAAATAAAACTTCTCTCTAGTTTCTAAGATCTTCTTGAATGTTTTAGGACCTACTCACTCCCGCGAAAAAGATACGACTGCGGACAGCACAGGCTGTGGTTCTTACTGCTTAATGGGTCACTTCTCGGTTGTCGGAATTGCGACACTCATTTATCTCGTTGTGGAATCACAGGACAAACTTATTTTTTTTTAAATAAGTTTTAAAATATTCATCGAGAAGATAACCTGCTTTTTTTACAAGTGTTTGCGTTATCTCGATTCGTCAAGTGAGGAGAGATTATTTGATGCTTTTACACTCTAATCACACATGATTCAAGACACAATATCGTCTCGATATTTTCCATAAAATAATACGAGCATAGACGTGTGTATGCCCCTTGCCTCTCTTTATCGTTTATATCAACCTCACCTGAATTCATTTTCATTTCTTATTCTAAAGATCCTTCTGCGTACTGCTAATAGCCACCAAATTTTTTAGGCTTCTACGGTTCAAGCACTCTTGTCAGCTATAGGTACCATCCAACAAGGTACGCCGACATGTGTTGGGACGCTAGAGAAGATGCTAGCACCCATGTCTAGTCGAAAGCGGTACTCCTGAAGACGAAAAATGCTCAGTTTTACTTAGATAAACAGTTCATCAACCATGCTATACTTACGGGGATGACAACACTGAGAGAAGCCGTACATTGAGAAGGAACGTTCTATCTTTCGCATGTCTTATACGCGTAAGAAGGAGCTTGATATGACAGACAATTACCATAGAATATTCGTCATAAAGATAAGTAGAAGGACTCCAGACTGTGTAATGTAAAAACCCCCGAGAAATCAAATCCGGTAAACGTTAGAATGTTAATGTTCAACGTCTAGAGTTGGGAGTTCGCAGAGAATGTAAGCGCTTTTCTCTTAAAAAACTTACTTAACAATCCGAATGACCCTGGTGACAGATAGAATTGCTGCTTGGGATTAAATATAATTATCATCGATGAGAGAGCTATCTATCAATTATTACTGCTTGAATTAACTGTCAAAAAAATGAATTAATTCATCGTAGAGAGAAGGAAAATGACGGTATGTTTTACGATAATTTAGTTTAATCAAATTTGTTTCAGATAATTCAATAAACGTAGAGAGTAATAATGCGTATATCATCTATGAATAAAATTCATGTTTATTATTGAGTTAGAAGAAAGCAGTCAGCTCACATACGTTTATATACCTAGTGGTTTAAGGTTAGTGTAACTGTCTAAAAAGCGAGTCAACTAAAGCTCATCGCACAATTTCTAAACTTCTATATAAAGTGTATCCAGAGTACCTCAGAGCACTGGATATCCTTGATATAGAAATGATTCCGGTTACCGGTAGTCCGATGAATAGACAAAAAATATCTACTAATGTGTATGCTTTGTTTTACGTTTTGGAACAGTTAGTTGATGTAAATACACGCGAAGACTAGGAGCATTAATAGGAGTTCAAGTAAAAACGCACCGAACCAACTTTGAATCTTTCAACGTTAATGTGTCTTTTTGGGCACTTGCGCACTTCGGTAAATTCCTTCCAGAGAATTATTATTGACTGGACAACCAAAATGATATAATGTATAGTTATATATTATTATATATATTATATTTTCCTGATAATACAAAACACGTCCAACCCATTAATTTTATATCCGCATGTTAAGTTTAAAATATGTACAGAGTGACAACGGCGCAATCCTTTTGTGTATTATATTTGCCTTAGTATACACTCGAGAGCTTGCGCACTTAGTAGGGATATGTGAGCAGCTCTACTCGAGTTAGAATAGAGGTTATCATCAATAAACTTTGAAATGAAGCAACCAGAGGAGAGAGAGTATAACAGAGAGAACATATTCTCACAAAATAATTGACAAACATAAAGTATATGCAGAATAGACTGATGATCTTTGTTAAGAAGAAGCTAACTCGGACATTCATCCAAATCAAATATTACAGTGTATATAAGTTTGAAAAGTAAATAGTTAAAATAAGAAATTTAGCGAAGAATTATTTTTTTTTTTTACACAGTTATTTTTTAATTTTGCTACCCAGTCTTTTCTAGAAGCAAATATTTAAATATATGATTATACGAGATGAATATTTAAACGTCAATTAATCGACACACGTGTGATAGGGTTGGCTAGCTGAGAGAGAGATGGCTGAGTATTTGAAACAGTAATATTATATTCGAGGATGATGATTTTCTGAAAAGCGAGAGAAAAAAGTGTGAACACTATTAATGTAATATATTACATTTTGTTTGTAGGAAAATCGATACAGTGTTCATAATGCCATATACTGGTATGAAAAATCGTGAATTTTTTTCATCCCATCAAACCTTAAGGTATAACGCGCCAACAGTGTGTAAAAAAATAAATCACAAGAGCGACTATTTCATTGAGCGAGATCCTTCTTCAACGCGAACAAAGCGATAAGCGAGGAGGATGGTATTAATGTAGATGCATGTATATGAACCACAAGTAGAGTTATTATGAAATATTTAATATCAGATTACTATATTACAGTATGAAGCTAGAAACACAATTTAAGAAAATATATATCAACGTAATAGCGAGCAGAATAGAAATGCACTTTTCAATCTCTTGTAGCACTCAAAAAATAAAATTTATAAGAAATTTTTCACATGTTTTTTTCCAATTAGCATCAAAAATCAACTCCACCCGAAATGAATATGTGATCCAAATCGACTTAACACTCGCTGCTTATCACAAACCTTCAAAATGTGTCGCATCATAAATAATGAATTTAAATGCTCAGAAATTAATATTATATAAAAATCACAATTAAACAATGTGCTATAGCATATATATACGAGAATCTCTAACTATTAAAATTTATATCTTATCATTTATCCAAAGAAAATTATTGTTGCAAAGTGTTGCGTTCGTTAAGGTAAGCTATTAATTGAGAAGCATTTATTGTTTTGGTATATATAATTGGAATGTCGTTTAAGTCAGTAAAGGCACCATGGGTAAAAAAATCTTTCACCCACCTAGCGGAGATGACGAGAGAGTAGTCTCTAACCTTATGCCTTCCGCTATTCCTGCATAATAGCCCTGCTCGAGTGTGTGTAAGAACCAATATAATAAGTTAGAGAGCGCCATGAATTACTGTCCGATATCCTACCAATTTAGAAAGATTCAGACGCAACGGAGAGAGAATTTGAGAGTGATGTTAATTTGGTCGGAGGAAGCGCATGCGATCCGAGAATATTTTTCTTGTTGGAAGAGATCTTAGAGTTCATTTTGAATACATCATTTTGGAGCGTTATCGGTGACTGAGTATATCGAGATGAAAATTTAAAGAAAAGCACCAAAAATCAAATTACGGGAGAGAAACTAATTAGGTTCGTCACGTTTGTGAGCCAGAAATTAAATTACGGCACCGGTTCGTGTCTGAGGTTTCGCGACATGTAAGGTGACACACTTTGAGACTATTCACATATACAAGCCTCATCTTAGAAGCCGAACGTAATTTTAGTGCGGAGCATATATCGATTCGATTTTCATAACTACGCGTGAGGGACCAACAACGCGCGAGACCGCGAAATATTTTTCATTCAGTTTTTTTCCTGTAATCTGACACTGTTTTGTGAGGATTACTACATTGAGTGCGTAAGACGAACACTACTTTGTTTTCACATACACTCAGTAGTGTCAGACATGTACACTACTCTCTATATCTGACTGTGGTTTAACGTTGTGGCTACGCATTCTCTGACCAAAAGCTATGCAGATAGAAGCGGCTTATAGGGATCTATGAAGAGAGAGTGAAAACAAAAATCAAAACTCTTTTTTCCTCTTCAAGGAATTCATTAAAAGTATAGTTCAACAGTAAATGTGTAAACGATCAGATATAAGAAAGATACACATATCCAGATTTAACTTTCCGGCTGATTTAAACAAAAATTCGGGCCTATCGCGATTCGAACCTACCGAAAAAATACATTCCGGTTTTTATCCGTTAACCGGATCTCAAATTAACTAAATAAACATTTCTCTATCAAGCTTTTTAGGTATGAATGACAAAAAGGTTATAGCTAAATGTCGTCCTAATGGTTTCCCGTAAAGCATTTTAAGACTTAAACTAATCAACTGAGCTTTCGCTTCAGATGACCCCTCGAAAAGGGTGTTAACTTTATTGTAGCGCCGCACTAGCAACTCAGACTTGATTCCATAGGACAAAGTTGACGAAGCCAAAAAATTTTGTGGGAAGGAAAAGACAGAATTTTAGATAAGAAAATGATTCAAAGTCATTGGATATAAACATAACAAACGTGCGACATGTATATGTATCGCCTTGCGCTTTTTTATATTATGTCATAGCCATATATTGCTCTTAATATTGTGATAAATAATCAAATACATTTTTTAAATCGAGAAAACTAAAATTTTCCGTAAAAAACTAATTTTGTGATGAAATATTTTTAAACTTATTAAAAAAATATTTTGATTTCCCCAACAAGATATTAGCAATCAACAAAAAAGTGATGAGTGTAAACCTAAGTCTTTTCCAATCGTTTTTTCTCTGAATTAAACATAAAAATTTTAGAAATGATTTTTTTTTCAAAAGTTTAAACTCTTCAACTTATCAGAAAGAAAAAAAATTTGAAGGTTTATCTATAGAGTTTCCTGTACAACACTGCTCAAAGTTTAAGCCTCGTTATTATCTTCGCGGAAACTTTTTTTTATATGTCGAGGTAATGATGTTTAAAGTAGAAAATGATTACCACTCCCGTTAGGGTCCAGATTAAAAAATGTTCTAGACTTTTAAGTAAATATTACAGAGAAAAGTGTGTTCAAAGCCACGCGTGTCTTTCAAAAACACTACGGAGTAACCTTCATAAAGTACTCAGTATATAATGACAATTCTTTAACAGAAAGTTCTACTCTTGCTGTGTTACTTAACTTCCGTAGTGGCGCCGAACATTTCTGGACCCGTAGTGTTTTTTGCCATCCGTGGCTTTTCGTTTTAATCAAGCAATACCGAGAGATTATTCACACATATATTTTTCAATGGTAATTCAAATATCTACTTCCCTTATTCACTTTGGTAGAAGCTACTATCTAGCTTATTCTGTAACTAGCTCGCATAAGATACAAACAATTGTAAAAAAATTGTTATAAAAAGTCTCAAATGATAGAATGAAAACTTGATTTTCGCCGTTCTCACAATACAAGTGCATGACTAACACGAATTTCGGGTTAATTGACATTCTTCAAATTAAAAAATATTAAACCGTCACCAATTTTTGAGTATTAAATCTGCTATAAAAAAATTGCAATTTTTTTTTCAAATTCTCTAGTAAAGTGACTTTTAACTTGTTGTGAGAATATTATTTTTCGGACTAAGAAAGATTGCTCCCCCTTCTGCGCCTACGCATTCTTGTGTCAATTAGTATTTCCGGAAGTTTTGACTCTTAGAAAATGCTCTAAATTTAAACGGAGGCCATACCTGTAATGCAATCAAAGTCTTAGAACGTTGACATTCTTTTAAGGGTCTTCCAACGTGATTTGAGTTACGTTTTTGAAAAAAAGCCAGTGTATTACCATATACCATGTAACTTAAAAATTACTAAATAACGTCAAAAAAAATCCAGAGTCAACTTCAAACGTTTTTAAGACTTTTTCTCATCACACACCAAGTCGAATAAAATCACGTGACGACAATAATTCAAAAAATAAGGATTAAACGGTTTTTTGAAAAAATTATTATGTACAAAACACTAAATAGGTGTTTATTTTGGGTAATTTGATCACTATTTGTTTATTTGAACCAAAAAACCTTATTCCAATTTGAAAGGTCACGTGGATCCGTTTTTGGGAACTTGTTGTAATAGAAAAGTCTTTAAAACTTCTAAAGGACACTTCACCTTTTTTCAAAAATGATGATTTAGAGTAATTTTTGAAAAAAAACAGTACTACTTTTACCACCTTATTTCTTGCATATAGGGTTCCACGGTGATTATTTTGCAAGCGCTATGACCATAGCCTATGGTTAACGGGAAAAAAAGACTTAGAATTTTTTCTGATCCAGTTTAAAGGCCTTTTTTTTGATGATTTTAAATTTTTTTTTAGCAAAAAATATTAGTACTGTAATACAGTAAAAATTTTCGAAAAAAAACCCACAAACGTCAATTATCCAAATATATGAGTGAATAACTTGTAAATTGTCTTCATACATGATTAAGTCCTAATTCGATTAAAGGCCATCGGACCACGGATTGGCTCCCAAAAGACACTACGGGAGTTAAGGACTGAGGGGCTTCAAAATTTTATTCTCTGGCATCGAAATGTAATCAAATGAAGAATTGCAAGTTTCAGTAAACAGTAACTCCAGAACAAAATTTTGCGATTATTTTAGAGAGGCAGGACAACTGAATACTGTTTAACAAACTGTACTCACCATCAACTGTCTCACCGTTCATTTGTTTTTGTTATATTACGGGCTTCTAGACATTTAAAAATATTTTTGATAGTGAAATCGAAACTCGTCCATAAAAGTCATTCCTACGAAAAATTTAATTTTTAATGATATTCCCAGAGAGAAATTATAGATAAATTGCTGTTAAAGTATCAAATGTTATCAATCATAACCTTATATTACATACGTTTATATTAAAATGCTATATTTTTTTATAAGTTTCAATTTATAATGATAAATCTCTCTTCGACCGCCTATTGTGACATATGTGCCGCGCTACATTGTCAGCAAATCAGAGGTCAAGGGGAGGTGGTTCGATTGCTAAATAAAATAACGCTTGTCGTATTTGGTTTGTCTCGTCGGATATAAAATACATGTAAATTTCGAAATTATACGGTTAACAAACAAATTCACGAATGGTTTTGAATATGGAAAAAGTTTTCCTTTGAAAAGTCATTTGTCTTGTTTATTTTCAAGTTTCTCTGAGCTTTTTTTTTGGAATTCGACTTAGATCTCTCGCAATCAGTTGACGATTGAAATAAAAAATTTCAAAAGTCAAAAATGGGTTCAATGTGTTTAAGCTATCTTGTAGAAATTTTTTCTGTCTTTAAGACTAGGATTTTTTTTTGGTTTTGAGATTTTTTCAAAAAAAAGGGCAAAAGTGACCTTTAGTCCCCGGTTCTCACGGTAGTTATAAATAACGGTATTAAAATAAATAATATTGACTCGACAGCGAAGGTTTCTACAGTAAGAGGACCTTTTTGCAAACGTATTGGATGCACCCAGCTGGGGTCAAAATGACCGGTAAAGTATACCTACCGGTACCGGAAGTCATATTTCATTAATTTACATGTACAAAAGATGGCAACTATCCGTTTTCTAAACGGTATTATGAAACTAGAGGTCTAATGACGCAAGGTGAACCCAGAAGGGGAATTTATATCCTGAGTGAAAAACCGAATGATAATTCCCCTCTGGGGCCACCTTTGCCCCCCCCGGGTCAAAACTTATGACTCTAGTTCAATTACCGTTTCCAGCAAACCGATAGTTGCGCATTTTTGGTACATGCAAATTAATGAAAGATGACTTCCGTACTGGTAGGTTAACTTACCGGTCAATTTGACCAAGCTGGTGCATCCGATAACGTTGCAAAAAATCCCTCCTCTGTAGAAAAACCCTCACGCTGTCGAGTCAACTATTTTATTTCTGTTACCGTTATTTTTAACTTCCCCCCCCCCCACGTTGAGGAACCAGGGACTAAAGGTCACTATTCGCACCTTAAACACTTTTTTTTGAAAAAAAATCTAAAAACCAAAAAAATCCTAAGTTTAAAAGAGCCAGAAAAAAATTCTCTACAAGATAGCTAAACACATTTGAAACCGATTTTTGACTTTTGAAATTCTTATTTCCGAATGCTATGTAAAAGTGAGTGCGCGCATCACATTTCGAAGTTATGCATAAAGTAATACTTTTATTTCTCTGGGCATGCGAAATGAAAAAATGAAGAATTACAGTTAGAGTAACAGTATGCGAAAAAATTTTGTCAATTTATTTTGAAGCGCTCCAGGACAACGGAAGTAGCTCTTAAAACTGTACTCACCATCCAGTACTTCATTTGTTTTTGTATAATTCGGAGCTTCTACGATTTGAAAGAATATTTTGATGTTGGAAATCAAATCGTCGTACAAAGTTATTATAGAAAATTTAATTTGTTATAACTAATATTATCATATCAAGAAAGAAATTATAATAATATTGATGTTGACAACCTAATATATCTTAAAAATGCTTACTATCTCTATAGGCTTGTTGCGAATCCCCTTTGTTGTCTATAGTGATGTTTAAGTGAATTGCTTAAGGAGTGGGCGTCGATATCTCAAGCTTCACGTCATAATACTTGTTTTGAGTACACCTATTTTGTAGAGAATTTTCTGCCAAGTTTTTGCACTTTAAGATTTTTTTTTTGTTTTGAGATTTTTCAAAGGAAAATAGTCGGTTTTTTTCGGAGTGTGAAATTAAAGGTTGAAATTAAGGTGAGATAAGTGAGAATCGTTGATCAGATAACTTTTTGATTTTGCCCCTATTCTTAGAGAAATTTTGTCACTGATGGACTTTGGTTCAGAGATCTCCCAGCGGTTTCTTCTGAATTTGAGATGTTAAAGTAAGGTACGGTTTGAAAATGTCTGATGTTCAGAATATCAACAAACTACTCTCAAAATCTCGAGCAAGCGTTTCTGAGACTCTGGAGACATAAATCGAAAAAAAGAAGACTTCCATTTGACTTGAAGAATTGCAAGCCTTGTGCCGGTGAAAGTCGAGAGAGTACATTAATAAGAAAAATCACCGATATTTACAAGAGGAGTACGGCTTTTGACTCCGAGGCTCCAGATAAGTCGTGTTTGTGACCCACTAGAGGCAAAATTTGAACCAAAAGGCTTCCATTTGGTGACGAGTGATATTAAAAACAGGGTAAGGTTTTCCCTTCTTTTTTCCAAATTCACTTGTATCCAGACGCTCGTTTTGATTGTTGAAATCTGAGACAAGACGTAGTTTTGCCAAAATTAACATTCACTTAGCGGTTCGATCGCGCTATCCAGCATTGGAAGAAAAAGAGGAAAAGACTTACACGATTCAGATATGCAAAGTATCAAAATATATGATGATGTAGATGATTATGAGGTAGTAAGCATGGTTTTATGCTATTAAGGTGACGCCTAGCTAGAGTTGCGAACACTATTATTTGTGAGCTCGGTAGCTTAAAGATCCAGATGACTTAGAATATACGACAATTCTTCAAAGGGGTGTTAACTACGTATTTGTAAAAAAAAATAATTTTATTTTCTGAACCGCCTGCAGCGTTGTCTCAGAAACTCAGCTTGAGAAATGTGTAAAGAATGTAGCTCTATATATCTGACGCCCAGCTCCCTTAAGGGGGTTCTATGCAGCATCCATGCTGAACGATAAATCGATGGACTGGAGTTCTTTGATGTCAAAATCGTGCACCTGACTTCATAATTGACCTTAAAGATCAAGTTAATAGCCATAACTTCGGAATATGTATGCGCCACGACTCACTTTACGATAGACTGATTGGCGCAGAGATCTAAGATAACTGAAATTTTCCAACCTTGTGAATCTAGGATATCGGGCTGAAAAGCGGCCCATGACTCATGGCCATATGGCTAGGAGGTCTTAGGAGCGTTAGGATGGCTCCCTCACCCGCACATCCTAGATTCACAAAAGTCGTTAAAGAGATATACTGACCGGCCTAAAATAAAATATTGTCATCGACGTACAGAAATTAAAAAAAAGCAAATGCGCAAGAAAGTCGAAGATGATGCGTTTATGTTTAAGGGTAACCTGGTTGATAAAACAGGTTAAACGTTAATATGGTTGCGCGTAGCCGTCCAGGCGGTTGAGAGTTAAAGGCGAAGTACTTAGTATTTTCTACAAAAATTTTACGATACGAAAATATTTCATGATTTTCTTGCTTGTATACATGTACGGGTATCGGAATTACAGATCACCTGATCATTTTCACTGACCATTTCAGGCTAAAATTTGCGAAATACTGAAAAGCGCTGGTTATAACTTAGTAACCGTTAGTAACCGTTACTTTTGTTTGTTCGATGAGAGTTAATTTTGTAATGCCAGATTAAGAATCAAGGATCTATTTTTAACAGACAAACATCGGAAATAAAATGAGAGTAAAACAAGTATTTCATGCGAATTGTAACTGGAACTTCTCATCAGTATATAATTTATTTTAGTCTAATAATTACTCCTCTGTTGATTTTTAAATAACGTAAACTTTAAATATTTGAGCTCTACGGCTCAGCACAAAGGACCTTTTGTGATAATTAGTCTATGTAGAAAGCACAATAGAAACGGACAAATTTGGGGTTCACTATTATCTTTGTGGAAACTTGAATTTAGCAGGATTAAAATGAAAAATGTATCAAAATTTTTGTATGTTTTCCAGAGAAAAATTGAATTGAAATTGAATCATTTGAATAAAAAATTATTTAGTTTAATACTATCAAATATTTTGAGACCACTACGTTAGTTCGTTTTTGAGTGAATTAGAAATCGACGAAATTTTATGAATATTAAATCAATTTTATTATTTTCTGGGGGGAAATAGATATTACAAAATGTTAAATAACTAAATATTAAATCATTTGCTATTTTTTTCCAAAAATTTATATAAGTTTTATTAACAATAAATTACGTTAAGGGGTCGGTGCATTTTGACAGATTTGCACTTTTTCGATTTTTTTTCTCTTGATAAGAAACTTTTGACACTTCAAATATTTCAGATGAAAACTTTTCGAAACAAAAGTTGACACTTCTTTGAGCTCACTTATATCTTGATTTTATTCAAATCAATTATTTTTACTTATAAATCTCTTTTGAAAAAATACTCAAAAAAACGCGCGTTTGCTTCCTGGTGTCTAAATAACAGTAAAATAATTTTTATTTATTACTTAAAAGCCCTTAAAATACGCTCTCGACACCGGCTCGGATTAATAAATTTATTTAATACGATTCTACGTAAAATCGAAAATTTAAATTTTGAAAAAGACGGAAAAAACCGAAATTTACCACAACGAAACAAATATTTTTCTGCATGATTACATAAAATCAATTAAAATGGTGGATGAGTCGGCTTATCAATTCGGCAAGTTTGAGTGTGATAAAATTTTTTTATTCCGGATAATGAGGGCTTTGGCGTGTTTCTGCCGACCCGTTTTCGTTTAAAAAAGTATGATTCAAGAGTATTAACAATAGCGAAGAAACAAAACAAAAGACATATTTAAATATAGTAAAAGTGGGCAATTCAAATATTTTTAGCTGAGGATCCAGAAAAATTAGTTTGAAAAATTTTGAACAAGAAATGAGGAAATTTTCAAAATATTTCCAATTAGTTTCGACCGAAAATCCAAAAAAAATGTCAGTATGATTTTTCAAATAGCATATAAAAATATGTAGTCATCTAAGCCAAAAGTTAAAGTGGCCATTTTGAAGAGTTTTTCGTTGATTTGAAACAAATACTGTAAAAAAATTTGAACAAAAATAAAGCATTTTTTTATAATGTTCGGAACTTTTTCAAAAATTTCTCATAATTTGTCGAATTCGAAAAGTTTAATTCGAACTCAAAGTTTCTTTAAAGCAATAACTCGAAAATTCTGTAGTTACAAAAGTTGCCTGGATTATGAAACATAATTTTGATGGTATATTGAGAAGAATATATAAACTCAGTAACCAGTTTTCATCAAGAGCCCATATCCGTATCTGTAAATATGCACCGACCCCCTTAAGATTAACATCCTAGATTAACTTAATGCGGTATAGGGATATAAACCAATGATCGTTGGGGTCAAAATTCGTGAACAATAAATTTTCTTGACTATAATATTCGTACTGTAGGTTCTACGGCGGCACGATTGAGCTGAAAAGCGATGTACCAATAGACGAAAACAAGAGTTCTAGATATGAAACTCACAGATTTTTTCAGAATCAGATGATTTAGATCGAATTCTTTATAATGATATAAAATTATTTCATTGAATTTATCATTAAATAAAAATTCCGAATCCAGGGTTTTGAGGATATTAATGGAATTTTTAAAATTACTATGGAGCACAATAAAAATATTTTCATCCTTAGGTTTATATATTTTAAACCTTAGGTATAAATCTGACCATTGCGTCTAAAGGTTGCTTAATTTTGAATTCTAGAAGTTTTATTTTAGGCTGTTCAAATTCAATATACATTTTAACATTTTACTATCGACCTACAAAAACAAATAATAATATTATTTATGTAGGGCAATAAACATAAATGTTGAAAGTCCGCGGCCATAGAGTATTATAGTTGACTATATAATAGTGGTGTTCAGTTTCTAGTTTATAAATTATAAAGCAAGAGATTGTGTAAGGAACCCTCAGACTAAGGGGTAGTCAAAGGAAAAGAAAGTGTGACGCACATTACGCAATATTTATTCTGCTTAGAAGCTATTTGAGGGAACCCACCCTTAGACTACATGCCATTACAAGAACGGAACCAGAATATTGCAAGCAAATAAAGTGCAGCAATTGCACTGTAAATAAAGAGATTTTTTATTTCAACTCCTTCGCGTGATTTTTTGTCTGATTAATTAAGTAACTGTCGAATTTTTCAGCTGTGAATCTTGCGCCAATATTCGCGGTGTAATAAATGATTGACTCAAAGCCAATTAGATTATTGTTAAATAATTTATGTCTCGGAAAGTTAATTAAAATCATTATTTCATTCAGAAATTGAAAATTGAGAGATATGAAGGAAATGGAGCATGAAGATAAGAAGCCAGATAAAAAAAAGATCGAAAATGTACCAAAAGTTGGGTACTCTTAAACTGGTAAGATGTGATTGGAAATATTAACTCCACGGTGAATTTTTGTGACAGCTGTCGCAATACTCTCGTTGAATAAAAAAATTGGATCCTGATTAATCCAATCCCGACCAGTATTCTGTAACTGGTTCGAGATCGACTTAGTCGAAATAGGGAGTCCCTATTAGGGACGAGATTGGGAAGTTGAAAAATGATTGGGACGGGATTGTGAAGAAATACGATCGGGATTGGGATGAAAACTCATCCCGTTTCAAGACACTGATCCGACCCCGTCTCAATTGTTGTACTTCCCGATCAGGGTTCGGCGTTTTAAAAATAAATTGGATCGTATAGTATTGTATCTAGAGGGGGGTGAATTAAAAAATCGATACGATACGATCCAATTATGCGATACGGATTCCGATCGAAGCTGCCAGCGAGACTCTAATCGTATTTATTAATTAAAAAAAAATTATGATATTTAATTATCAATATAGGGGCATTTGAGAAATTCGACCTGCAGTTTTCGACAATAATTTTTGATTCGAAATTTTCTCGTTCAATTTATTTTCAATCATAATAAGCATTGTTGAAAAATCAATTAGCGTATTGAACACGGATTTTTGTGTGACAATGAAAAATTTCGAGCTAATAGTGGAAAAAGGTTTCTTGAATTATTCGACAAATTTTATCAACATAAAAAAAAATAAAGGTTAAATAATTTTTGAATTTTTTCAAAAACAACGTTTCGACCAGGCTTGTAAAGGGGAACGTTCCCTTACTGTTGTTCACTTCCCTTCTTCCTTTTTGCGCGAGTCCGTTCCCTCATTTACTTTTTTATGTTTCATTTCAATAATTATGAATAATTCAAATATTATATATTTAAGTCAGATTTGCCACAAGCTTCGACATTTTTGGTTGTCTCTTGCATGGTTCGCCGCCGTAGTGTGGGGACTATCTCAGCTATGTAATGATATTTTTGGTCAAACGTCGATGACTTTACAAATGCGGGAAAAAATTGTTTGATATTGTTGACTACAGTAGCTGAGAGTGTGCTTTACAATCAAAATTTAAATGACGCAGAAAAGGAATTATTTGAAGGAATTATAATCTGGAAATAGTACAGATGATGGAGAACAGCAATCGATGCTATTCGTCGAATGGTGAAAATTTAAGATTAACAAAATAATCATTACAGACTTAGATCAGCGTTTTGCGTTAAGTTGTATGTTTCGATAATGAAAATATCAATTATGATGAAAGTTCTTCCTCAATCAATAATAAAATAAATTATTATTTAAGATCCAGTTTTTTTCGAAATTGTTACAAATTTTTAAATTTTTAAAGATACTTCACAAATTTCACAAAAATATATATAGTATCTGCGATAATAGATCAGTGATCAACACTCGAATGACAACCTTTATTTAACTTGGTAAAAAATATGTATTAAAAAAACGCATTATATTTTTTAAACCATCGCCATCGACTATAAATTGGCCAATTTCAAAATATCATCCACCCAGTCCCCATTTTTTATTGGCAGAATTTTCCGCCATTAAAATTTATATGATAACAGTAGATGACAGCCGATTGATAGTTTGATTGGCACAAACAAAAAACCATAAAACCATGAAATTTTCACTTAAAATAAGATTCTGTTATCGGGAATATTATTGGTTCATAGGTATGGTTTAGTGACATGGATTTGTGGATACATTCAAATTGTTTGTTTAATGACGTCATCTGACAGGTACTTATTTCTCTGCAGTTGACGTGCCATTTGTTTTTGTAAAGAAACTTTCGGGAAATGTGTGAGAAAGACTGAATTTCGGTTATTATTGATACATACATCTAGCAGACTGACCTGAACAACTTTTGATAACTTCTGAAATTTAAAATCTCACAAACGTTGTTATGAGGTCATTTTAAATCCGTTTTAAATTTAACGTAACTGTAGAATAATGATATTTTTCATCAAAACTTTAAAGCTTATTTTATCAAAAATCAAGCACTATTTTTGTCTTATTTAAGCGTCATCTGTATTTTCAATAGCGGCATATACCGCTTTTATTATAAACATTATCTCTGATTGGTTAGTTTTTACTTCTATCGCAGCGATAGTATCGCTTAAAAAAAAAAAAATTATAAAAAATGAACAATTTAATAATTGTTTTACTGGAGACCATCCACTAAAAAAAAACTCAAATGTTACGCAATTGAATTATGAAAGTAAATCAGTGGAGATATGATACGTTCCGGCAAAATTGAGTTCATTTCACATATTCCTGATTTGCGTTGAGTCAATGCCGTTGACCCCAAAGCACGTCTAATCATTATTTTTTTTTCAATTATCGTTCGTTTTTCTGTTCAGTAGCACCAGGGCTTTAATTTAAACCTCCTCTGAATACAATTGAATGAATTCGAATTCGATAATTTTGCTTCGGTCAGCCTAAAGTGTCAAATTGTAACAGACAAAAAATAATTAAATCACCTTATTGACGATGAATCAAAATTAATTGAATAATTATGGGGCCCCATGGGGTCTCATAAAACATAATTAACGAGTGTGGTCCCAATTCAAGAATGGAACTATTGTACGAGTCGAAGCTTAACGAGTCGACAAATTCCTTGGCCACCGTAGTTCTTATACATAACTAGACCTCCAAAAAAAAATAAGCGTATAGGAACTGCTTTGTCATGATTTTTTTTGATTTATTGAAATATTTTGTAACGTTGTCGATTAATTATCATTTTCAATCATTATTTAATAACTCGATAAAAATGAACTTTTGTACATAACACTGAAGTCAAAAAAATTTTTATAAAAAAAATAATATACAGGGGGCCCAATATCGCCGAATTTGCCGAAATCGCCGAAATTTTTAACCTAAAACCTACGCCAATTTGGCAAAAAACTTCCTGCGAACTTCCCCCCAGTACAAAGGAGGGGGGGGCAATATGCCGAAATTTTTGGCGAAAAACTTTCGGCTATATTGCTCCCCCCGGGTATATTGTATTATACAATGCGCTGTCGTTGTTTGGTTTTTAAACTTACTTTTTTCCCTGCGTGGGTTGGAGTTTTTTGGCTCTAATTGGGTCTGATTTGGCTCTGATTGGCTAAAATTTGTTCTATTAAAAGCCAAACACACAAAGGGCATTGTATTATATAATTTACTAGTATATTATCAGTTATAGTTTGATATTATTTTATTATCAATAATAATTAGCGTAAACAGGATTTTTTCTGATTGATTACTTTGTAAATAATTGCCTTTTCTTTCCCTTCATTTTAAATTATTGAAATAATTGAATTAAAAGTATATTTCGGAAGATGATTCATCGAAAATTTAGTTTAGAAAACGATTTTTGAACAAACTTAAGAAAAAATAAAAAGTTTTCTTTTTAAACTAACTTATTTCATTTTCAGGCAAATGATCAACTCCGAGCTTTTATTTCCGATCTATTATCGACAAGATATTGGTTACTTTGATACCCATGATACAGGCGAAATGAATACAAGATTATTCGACGATGTTAAAAAAATTCAAGACGGAATTGCTGAAAAAGTGGGTGTTGCAGTTCAGGAAAAGATTAAAAATTTGTTAATACATAACTATGGTTTTCGTCTATAACTTATTAATAGACTATAAGTGTCTGAGATTTTGCATATCGTCGGACAATAAATAACCCTACAAATAACACCCTACAATAATGTCCTAAGATTTTGGGGCGATATTGTCCTTATTTGAACATGTTCTGTAAATTTAAAATTCTGAGAGAAAAGGAAGTGAGTATTACTCAGAACATTCTCGAGAGAAAAGCACGAGCTTTTCTCAGAAAGCATAAACTTATTGAAAAAAACATAAAAAATTCCAAAAAAAAGTTCTGAGTATTTTTTTTTTGGAAAACATTGAAAACCAATTTTTGACCAGAAAAACTCAAAATATCAAAAAGCTGTAAGCAAATTTTCCTCTCGGAATCACCCAAGCTTCAATTTAATGGTACTTTCGACTAAATCCGACGACTTTTATTTTCTAGTTTTCACTTCCGGTTTACTAAAATGCGATTCTCTAAAATTCAGCAAAACATTTTTAAATTATGCTCCATCATAATAACAAAAACATATTTCTCCATCTTTTCCCAAATTTATACTGCATTCTGAAATGTAACCTCCAACTTGTTTTTTCTAGAACTGCGAAAAACGCCTAATTTCAAGATTTTCGCTATTCAAATCTATCTCCTCCTAGGTTACATTTTAGAATGCAGTATAAATTTGAGAAAAGATGGAGAAATATGTTTTTGTTATTATGATGGAGCAGAATTTAAAAATGTTTTGTTGAATCTAGCAAATCGCATTTTAGTAAACCGGAAGTGCAACTCGAAAATAAAAGTCGTCTGATTTAGTCGAAAGTACCATCAAATTGAAGCTTGGGTGATTCCGAGAGAAAATCTGAACAGCTTTTTGATATTTTGAGTTTTCTGGTCAAAAATTGGGTTTCAATGTTTTCCAAAAAAATACTCAGAAAATTCTCTAAAATGAAAATTTCGACCTTTTTTGGAATTTTTTATGTTTTTTCAATAAGTTTATGCTTTCTGAGTGTTTCCTAGCAATTTCGTGCTATTTTTACACCCCAAAGTACCCTAAAAAGAGTGCGACTGTAACCCTTAGAGTTGTAAATAAGTATTAAAAATCACAAAAAACAATTTTCGAAGAAAGAATTATCGCCATCGGGTGGCCAGAAATCATCTTTATAATTTATATCTTTAATTTCAACTAATTATTTGTGCATTTTATATAATTTACTTGTCTTTTATCAATAAAAAATAACGTATGGTTTTTGGCGATTATTTATGCAGATGGAGATTGAATGAGGGAGATTCTGATTAGATATTTTGCTCATGAGAGCGAATGATAACTTAATATAGATGATCATTTTGCTCTTGAATAATCTCTACCGCATTGGTTTTTACAATCTCAAGAAATCAATTTAACATTATCGGTAATTTCTTAAGTGGGCATTGTTTCAGTTCGACAAAAATATTTTTTCTTAAATCGAAGAATTCAGTAATATTTTTATAAAAATTGTAAATTATAATATCTTCAAATTGTTTCATATCCCTTTATCACTTTTTGGTTAGAATGCGTGGCCACAACGTTAAAATCACACGTTAAAAGGAGTAGTGGCTACGCATTCTAACAAAAAGTGATAAAGGGATATGAATATAAAATAAGGTATTTACAAACTCAATCAAAATAAATGTTCAAAAATAATTTTTCGAATACATGAAACACTCGAAACAGAACCGTCATGCTTTCACTGGACAAAAGAAGAAGTTGCACGGTATACAAAACCTTTGGTTACAGCTGAAAAGGCTGGAATTAAAAAGGCAGCTTATACTGGAGCATCAATCGGTATTTTATACCTCTCAATGTTTTGCGCTTATGGGCTTGCCTTTTGGTATGGAGCAAAATTGATTGTTGAAGATGATTATACTGTTGGCAAAAATTGATCGTATTTTTTGGAATTATCTTAGGAGCTTTTGGTCTTTCCCAATTTGGGCAAATGCAGAATATATGGCTACAGCACAGACTGCAGCACATACTGTTTTCGAAATTATGGATAGGTAAGCATCGCCAGTACTATGTGGTTAATATTTCAATCAATCAAAATTAAACTTGAATTTCAAAATTTCCACAATATGGATTCATTGTCCGTAATGAGCGCTAAATTCAACGTAAAATGTATAATAAATGGATAAATGTTTGAACTTACTCATGAATTATTCTAAAATAGATATTCGTAACCAGAAAATCGGATTTTGTAAAAATTATTTTTCAATATTATTTATTAAATTTTGTAGACATTTACTCTCAAAACAGTAGACATTTAACTGCATATCATTAAAAGATCAAAATGTCTGCGAAGTGAAATGTCTACATCGAAAATGTCTGATTAGACTTTTTTTCTCTGTAGACATTTTAGTCTAATCGAGATTTCTTTTGAAATTTTACTTTTTAGACTCGATTTTAGAAATATTTAAGAGTCAAAATGTTTTTTCGGATAATATATTTCTTTTAGAGTTCCAGTCATCGATACTCAATCTACGCGAAGGTATCATGCTTTCTGACACAAAGGACTCGTCGAGTTCAAGACGTAGAATTTACCTATCCAGGACGTTTGGACCAACAAGTTTTGAAAAAAGTATCATTTCAAGTTGAAGCTGGAAAAAACACGGCTCTTTTGTGTCAATCAGGTTGCGGAAATCTACGACTTTTGCATTATTAAAAAGGTTTATGATATTCAAGGCGGTTCTATAACACTTGATGGGTTGATTTAAAAGAAATTAATGTAAATTCTCTACGATCAACTTAATTGGAGTTGTCAGTCAAGAACCAGTTTTATTTAATGCTTCTGTAGAAGAAAATTAGATATGGTCGACTAGATGTCACTAAAGAGCAAATTATTGAGGCGACAAAGCAAGCCAACGCCTACGAATTTATTCAAAAACTACCAAATACTTGGGATACAAATGTAGGAGTGGGTGGAGCTACCTTATCGGAGGTCAGAAACAGAGAATCGCAATAGCAAGAAGCACTTGTCAGAAACCCAAAAATTTTGTTACTAGATGAAGCAACCTCAGGAGTGGTTCAAAACAGAAAGCCTTTTTATAAACTTACCTACAGGCGATTACATCTGCATTAGATTGCTTGGTAAAAATTCTGAAATGTTATATCATGCAAATTCCATACGAGGAGAATGTGTTTTACTAATAGTAAATTGTTTCAGATGATTCCAAAGAACATTGTTTTTCATAGAAAAAAAAAATTAAGTAATGAAACTTTTTTCTGTGGTTTAAGGTTAGTGTATTCAAAACTCACCAAACCAAAGTATTATTATTAGTCCGTCTCAGGACACATTGCGGTCTACGGGTTTTTTTGCGATTTTTTCGAGTATATCAAAAATGCTGACATTTTGACACTTAATTTGTCGATACCTAGGCAGATAAAATTTGAATAAAAAAATTTTTTATTTTTAACTCCTAGGTGTCCAAAATCTCGCTTTTTTTTTACTTAAAAGGCTTATGTTACGTGAATTTTTCATTTATTTTTTTGAACCTCACTAATAATCACCACAGGAATCGCATCTGTTACTTTCAAAAAGGTTGTAGCACTTGAATAATTTTAGGATTTAAATTTCCAGCCATCTGATTGGCTCATTTCAAAATTATCCAAACCACCGTTCAAAATTAACCACTGAAAGATTCGGAAAATAGCCGATTTTCTTGTAACTGTATTATAAAAAACTATAGTCTTTTCATTGTATTAAAATTAAGGGTGATTTTTTATTAAATCAAAACTTAATTCTTAATTATGACTTTTCAATGTTTTTGAGAATAAACAAGACTGAAGCATATATTCTTTATATTGCGTTCAGGTGGGAAAATTTCTTGGAAGATACCGAGATGGTATTTTTTTTTTCAAACGCAGAAAAATTGAAAATATTTTCGAAAAAATTTTTCGTGCTTTCATTCTGATTCGTTCGGAAATCAAAAAAAAACTTCACATATTGAAGGCCATTTTGGAACGGAATTCGTATATACTGTAGTTATTAATTTCGAGCAGAATTATAAAATTTTGAATTGCCAAAATTTATGTTTAAAAAATTAGTTTTTTTTAAGGGCGTTTCAAAACATCTTTCAGAACAAATATTTTTCAAAAAAAAAAAAAAACTATTTTTTTGATCTTTCTTTGTATATTTATTTCATTTTTTTGGGGGCCCGGGAAAAGCTACCAAATTAAAATGAGTTTTTTTTTTTATTTAAATTTTCCCGGGAGGAAGCATTTGATTTTTGTTTTTCATTAAAAACAATTTGATTGGATTTTTCTGGTGTTGAAAAAAACAGGTTTAAATCAAAACAAAAAACCCAGGGAAAAAAAAAAATTTTCCCTTCCCCCCTTCCTTCCCCCCCCCCCCCCCCCC
>SCLH01000660.1:32028-50332 GCA_004367855.1 Oikopleura vanhoeffeni | reverse complement strand
ACATTCAAAAAACCCTTCGATCACATTAAAACCATAAGTGTTTCCAACAAAAATTTTGATTAGGTGTTCTAGAATTCGCTACATGGTGGTCACCAGGGTCGGCCATAAATTATTCTGATTCATTTTTTTTTGTAGATTAGGGATAGATCCACCAAATGGCTATTTTCAAAAGTTTCGAAGCAGTTTAGTATCCTGATAAAGTGGAGTACAAAAGAACATTTATGCGAGCGCTACCCTCTTCATTCAATTTTTGGTCACCTTTCTCATAGAAAAATTTTGCTCATTTCAAACTCCAAGAATTGTGCACCCAAAAGCTTCATTGAACTCCACCTGCGCAACAATGTTCTGAAACACAGAGTCCAAAATAAACACCCCAAAAAGTAACCTTTATTGTTGATAATAAATCTTTTCGGGAATTCAGCTATCAATTATTTGTCAGCCAATGCAGTATTCAAATTCAATTTTTAATTGTATGCATTTCCGAAGACATGAGAGTATACTCACTGTATTGTGTTTTAGCCTGCGCAGGTGGAGGTAGGACATAAACGAAATAAAAAGTGAATAATTTTCGTGATCATATGAAACATTCCTTATTCCTTGTAACACTTCTTCGGCGATACCTCCAGCAACTGCATATGAATCAAGTTCAGTTTTAGCGTAGAAAGTTGAAACATAGAAATATAAATATCCTGTGATGCCGAGGACTGGGACTACAGCTAGACATACGAGTGCCATTTTCCATCCATAAATAAAGCCAATTGTAATACCTCCTATAAATTGAGCTAATGACTTTTATTGTTTAAAAATAGAAATGCAATTATCGTTTCAATATTGGGGTTTTGTCTTTAAAGACACCTTCAGAGGATGAGCTTAGATAACATATCTAATCGATCACATATTCTTTAAAAGTATAAAAAAACCAAATTAAAAAAAACTAATTTTTTCATGGAATTATGTAATTTAAAACCTGATTTTGTTAATTGACGAATAAAAGTTGAAAATTTCGAAATACCGTCGAACATTTTTTTGATCAGTAAATTTTCAGCTTTATTTCATTGATTTTAAGCCCCGTGAGATCATTGAATTTTTATTAACTACTGTAGTTTTCTCTGTAGTTTTACCGCTGCACACCCTACCTATAACGTGTCATTTTTCATCGAATTTGAGAATTTCTAAATTGAGAAAAAATCCTATTTCCAATTCCAGGATAACATTATAAAAAAGCTCGTGCTTTTCTCTCGAGAATGTTCTGAGTAATACTCACTTCCTTTTCTCTGAAACTGCCAATTTTAAATTTACAGAACATGTTCAAAATAAGGACAATATCGCCCCAAAATCTTAGGACAATTATTGTAGGGTGTTATTTGTAGGGTTATTTAATTGTCCGACGATATGGCAAAATCTCAGACACTTATAGTCTATAATAAGTTATAGACGAAAACCATAGTTATGTATTAAACAAAATTTTTAATCTTTTCCTGAACTGCAACACCCACTTTTTCAGCAATTCCGTCTTGAATTTTTTTAACATCGTCGAATAATCTTGTATTCATTTCGCCTGTATCATGGGTATCAAAGTAACCAATATCTTGTCGAATAATAGATCGGAAATAAAAAGCTCGGAGTTTGATCATTTGCCTGAAAATGAAATAAGTTAGTTTAAAAAGAAAATCTTTTATTTTTTCTTAAGTTTGTTCAAAAAATCGTTTTCTAAACTAAATTTTTCGATGAATCATCTTCCGAAAATATTACTTTTAATTCAAATTATTTCAATAATTTAAAATGAAGGGAAAGAAAAGGGCAATTATTTACAAAGTAATCAATCAGAAAAATCCTGTTTACGCTAATTATTATTGAATAATAAAATAATATCAAACTATAACTGATAATATACTAGTAAATTATATAATACAATGCCCTTTGTGTGTTTGGCTTTTAAATAGAACAAATTTTAGCCAATCAGAGCCAAATCAGACCCAATTAGAGCCAAAAAACTCCAACCCACGCAGGGAAAAAAGTAAGTTTAAAAACCAAACAACGACAGCGCATTGTATAATACAAATTACCCGGGGGGGAGCAATATAGCCGAAAGTTTTTCGCCAAAAAATTTCGGCAATATTGCCCCCCCCTCCTTTGTACTGGGGGGAAGTTCGCAGGAAGTTTTTTGCCAAATTGCGTAGGTTTTAGGTTAAAAATTTCGGCGATTTCGGCAAATTCGGCGATATTGGGCCCCCCTGTATATTATTTTTTTTATAAGATTTTTTTGACTTCAGTGTTATGTACAAAAGTTCATTTTTTATCGAGTTATTAAATAATGATTGAAAATGATAATTAATCGACAACGTTACAAAAAATTATTCAATAAATCAAAAAAAATCATGACAAAGCAGTTCCTTATACGCTTATTTTTTTATGGAGGTCTAGTTATGTATAAGAACTACGGTGGCCAAGGAATTTGTCGACTCGTAAGCTTCGACTCGTGACAATAGTTCAATTCTGAATTGGGACCACACCTCGGTTAATTATGTTTTATGAGACCCCATGGGGCCCCATAATATATTCAATTAATTTGATTCATCGTCAAAATAAGGTGATTTAATTATTTTTTGTCTGTTACAATTTGACACTTTAGGCTGACCGGAAGCAAAATTATCGAATTCGAATTCATTCAATTGTATTCAGAGGAGGTTTAAATTAAAGCCCTGGTGCTACTGAACAGAAAAACGAACGATAATTTGAAAAAAAAATAATGATTAGACGTGCTTTGGGGTCAACGGCATTGACTCAACGCAAATCAGGAAATATGTGAAATGAACTCAATTTTGCCGGAACGTATCATATCTCCACTGATTTACTTTCATAATTCAATTGCGTAACATTTGAGTTTTTTTTTAGTGGATGGTCTCCAGTAAAACAATTATTAAATTGTTCATTTTTTATAATTTTTTTGTTATTTTTAAGCGATACTATCGCTGCGATAGAAGTAAAAACTAACAAATCAGAGATAATGTTATAAATAAAGCGGTATATGCCGCTATTGAAAAATACAGATGACGCTTAAATAAGACAAAAATAGTGCTTGATTTTTTGATAAAATAAGCTTTAAAGTTTTGATGAAAAAGTTATCATTATTCTACAGTTACGTAAATTTAAAACGGATTTAAAATGACCTCATAACAACGTTTGTGAGATTTTTAAATTTCATGAATGTTATCAAAAGTTGTTCAGGTCAGTCTGCTAGATGTATGTATCAATAATAACCCCGAAATTCAGTCTTTCTCACACATTTCCCGAAAGTTTCTTTACAAAAACAAATGGCACGTCAACTGCAGAGAAATAAGTACCTGTCAGATGACGTCATTAAACAAACAATTTGAATGTATCCACAAATCCATGTCACTAAACCAATACCTATGAACCAATAAATATTCCCGATAACAGAATCTTATTTTAAGTGAAAATTTTCATGGTTTTTATGGTTTTTGTTTGTGCCAAATCAAAACTATCAATCGGCTGTCATCTACTGTTTATCATATAAATTTTTAATTGGCGGAAATTTCTGCCAATAAAAAATGGTGACTGGGTGGATGATATTTTGAAATTGGCCAATTTATAGTCGATGGCGATGGTTTAAAATATAATGCGTTTTTTTTAATACATATTTTTTACCAAGTTAAATAAAAGGTGTCATTCGAGTGTTGATCACTGATCTATTATCGCAGATACTATATATATTTTTGTGAAATTTTGAAGTATCTTAAAAAATTTAAAAATTTGTAACAATTTCGAAAAAAACTGGATCTTGAAATAATAATATTTATTTTATTATTGATTGAGGAGAAAACTTTCATTCATAATTGATATTTTCATTATCGAAACATACAACTTAACGCAAAACGCTGATTCTAAGTCTGTTAATGATTATTTTTGTTAATCTTAAATTTTCACCATTCCGAGAATAGCATCCGATTGCTGTTCTCCATCATCTGTACTATTTCCAGATATAATTCCTTCAAATAATTCCTTTTCTGCGTCATTTAAATTTTGAATTGTTAAAGCACAAACTCCAGCGTCGTACATTTCAGTAATATTAACATCACAATATGCAAATTTTCCCGCATTTGTAAAGTCATCGACAGTTTGACCAAAAATAATCATAAGAGCTGGCTGAGATACCCCAACAACTACGGCGGCGAACCATGCAAGAGCAACCAAAAGAATGTCGAAGCTTGTGGCAAATCGATACTTAAATAATATAATATTTGAATTATTCATAAAATTATTGAAATGAAAAGCATAAAAAAAGTAATGAGGGGAACGGACTCGCAAAAAGGAAAAGGAAGGGGGAAGTGCCAACAGTAAGGGAACGTTCCCTTTTACAAGCCTGGTCGAAACGTTGTTTTGAAAAAATTCAAAAAAATTATTTAACTTTTATTTTTTTTTATGTTGATAAAATTTTCGAATAAATTTCCAAGTAAACCTTTTTCCACTTATTAGCTCGAAATTTTTCATTGTCACCAAAAATCGGTTCAAATACCAGCTAAATTCTGTTTTCAACAATGCTTATTATGATTGAAAATTAAATGAAAGAAAATTCGGAAATTTCAAAAATTAATTTGTCGAAAAACTGAGGTCGAATTTCTCCAAATGCCCTATTATAATTTATAATGGACTTTCAGTATACTTTTTTTTTCAATCTAATAAATAACGATAAAGTCTCGCTGGGCAGCTTTCTGAATCGGAATCCGGTATCGGCATAATTGGATCGTATCGTATCGTATTTTTAATTCACCCCCTCTAGATACAATACTATACGATCCAATTTAATTTTTAAAACGCCGAACCCTGATCGGGAAAGTACAACAATTGAGACGGGGTCGGGATCAGTGTCTTGAAACGGGATGAGTTTTCAATCCCAATCCCGAGTCGTATTTCTTCACAATCCCGTCCCAATCAATTTTTCAACTTCCCAATCTCGTCCCTAATAGGGACTCCCTATTTCGACTAAGTCGATCTCGAACCAGTTACAGAATACTGGTCGGGATTGGGATTTAATCAGGATCCATATTTTTTTATTCAACGAGAGTATTGCGACAGCTGTCACAAAAATTCACCGTGGAGTTAATAATTTCCAATCACATCTTACCAGTTTAAAGTACCCAACTTTTGGTACATTTTCGATCTTTTTTTTATCTGGCTTCTTATCTTCATGCTCCATTTCCTTCATATCTCTCAATTTTCAATTTCTGAATGAAATAATGATTTTAATTAACTTTCCGAGACAATAAATTATTTAACAATAATCTAATTGGCTTTGAGTCAATCATTTATTACACCGCGAATATTGCGCAAGATTCACAGCTGAAAAATTCGGACAGTTACTTAATTAATCAGACAAAAAATCACGCGAAGGAGTTGAAATAAAAAAATCTCTTTATTTACAGTGCAATTGTGCACTTTATTTGCTTGCAATATTCTGGTTCCGTTCTTTAATGGCATGTAGTCTAAGGGTGGGTTCCCCTCAAAATAGCTACTAAGCAGAAAATAGAAAATTTGCGTATGTGCGTCACACTTTTCATCATTTTCCCTTTGACTACCCCTTAGTCTGAGGGTTTCCTTACACAATCTCTTGCTTTATAATTTATAAACTAGAAACTGAACACCACTATTATATAAGTCAACTATAATAACTCTATGGCCGCGACTTTCATACATTTATGTTTATTGCCCTACATAAAATAATATTATTATTTGTTTTTGTAGGGTCGATAGTAAAATGTTAAAATGTATATTGAATTTTGAACAGCCTAAAATAAAACTTCTAGAATTCAAAATTAAGCAACCTTTAGACGCAATGGTCAGATATTATATAAACCTAAGGTTAAAATATATAAACCTAAGGTGAAAATATTTTTATTGTGCTCCATAGTAATTTTAAAAATTCCATAATATCCTCAAAAACCCTGGATTCGGAAATTTTTATTTTAATAGATAAATTCAATGAAATAAATTTTTATATCATTATAAAGAATTCGATCTAAATCATCTGATTCTGAAAAAATCTGTGAGTTTCATAATCTAGAACTCTTGTTTTCGTCTATTGGTACAATCGCTTTTCAGCTCAATCGTGCCGCCGTAGAACCTACAGTACGGAATATTATAGTCAAGAAAATTTATTGTTCACGATATTTTGACCCCAAACGATCATTGGTTTATATCCCTATACCGCATTAATGTTAATCTAGGATGTTAATCTTAAGGGGGTCGGTGCATATTTACAGATACGGATATGGGCTCTTGATGAAAAACTGTTTACTGAGTTTATATATTCTTCTCAATATACCATCAAAATTATGTTTCATCAACGTCCAGGCAACTTTTGTAACTACAGAATTTTCGAGTTATTGCTTTAAAGAAACTTTGAGTTCGAATTAACTTTTCGAATTCGAAAAATTATGAGAAATTTTTGAAAAAAGTTCCGAACATTATAAAAAAATGCTTATTTTTGTTCAATTTTTTTACCAGTATTGTTTCAAATCAACGAAAAAACTCTTCAAAATGGCCACTTTAACTTTTGGTTAGATGACTACATTTTTTATATGCTATTTGAAAATCATCTGACATTTTTTTGGGATTTTCGGTCGAAACTAATTGGAAATATTTTGAAAATTTTCCTCATTTCTTGTTCAAATTTTTCAATCAATTTTCTGGAATCCTCAGCTAAAAATATTTGAATTGCCCACTTTTACTATATTTAAATATGTCTTCGTTTGTTTCTTCGCTATTGTTAATACTCTGAATCATACTTTTTTAAACGAAACTACGGTCGGCAGAAACACCAAAGCCTCATTATCCGGAATTAAAAAAATTTTATCACACTCAAAATTGCCGAATTGATAAGCCGACTCATCCACCATTTTTAATTGATTTTATGTAACTCATGCAGAAAAATATTTGTTTCGTTGTGGTAAAATTTCGGTTTTTTCCGTCTTTTTCAAAAATTTAAATTTTCGATTTTGACGTAGAAATCGTATTAAATAAAATTTAATTAATCCGAGCCGGTGGTCGAGAGCGTATTTAAGGGCTTTTAAGTATTAAATAAAAATTATTTTACTGTTATTTAGACACCATGGAAGCAAACGCGCGTTTTTTGAGTATTTTTTCAAAAGAAGATTTATAAAGTAAAAATAATTGATTTGAATAAAATCAGATTATACAAAGTGAGCTCAAAAGTGTCAACTTTTGTTCGAAAAGTTTTCATCTGAAAATTTTGAAGTGTCAAAAAGTTTCTTATCAAGAGAAAAAAAATCGAAAAAGTGCAAATCTGTCAAAATGCACCGACCCCTTAACGTAATTTAATTGTTAATAAAACTTTATATAAATTTTTGGAAAAAATAGACAAATGATTTAATATTTGAGTATATTTAACCATTTTGTAATATCTATTTTCCCCCCAGAAAAATATAAAATTTGATTTAATATTCATAAAATTTCGTCGATTTCTAATCTACACTCAAAACGAACTAACTGTAGTGGTCTCAAAATATTTGATAGTATTAAAACTAAATAATTTTTTATCAAATGATTCAATTTCAATCTCAATTTTTCTCTGGAAAAACATACAAAAATTTGATACATTTTTCATTTTAATCCTGCTAAATTCAAGTTTCCACAAAAGATAATAGTGAACCCCAAATTTGTCCGTTTCTATGTGCTTTCTACATAGACTAATTATCACAAAAGGTCCTTTGTGCTGAGCCGTAGAGCTCAAATATTTAAAGTTTACGTTATTTAAAAATCAACAGAGGAGTAATTATTAGACTAAAATAATTATATATCTGATGAGAAGTTCCCAGTTACAATTCGCATGAAATACTTGTTTTACTCTCATTTTATTTCCGATGTTTGTCTGTTAAAAATAGATCCTTGATTCTTAAATCTGGCATCACAAAATTAACTCTCATCGAACAAACAAGAAGTAACGGTTACTAACGGTTACTAAGTTAGTAACCAGCGCTTTTCAGTATTTCGCAAAATTTTAGCCTGAAAATGGTCAGTGAAACTGATACAGGTGATTGTAATTCCGATACCCGGTACATGTATACAAGCAAGAAAAATCATGAAATATTTCGTATCGTAAAATTTTTGTAGAAAATACTAAGTACTTCGCCTTTAACTCTCAACCGCCTGGACGGCTACGCGCAACCATATCAACGTTTAACCTGTTTATCAACCAGGTACCCTTAAACATAAACGCATCATCTTCGACTTTCTTGCGCATTTGCTTTTTTTTAATTTCAGTACGTGATGACAATATTTATTTTAGGCCGTCAGTATATCTCTTTAACGACTTTTTGTGAATCTAGGATGTGCGGGTCAAGGGAGCCAATCCTAACGCTCCTAAGACCCCTCCTAGCCACTCATGGCCCATGAGTCATGGGCCGCTTTTCAGCCCGCATATCCTAGATTCACAAAAGGTTGGAAATTCGACTTAGATCTCTCGCAATCAGTTATGTAAAGTGAGTGTGGCGCATCATTTCGAAGTTATGCATAACATTGATACTTTAAGGGGGTCAAAAATTATAAAATCCAGTCAAAATAATTTTCAGTACAAAAGATATGGGCTGCCTAAAGAACCCCCTTAAGGGAGTGGGCGTCGATAATTGGGCTCTTTTTTACAACATTTTCAAGTGAAGTTTCTGAGAAAACCTGGCTTCAAGAATAAATTATTTTTTTTCCAAATACGTAGTACAAACTCTTGAAGAAGTTGTCAGTACTATTAAAGTCATCTGATACTTTAACCTACGCTCAAAAAATGAATTTCAGTCGGCGTCCCTAAAGCACTAAAAAGCCTACTCCTCATTCATCTCTCATCACTTTTATTGATATTTGCAATCTAGAATGTAACAGGGTGTAAGATTTTTTCCTTCTTTTTCCAAAATTGATAGCGATGAGAACGCTAATGTGAATGGTTAATTTTGGCAAAAAACCTACGTCTTCTCAGATTCAACCAATCAAAACGTCGGAATCAAGTGAATTTGGAAAAAAGAAGGAAAAACCTTACACCTGTATAATAATACTCGTCACCAAATGGAAGCCTTTTTTCAAAATTTTGCCTCTAGTGGTCAAAACAGCTTATTAGGGAGCCTCGGGCAAAAGCCTACTCCTCCTTTAAAATATGTAGAATTTTTTTAATTTGTACTTCGAATTCACCGCAAAGGCTGAATTAAGGTTCAAATGGAAGCTTTTTTTTGATTTATGTCTCCAGAGTCTCAGAAACGACTTGTGGATTTTAAGTATTTGTTGAAATTCTGAACTATAAATTTTCTCAAACCTACTTAATTTGAAAAAAATTCAAAATTCAGAAAAAAACCTGGGAATTAAAAAACTCAGTGAAAACTTCTCTAGAAAATAGGGCAATCAAAAAAGTTATCTGATAAATCTCAATTATCGTCACCCTTAATTTAACCTTTAATTTCAATCTCCGAAAAAACGACTTTTCTTTGAAAAAATCTCTAAACCAAAAAAAATCTTACAAGTGAAAAAACTTGGCAGAAAATTCTCTACAAAATAGGTGTATCAAAAAGTATTATACGTGAAGCTGAGATATCGACGCCCACTCCCTTAAGCAATCACTTAAACAATCAATAAGACAACATAAGTGGGATTCGAACACGCGCTATAGAGATAGTAAGCATTTTTAAGATATACTTAGGTTGTCAACATCAATTTATTATAATTTCTTTCTTGAATATTATAACAAATTAAATTTTTCTAGATTAACTTTGTACGACGAGTTTGATTTCACAATCAAAAATATTCTTTCAAATCTAGAAGCTCCGTAATTATACAAAAACAAATGAAGTACTTGATGGTGAGTACAGTTTTAAACAGTACTTCCAGTTGTCCTAGCGCTTCAAAAATAATTGCAAAATTTTTCTCGAGTACTGTTTACTTAACTGTAATTCTTCATTTGTTTCATTTCGATGCCCAGAGAAATAAAAGTATTAATCTTATGCATAACTTCGAAATGATGCGCCGCACTCACTTTACATAAGACGATTCGAAATAAGAAATTTCAAAAGTCAAAAATCGGTTTCAATGTGTTTTAGCTATCTTGTAGAGAATTTTTTTCTGGTCATTTTAAAACTTAGGATTTTTTGGTTTTTAGATTTTTTTCAAAAAAAAGTGTTTAAGGTGCGAATAGTGACCTTTTAGTCCCCTGGTTCTCACGGGAGTTAAAATAACGGTATCAGAAATAAAATAAGTTGACTCGACAGCGAAGGGTTTTCTACAGAGGAGGGATTTTTTGCAACGTTATCGGATGCACCAGCTGGTCAAAATTGACCGGTAAAGTATACCTACCAGTACCGGAAGTCATATTTCATTAATTTGCATGTACCAAAAGATGCGCAACTATCGGTTTGCTGGAAACGATATTATGAACTAGAGGTCATAAGTGACCGCAAGGTGGCCCCAGAGAATTATATCGGTTTTCACTCAGGATATAAATTCCCCTCTGAGGTCACCTTGCGGTCATTTATGACCTCTAGTTCATAATACCGTTTCCAGAAAACCGATAGTTGCGCATCTTTTGGTACATGTAAATTAATGAAATATGACTTCCGGTACCGGTAGGTATACTTTACCGGTCAATTTTGACCAGCTGGTGCATCCGATAACGTTGCAAAAAATCCCTCTTCTGTAGAAAACCCTTCGCTGTCGAGTCAACTTATTTTATTTTTAATACCGTTATTTTAACTACCGTGAGAACCCGGGGACTAAGAGGTCACTTTTCGCACCTTTTTTTTGAAAAAAATCTCAAAACCAAAAAAAATCCTAGGTCTTAAAATGACAAGAAAAAAATTCTCTACAAGATAGCTTAAACACATTGAAACCCATTTTTGACTTTTGAAATTTTTTATTTCAAATCGTCTAACTGATTGCGAGAGATCTAAGTCGAATTTCCAAAAAAAAAGTCTCAGAGAAACTTGAAAAATAAACAAAGACAAATGACTTTCAAAGAAAACATTTTTCCATATTCAACCAGTCGTGAATTTGTTGTTAACCGTATAATTTCGAAATTTACATGTATTTTTATATACCGACGAGACAAACCAAATACGCCAAGCTTATTTTATTTTGAATCGAACCACCTCTCCCTTGACCTCTGATTGGCTGACCAATGTACGCGCGGCAATATTACAGCCAATAGCGCGTCGAAGAAGATTTATTATTAAAATTGAAAACTTTATAAAAAAATATAGCATTTTAATATAAAGTATGTAATATAACGTATGATGATAACATTGATACTTTAACAGCAATTTATTATAATTTCTCTCTGGAATATCATAACAAATTAAATTTTTCTAGGATGACTTTTTATGACGAGTTCGATTTCACTATCAAAAATATTTTTCAAATCTAGAAGCTCCGTAATTATACAAAAACAAATGAAGGTGAGTACAGTTGATGGTGAGTACAGTTTGTTAAACAGTACTTCCAGTTGTCCTAGCTCTTAAAAAATAATCGCAAAATTTTTCTGGAGTACTGTTTACTAAACTGCAATTCTTCATTTGTTACATTTCGATGCCCAGAGAAATAAATTTTGAAGCACCCTCAGTCCCCTTAACTCCCGTAGTGTCTTTGGAGCCATCCGTGGCTGATGGCCTTTAATCGCAATTAGGATCCTTAATCATGTATGAAAGACAATTTACAAAAGTATTCACTCGACTATTTGGATAATTGACGTTTGTGGGTTTTTTTTCGAAAATTTTTACTGTATTACAGTACTTATTTTTTGCAAAAAAAATTTAAATCATCAAAAAAGCCTTTAAACTGGATCAGAAAAAATTCTAAGTCTTTTTTCCCGTTAACCATAGGCTATGGTCCAATAGCTCAAAATAATCACGTGACCCTATATTCAAGAAATAAAGGTTGGTAAAAGTAGTATGTTTTTTTTCAAAAATTACTTAAATACATTTTTGAAAAAGGTGAAGTGGTCGTTTAGAAGTTTAAAGACTTTTTTCTATTACACACAATCCAAAACGATCACGTGACCTTCAAATTAGGAAATAAGTTTTTTGGTTCAAATAAACAAATAGTGATCAAATTACCCTAAAATAAACACCTAATTTAGTGTTTTGAACATAATATTTTTTTCCAAAACGTTCAATACCTTATTTTTGAATTATTTCGTCACGTGATTTTATTCGGACTTTGGTGTGATGAGAAAAGTCTTAAAAACGTTTGAAGTTGACTCTGGAATTTTTTTTGACGTAATTTGAGTAATTTTTAAGTTACTGTATATCGGTAATACACTGCTTTTTTTCAAAGGTAACTCAAATCACGTGGAAGACCCTTAAAAGAATGTCAACGAATTCTAAGACTTTGATTGCTTACAGTATGGCCTCCGGTTTAAATAGAGCATTTCTACAGAAGTCAAAACTTCCGAAATACTAATTACATAAGAATGCGTAGGCGCAGAAGGTGGGAACAAATCTTTCTTATCACGAGAAATAAATATTTCACAACAATTTAAAAGTCACTTTACTAGAGAAATTTGTAAAAAACATTCAATTTTTTTTGCAGATTTAATACTCAAATTGGTGACGGTTTAATATTTTTAATTTGAAAATGTCAAATTAACCCGAAATTCGTGTTAGTCATGCACTTGTTTGTGAGAATCGGCGAAAATGAGAGAGTTTTTAATTTTCTTATTCAAATTTGAGAACTTTTTATAAATTTTTTTAACAAATTGTTTGTATCCCTTTATCACCTTTTGCGTAGCTACAACGTTAAAATCACACGTTAAAAGGAGTAGTGGCTACGCATTCTAACCAAAAGGTGATAAAGGGGTATAGGACTGTAGATAATTTTTTGAATAATATGATTACCATTGAAAAAATATATGTTGATAATTAATCTTCGGTTATGCTTGATTAAAACGCAAAGCCACGGATGGCAAAAAGACACTACGGGTCCAGAAATTGTCGGCCACTACGGAAGTTAAGTAAACACTAATAAATAAAGGTCATTATATACTGAGTACTTTATGAAGGTTAACTCCCGTAGTGTTTTTGAAGACACGCGTGGCTTTGAACACACTTTTTCTGTATATTTAACTTAAAGTCTAGAACATTTTTATTCTGTGACACTACGGGAGTTAATCATTTTCTACTTTAAACATCATTAACCCTTCGAAGCATATAAAAAAAAGTTCCGCCGAGGCATAATAAGAGGCTAAACTTTGAGCGTTGTTTACAGGAAACTCTTATAAGATAAACCTTCAATTTTTTCTTTCTGATCAAGTTGAAGAGTTAAACTTTTGAAAAAAAAAATTCATATTCTTAAAATTTTATGTTTAATTCAAGAAAAAAACGATTGAAAAGCAAGGTTTTACTCATCACTTTTGTTTGATTGACTATATCTGTTGGGAATCAAAAAATATTTTTTTAAATAATTTAAAATATTTCATCAACAAAATCTACGTTTTTTAGGAAAAAATTGTTAGTTTTCTCGATTTAAATAAATTATTTGATTATTATCACAATATTAAGACAAATATGGTATAATAATATAAAAAGGCAGGGCGTAGCGGCTACGCCTTGCCTTTTTTATAGTTATATATCAATAGTTGATCATTTTCAACGAATTTAGAAAGGTTTTTGCATTCAACTAAAAAAGTTGATAGAGAAATTTTTATTTAGTTTAATTTGAGATCCGGTTAACAGATAAAAACGGGAATGTAATTTTTTCGTAGCGTAAATATGAGCGATTTACATTACTCCGTGAGATTTAATTGAACATTTCTCTCTAAAATTTTTGGAATATTTCTGAGTTCTCTTCTCAAGGCCAGAACGGTCGTACGGTCGAAGTATTTTTCTGAAAAAAAAATTCGTTCTAACACTGCACCCTAGTATTAATCATGGCTTTTACTCGAAGAATCCAGGAGGAACGCCTCGGGGCGGGCTAAGGCGATAAAATGTCAAGGTACAATTGATAGTAATCCTTGAGGATTGAGGCATCTGAAGATTTTTACAAACCGTCAGTTGAATTATGATTTTCTGAAAAATGATAATAATATCAGTTATTTATTTAATTTACCGGTCGCAAATTGGAACTTTGGCTATGGTTAGCATTTTCATATTGATCAAGTCGTAAATAAGTAAAAATTTTGGACTTCGGTTATTAAACTTAAAGTGTTGCTCAGATTATCGTCATATTTTATTAAGCCAATATAATTGTCGGGGAATATCAAAAACCAACCGGCAAACCAGATTTTGACCTGGGGGTTATCAAGATGAGTGGTAATCCGCTATAAGAAACAATTAAATTTGGTAGATTGTTTTTTAAACTCTGCAATTTTGCAAAAAAAAATATAAAATGTTTGAGGAACGATCGGTTGAGATAACTAGTACAGTTCGTGGTCCCTTAAAACGCGTTCCCTTAACTTAAAGTGCTCATAATCCTCTTCGGTTCCGGAAAGTGACTTTTTTTTGCCCATGGTTTTTGCCCATGGTTGGAATTTCAATTTCTTTTGAATAAGGAAGGGCATATTTTATAAGGGTAAATTTTCACAGAACTTTTTACGCACGAAATGTCTTTTTATTATCCCCTGTAGCCTACAGGCTGTAGGAGATGATATTTCCGATGATTATTTTGCGCTTAAAAAGGGGTTGATTGTCAGAATGAGCCTCAAAAATACTGCGGATAAGGTCTGGTTTTTTATGAAAATTCATAAAAAACATGCAATTCGGTATATCATTTGCCAACCAAACTGACTCTCAATAGTAAATAAATTGTCCCAACCATTTATATTTTTGCATTTTGAAACGACTCATCCGATTGAGTTCTTAAATAACTCGAAATTATCACATCTTAATCGGATCATTTTTCTTATTTTTTTTCCAAAAACTTTTGAGATTCTAGTTATTTATAAGTTTTAAATGTTTTTTTTCGGATAAATGCTCCGATTTTGACAAATTTTTGTGTTCGATTTTTTTCTCAATATAGGATATATGTGTGGTCATTTTGAGCTATCTAAGAACCCGGTTTGTAGAAGGGAAGGGCAGAAAAGGGGGAGGGAACGTTCCTTTATTCCCTTCCCCGGAAATTAAATTTTTACTCATCTTTCTTATTTTCAGATTTTTCTCTACGAACACTCTGAGACATTTTACCCGGCTTGTTTACTTCAACAAAGTTCTTTTTCTGAGGCTCGATTACTTAGTTTTACAAAAAAATGCACTTTAAAAATTTAATTTCGCATGAGATGGAAAACTGATTTCGCGTCAAAAACTTTTGAATTATGTTCATTCAAATCTACTGAATATTTTTTGCTTCAGTTCACTTTTGTTCACTAAGTCATCCAACAGTACAGTCAATATTTGAGTTACTATTATTCATATGTTAAGAAATTGTGCAATTTGTTCTTCAGATTAAAAAAAAATTTAAACTCGGGGATCGAGCAAATAAACAAATTTTCACTAAAATTTCTAATTTTTTCATAAGAAATGATACTAAGCATTTTCTTCAAACAACACTTTCTAAAACTATAAGTCACATTTATGTCACACATATAATCTTTACATTTTGTTTCAAAAACATAACTCTTAAACTTTCTCAATAAAATAAAATTGGACGTCTAGCTCATTTGTGCTTTCTCTGAACCGTAATCAAAATTGAGCCCAAAAATCGGAATTGATCCGGCCCGAAAAATTATATTCCAGGTCGGGCCTATTTTCAAGCTGTCAAGGCCGAGGCGTTATTGGGACTGAATGTAAATATTTTTTATTACGGATTGATCTCTAGATTTAGAAAACAAAGTATACGGTTGCGCGCGGCTGAGACTCTGAGCCTCAGAGAGTTGATTTTTGACTCAAGTGAGTTGTGGAGCTCATCCCTGGTTTTTATATTATTTTCTCTCTTTTTTTCTCGAATTCAAAATTTTCTTGTAAAATATAGTAGAAATTTTAAGCCAATCATGAATTTCCAATATTTTTAACAAATAAGTGTCTTTTTAATAATTTTTTCGTATAATAATGTGACATTATTAGTACTGCGAGGTAACTTCTGAACGTGACATTAATAGGGATTCGGCACCATTTCGTAACTTCCAAATTCATTCAAAAGCGTCAAATATTTGACTCTTTTTCCATGATTGACATTGATCGATGATGACTCATTGTCAACGTTAGAACTTGCAGGGTCATCGTTTTATTTTTGGTTTTCTGACGATATCTGACATGTTTGATGAATCAAAAGGTCAGACAAAAGTAAATTTTTTGACTGGTACGCATGGTTTATAACTTATTTTAAATTCTAACAGCTGAAATGAACAAAGGTGTTATTTTTACTGTGATACCTTACGAATTTAAATTATTTGAATTCGATTTTCACTGTAATACATTAGTAAAGTGATATTATCCTTCAAATTTGAATGCTGCAAGCTTTTATTTCAGAAAATGAGGACTTGGACATTTTTTCTCGTATTTTTTCGCAAAGTTCAGAAGGTTTAGTCTTGATCAATATTTTCGCAAGTTAAATCCCATTGAGTCTGAAAATTAAAACCAGGATCATTTTCGTCCGGAAACGGACTTGAAGGAAGAATTCTGTGATACATAACTTCATTGACAAACCAAATGCTTAAATAATAATAGAGTTTTTTTAATTGAATATACTTTTCCCGACCAACGTGCCTCTCAGTAGGTAATAGGGTGGCCACACGGTGTATATTTCGGCTTTTGAAAACGACTAATTCAATGTCAGATATATTCCAAAATGACCACACAATTTCAAAGGAAATATGGAATATAACAATTGGTCCGAATCGGACCATTTTTTAATTTTTTTCCCAAAACTAATTATAAATCTAGAATGTTTTTTGAAAAAAAAAGTAAAATTGGTGCGATTCGGCCCATTTTTTGTCAATTTTGTTTTAAATTGTGTGGTCATTTTGAGCTATCTAAGAACTCAATCGGAGGCGTCGTTTTTCAAAGCCGGAATGTAAACAGTGTGGACACCATATTTACTACCGAGAGGCACTTTGGTTGGGAAATATGGTTACCTTGTTGCGACAGAATACATCAGATAGATTATCAATAAAATTCTATCTATCACGATAGCCAAAAGTACCCATTGGTGAATCATATTCTTTTTTTCGCGATCCTTTTATAGAGATATCATTAGAGTGTGGTAAAACACAAAAAAATATTTTGTTAGATATCGCATATTGTAATTCAGATCCCTTGCCTTTTCGAGTTCATTTTTAATATACCCTAGTTGTTTCACTGTATCTTGTATTTGCGCGCTATTGTAAACATGAAGTAATCGTTGAACTAAAAATGTTTATTTATATTTATGTTGACTTACTTATGATGAAGGAATAGCGTTTAAAACACATTTAAAGTATGTACATTTTTTGTCCGAGAAACGCAGATGAAGATTGTCGAGATTAATCTTATGCGTAGTCAATGAGCGCGAGCCTAAAAATAAATTAACCAATCATGTATCCGTTTCCTTTATGTAATTGAGATTGTTTTTCTCGATAAATTAATTTACATACTGTATGTGATCTGCATTTTTAAATAAAACATAACGAAAAATGTAATGTCAAATTTTTGCCACCGATCTTATTTCGTTGCTGAAATCTGATTGACATCGAATATTGGTCAATGAACGATCAATAATTTGATCAAAGTTTATAATACCGTCTTCAGAAACATCGTACTTTAGAGTCGTTTGGAACCATTTAATATGTCATACGATGACATGAATGTCATAAATAAATTTTCAAATCGTGATTCCGGGAGTTAAAAAATGAAATTGTAAATTCGGGAACTATGATTTTTTTCTAAATTTTCTTGAAAACCTGTGGTACATGCTAAAATAGTTTTGTACGTCGACATTTTCAGGATCGAAATCAAAAAAACAACTTTTATTTTTTTTGCGTTTTTATTCCTAAAATTATGTGCAAGTTTGAATTTTTTTTGAAATAGGACTAATAAAAAATACGCCTTGTAAGAAAAATTTTTTGCTCACGTTTTACCTCATTTACCGGTTGGTTCAACATGCGATTGTAGAAATTTTTAGAAAAAATTGTTCGAGAGATTACGAAATATCATTCCAGAAATTTCTATGATATTGTTATGTAGAAATAAAAAGTTATGAACCCGTTTTTGGTCTATATCCCCTTAGGAAGTAGATTTTCAAATTCTGGTTTGGTCTACATTATGTACGTTAAGTAGTACCAATGTACTAGACCAAACTAAAAATTACAATCTACTTCCTAAGGGGATATAAC
>SCLH01000660.1:20181-31061 GCA_004367855.1 Oikopleura vanhoeffeni | reverse complement strand
CTGTGACAGAATACCGTATCTCGAATGAGACAAAATTGGTGTTTTCGCGCCTGCCTAATCATTGTCGAGCAACAAACCAAATCGGTTTTGTTGCTCATTCCTATTTTCCCGTTTAGAGAATCACACCAATAAAATATGAAATAATAATACATTTTGTGTTTATTCTTGTGTCAGTCAGAACCCGCATTTAAATCCTGAAAGCTTGCCCAAAGTGGCAAGTATAACACCCCCTTAAAGTCAGTAAACCATTATATCATCGTTATCAAAACCAACAGAACTATTACCTAATATTTTTCCAAATTTAATCAGTTATGAAATAATGATTATCATTAAATAATAAGTGATGAAATGTTTCTGGTCCTAAGTCACTGACTCACATTCAGACTCATCGACTCATTAGTAATAAGTCTCCAGTTGGTCCTTCTATTTACTAACCGACTTTATGCGTCAAGGGTTTCCTATTCTTTGGTGTACATAACCGCTCATGATCTTCTCCAAATTTACATTGTAAGGCATAAGCATCTTAAAAAGTTTGAGAAATGTTCGAATAATTTTGAAATTCTTAAAAAAATCTTTCAAAAATTATTTTAAAAATTCAAAAAATTCAATAGAAATTCTGTTTCAAACTTTTTACTAAAGTGTGATATCTCGAAAACAATATTTTGAATGCCGGATGGAAGAATATCTTTTTCATACAATTTGGAACATCGCTAAAGAAAAAATAAATAATTTTCTGCTTGCGTTTCAAGTGGCGTCGAGACCAAAAGTGATTCGTCGTACTAAATCCGATATAGGCCGCTTTAGAGCCCTTATACTTATAGACTATTACTAATAGCCTATAGTAATATTAGTTAGGTATTAGGCTTTATTTAGCAGATTGAAAAAAAGATTAAGATCCAATGATGCTATTCCTCTCTAAAATCAAAGGCATTATTATTATTATGTATTCTGGCCTTGTGTCATGTTGGATAAATCACTTGTGGTCTCGACGCCACTTTAAACTCAAGCGGTAGTTAACTCTGGTAAGACGAGGGTCTAAGCTAAGGTATCAACGGCACTTTTTTCTTTGTTTTAAATTTGTTTTAATTGTATTCAAATGGTAGCTGTCGAAAAATATCACGATCAGTACAAACAATTTTTTCAAAAATTGTCAGCTACTGATCAAAAATTAGAACCCGTTTTTTAGCAGTAGCTGACAATCTTTAAAAAATTTTATGTACTGAAACTAATTTTTTTTCGAGGGCTACAATCTGAATATTATTAAAAAAAGTGTTCAGAAAAAAAAGTTTTGCCGTTCCAACCAGGCCTCGGCAAGCCAGTGAAATGTGACTGGCTTGACTTGAAGTTACCAAAAATTCCCAGCGGCTTGACTTGACTCAAGCCAAGTCAAGCCACCAAAGCCAAGCCAGTGGATGCCGAGGCCTAATACCAACCTCATATTTGAAAAAAAGACAACTCGATGGCTTCCCGAAAAAATAGGTCGATTATTCTTGAGTTATGGTAATGGCTTGAAAATCCGGTCACAGACTGTGACTCACAGTAGCAAAGGCCATAGAGTTGCATGTTTGTCTTTTCACATTTAAACCGGTCTTGTTTACTAACGTATTCATTTTTCCATAATGATGTATCCAAAGAACAAGTACAGACGCAACAATTGAGATAGAAACTGTAAAATAGGCTATAAATTTTAACATATCAAAAATCAGTTAAAGGATCTCGGTTTTTTCTCAAATTTAAATCCTTCCTGAAATCATAGATACCATTAAAAATCTTGATATTAAAGGCAATTGCTCAGTTTCTGGAGTTCGCTGAGATAACATTGATAAATAAACTTATTTTGGAATTTTCTAATAGTAAATAACATTTTAAGGGGGTGGAGGGGACCTTTTTGAAATATTTTCACTTTGAGGCAATATTGTGCGAATACGAGACATAGTAAAGGTAAAATAAAAAAAAATTATTGATGCTCAAACAATTTAAAGTCGACTCATGGAACTGACGAATTTTTAACATCACTAGTTAGAGCTAGAGAGCAAATTTTCAAAAAACGCAATATTCTATCTCCTCTCTGGTTTTTCATTGGCTAGTACCAATAATTCACTATTCTCATTATTTTGAATTTAGAAAAAACGCTTCATACAGATTTTTGAAACTTGCCCTAGAATGCTCTCTATCGCTAATTTTACTGATTTTCGAGACCTTTTCCAAAACCTATCTCTTCTCTCAATTTGCCTACAATTTTATTCGGATTGCAACAGCAGATAGCTTACACAATTAAAAAAAAACGCTCCATACAGAATTTTGTAATAAGCTCCATGTCTCTAACACTGAACATAAACGTGCGCGCTAGAAAATATTGACAGTGAGTCAAAAAATTTTTTTTTATTTTGGTATAAGATATTCACTATTATACTAAAACAGCTATGCCGATTTCATTTTTCTTGGTTTTAACTCCATATCTCTTTTAGTTTTCAAGCTAGACCGAAAATAGTTTTTCAAAATTAGAAAATTTTTAAATTTTGAGAAAATTTCTAGAAAAGATACGAATTTTTCATGCAAGCCATTAATTTTCTCATAGTCACTTTATTCAGAAAAAATATAAAATTTTGTAAATTAATGTTCCAAAAGGCTATAAAAGGTCGCCCCCTCCACCCCCTTAAAGGTCGCTTTCAAGGCTGAAATTTAAGTCATTTAATTACCAATGGGTTTTCTTGTACCTATGTGAACAGTCAAAAATGGACATCGATTCAACTGGCTAATCTTGTAAAAATTTACGTTAAGACTTTATTTTTTTTGACTTTTATCAGATAACAATAAGTGCTGATATGATCTTGAAGACTGTTTCTTCAAGTTGAGCAAATTTTTGCGATACCACTTTCGCCAGTTAACCGAGAAACCGTGTCGAAAAATAACCTGATCAGCCTCCCACACCCTTAAAAGTCAAACTTTTGTATTATTTGAAATATATTCAAATATAAACCCTGATTATTATTTTCTCTAAAATGACATTTTAAAATTGTGATTCCTTTCCTGAGAGTCCCATAAAGACTGAAATTGCCATGTGGATTTTTTGATTTGATCCTGATGGAATGATGAAAGTTCCAATTGAAAGTAATGTGATTAAAACACAAGGAATGACATATGTAATGATATAAAATAAACTTTTTCTTTGGAATATAAAGAAAAACGTTATTTCTTGAAATTCACCAGTAGAAGTTTCTATTCAAATGGTATAAAATTTTTAAACTATTTTCATTTTTTTGTACGATAATAGGGTGTCCGAGGTCGTGCAAATTTTTAAGATCGCAAAAAGTCAGATTATACATTTTACGTGAAATTTTGCGCTGATTACGAAAATGAAATTTTTTGAAAATTTTAAAATTTTAGTTCAATTTTGATTGGTTGAAATTTGAACCAATCAGAATCCGTCATTTCGACCTTCCACTGTAATCCAATTTTTTTAGGGAATTCAAATATGTATAAGTATATCTAGACATATCCTGTTCAGAGGGAGTGAACAAAAAAATCGAGAGAATGTACTAGACTTGGAAATGACCGTTCCTGATAGGCCGACAAGCGGCCTTTACTCTCTCCCATCGCTTAAAATTCTTATTTTTCACGACACTGATGTCTCTCTCTCGATTTTTTTTCTTCACTTCCTCTGAACAGGATATATATGGTAATGATCAACTTATACGTTTTTTTAGCTTTTGAAAAACGCCAAAAAACCTAAAATCGCGAATTTTAGCGATTAAGAGCTTCTGGCTTCCCAAAACTTAAATGCCCCCAGTTTTAAAGATAAAGCCTAATTGGTATTTGAAAATATTCTATCTGGTTAACCCTCTTACTCATGAAAGTATGAAAAACTCTTTTTTGGTCCAACTTTCAACCAGTATTACTGGAAAACTAGATTATATCTGATAATTTTATTTTTAAGCACTGTTTTAACCGTGTATAATATTGGATTTTACACACAAAAATACTATTCTTAAATAATCTGTAATATATAGATTCTGTATATTAATTTTTTTCATTTTTCTGTATCCCATTTATTTCTCATTCTTGCATATATGGAATGAACCGAAACGTTGAAAATACAATTTTTGACTATAATAGGGTTTTGAACGTGAATGGAGCCTCCATCATGGAGTAACTAATGTCAACTGAATTACAAAATATTTCACCATTCTTTAGCTGGACAGAATATTAAATCCCATTCGCCATTTCTTTGATAATAATAGTGATCAATTATAACCGTAAAATATCGAGGACTTAACAGGTCAACAAACGTAAAAATAGGAAATCCGCTAAAAATTGCGAAAAATGTATGTAGACCTTTTCTTAGAGTGACTTCCGAGCTGTCGTAAAAGTAGGATCTAAAAGACATTGAACAATTTTGCCAGTCAAACGGAAATAACGAGATATCTATACTTATTTAAAGGGTCATGAATTAGTTTCAGAATTAAGAAATTTAAAAATTGTACAGTGTAAGATTTTAGTTAGCGATATCAGCTCGATTTAGCTACTGAGCATACGCATGATGATTGACTCGCGTTAGATAATCTTGTGATGATTTTTTTTTATACTTTTAATGTTCGTACAAATTGTATTATACTTATCGGGGATATAACGGTTCGCGACATTTTAGAGCATGGGCGCAGCTATTGTGTTTGGTATAACCGGCCAATGAGTGACGCGCATTGTAAAAAACTAGGAAAACCCCTTTTTTTTTGGTTGGTATTTGCATTTATTCACATGTCTGTAGTCAGTAAGAGAAAAAATAAAAAATTTTCTTGTTCACAAAAATCTGACAAAATGTACATTTAAAAAAACAAAAAAAAACACACAATTTACAAGTAAAACGGTTGAATAATGATATGTAACCCCTATCCTACATTTTGATCGAAATATTCCAGGCGGAAGCCATTGTACACTCCCTTCTGTGCCATTCAACACAGCATTCTAAATGATGATAACAAAAAAATATTAACAAAAAACATTTTTTAACAAAAAAACTTTTCTTACAAAAAAATTATACAAAATTTATCTGCGACTTTCCCATTTATTACCTTTATGACTTGTCTATTATTTGATTATCTGACTGTGACAAAGATAGTTTTTTGTTGATTAATGTTATATTTTGTTAAAAAATGGTTTTCTTTGTTTAAAATATTTTTTTGTCAATAAGTTTAATTTCAAGAAGTTTTTTTTGTTAATCAATGTTTTTTGTTAATAAATGTCTTTTTTGTTAAAATATGCTGTTTTTGTTAGAAAATGTTTTGTAAAAAAATATTATTTGTTAAAAATTGTTTTGTTAAAAAAAAAATTTTAAATTTTTTTTGTTAAAAAAAACCCTACGATATTTATAATGTTAAAAATTACCGTATGAACTGTTGGATCGTATTCTCCATCCGTATTTGAATAAAGCACAATCCCAGGATGCCAAATTGAATTAAATGGAACACGAATAGAATCAACTCCTGAAAGTAAGGATGAAAATAACTGTGTGAAATTGTCATGTTGATTTAAGTATCTTCGATCATAAAGGTACCGTGTTATTTTTCGTTGTACATGCGGGAAATTTTCGACGTATTTTTCCCGAGGTTATATTTTCAGAAATGCCGCTCAAGATTTAAAACATGTACTACAGTCCACAACCTCTAACTGGAACACTTACCGACCTAAAAAAAGTGTTCCAGTTAGAGGAAGTGTTCCAGTTAGAGATAACCCCTATAATTTTGCTTACAAAGCTACATTGCATATTAAAATTGCTTTATTTTGTGGTCAAATTCGTTGGTAAATGAAGAAAGTTTTGTGTATAACATAATTTATATTACACAAGTCAAATACAGCAGGCAGTTTTGTCTCATTTTTTTGAAAAAAAACTTGTTATAAAAGTTTGTTTTGTTTTTTTCTTGTTACGAATTTCTAAACCGCTAAAACCACTGTTTATTGTGTCAAAATTCTGAATTTCTTCTAACACAAACATTTCCTCGGAATTTGTAATTTATTCATGGGCTGTACTTAGAAATCTGTCGGATTCTTCAGCTTCTGAAATCTGTTCAGATAGCGAATTGATACGAAATATTTTTTCAAATATTTGTGAGTTCTGAACATTGATTTCGAAAGTATCGAGACCAGCAATTTTCCTGAAGCAATTACATTTTCGAATGAGGCAAGAGTTGAGTCGATCGCTTTCTTTCGAATTCCAGTATTCAAATTTATGCCAACTTTTTCATTTTTCATCACTCGGTGAATCGAACCCAGGCCAATTTTTCTTNCAAGAATATTTTGGTAGTTTTTTATCACTCATTTTATATGCTTATATCATATAAGTTATATGAGTTATTAATGATATTATTATCACGTTAGGCTTTTTGAAATATAATCTAGTGCCATTTCTAGAATTCAAAAAATGTAATAATATGTCACAAACGCCTTAAAGTCTTAAAATGTTAACAAACGCCATAATAATTTGTACCAATTTTTGGAAAAAAAAATCCGGGATTTCGCCTTTAATAATATATGCTGTTCATAATATAGATCAGTTCAAAAAGCACATTTTTTACTGTTCCAGTTAGCGACAAATAGACCGACCCTAAAAAAGCGTTCCAGTTAGAGAAAGTGTTCCAGTTAGGGGTGTTCCAGTTAGAGGTTGTGGACTGTATATAAAAACATGTACTATATAAAAAACATGTAGTATATAACAAAGTTTGCGAAAAATTAAGCATTTACCAGCACGCAATAAAAACAAAAATTCGAAATACCGAATTGAATATCCCCAGGGGATAATCTCCTGTTCACACTGATGCTAATTTGGTAGCTGACATATTCCGCCAGCTGGACCAGCTACCTAAATTAACATCAGTGGGAACAGGGTATATAGATTAAGGGCCCTTAATTGACAGATCGTGACTATTTGACAAATGCGGAATCCGAGAATTTCATTGCCCAAATTGATCACATGAAATCGGCGTAATCTGTAATCCAGAGTTTTGATAGGATGCTAGTATTCCGCGATGTATGTATCCTTCAAATAGTCACGATCTGTCAACCGGGGGCCCTTAATCCATATAATTAGTTTTTTTATAAATTTATATTTCCATGTTTGTGTTTTTCATAAATTGAGCTTTACAGAGGTTCTTATCAGAATAAACCTTTTCATGACCATTTTAAAATTAATTTTCACAATATAAATTTACGGATTAATTTTTGACCATGATATGTATTTATCATTTCGATCCTAGCTTGATACTTTTCTTTATCCCATTTCAATCGCCTATCTTTCCATTTGTATGTTGCATAACCAATAATTGTGACCATTTCACGCTTTTCATCAAGCAACATCATTTGCTGCATTGTCAGGAATATTTCCACATTGATGGTTTCATTGATATTTCTGAATTTAAAACTTTTAAAAAACCCTAATTTGGAAATCTCTAAAAAAATTGGGCATTTTAGAATATCAAATGTTGCATGCAAAAATATATCGTTTGAACTTCCTTATGCAAAAAAAATTGAAACTCTAACTACTTTGGGCTTTCTGTAATACGCGCTTGAAAAAAGCCTTTATAAAGGCTTCGGTGCCTTGGCGGAACTTTTTTTTCTGTGCTCACACGGGTTAAGGGTATCCCGATTCCTAATTTGACATATTCTCGATAAAATATTAGCGAAACAAGGCTTCAAGGATATTATTCAGATTAGCTAGTTCGAAAGTAAGCTTAAAAGAAAGCTGGGAAAACACTGAAGAGAAATTTGGCTTACTTCAAGCTGGAAATTTTAAGTTTTATGGGTCAAATTGAAACAAACGTTAATTTTCCATTTAATTTTGGAAAAAATACTCAGAAAAATAAAAAATTTTGAATTTTTTTGTTGTTGTATTTATTTTATTTGGGTTGTACTGTGCTTTCAAAACATTAACGATTGATTTGGTGTATTTTGTGACATAATAACTGCAGAACATGTAGGAACCGGGTTACTCTTAACTGACCTCAAAAAGTTTTCGGTGGTGGTCTCGCAGTCATCCGATAATAGGTTCTCCTGCCAGAAGTCGTCAAAGTGTTAGATTTGAGTTATTTTATTTTAAACAAAAAAAGTTATTTGAGGTATATTATTGTATTATAAAAATAAAATATAATAAACGTTTCGCTTTATTGCATCGTCAGTATTTTTGGACTTAAAGGTTCAGAAGATATATCGAGCTTTTTATGCAGAAAAATTGCGCTGAAAATTGTATGGTGCAATTAAGTTAACAGGTGGAAAAGGTTGATTATTGACCAGAGAACCGAAAGTGCGCAAAAAATGCTGATTAGCTNAATGCGAAAACTTTTTACTTTTGTAGGCGAAAATAAGTGATTTTTAAAAAATTGCCCACTTTAGAATAAAGAGAAATAACGATGGTCTTTTTGGTCATTTAAGTCAGGCCGATAAATTCGTATAAACTAAGCCTCAGCTTTTCGAAGAACCAAAGCTTTTTGCAAAACTCTTAAATGTGACATGAAAAACTTATCCCTCATTTTTTGTCTAGCTCTGAAGCCATCTCTAGGTCTAAAATTATCATTTTCGAATTTATTAAGGCGGCTTAGATAGTTGGGGCAACTGTGAATATGATAATAAATACCTTTGGCAGAGGATGGGTTACGATGCTCTGTTGCACGTGCTTTAATAGTGCGAGCAGTCATTCCCACATAATGACTTTTACAAAGGCATTTAAAATGATAAATGCAGTTCGTAGTTAAAATTTCTTCCGTGTTTTTAGGTTTATTGTATTAATCTGAAGATATCTACTGTATTTCATGAGTTAACAATTTGCTGACAGAATTTAAGATAATTGTTACAGGATCAAGTTTAATATGAAATAAGTAAAATCTAAGATAAACTGTTAGGTCCTTGTTAAAATCAAAATCACTCAAATTTACCGATTTAACGATCTCTTGCAGGAGAAACTATTATCGGATAACAGTGACAACCCCATCAATCATTTTTGTAGGCCAGTTAAAGTATAATATTAAATTTCCAGCCAACGTTTTTATGTGACACCTCCCCTAAATTTGTTTAAGGTAGTTCTCAACGAGGCAAAACGTGAACCGGAAGTTAAAAAAAAATCGGTCGTTGCAAATCCGATCTGAATTCTGATGCAAAAACTCGTTTATTGGTATCTTGTCTGGTTTTTATGAAAAACAATTTTAATTTTAACCCACCTGTACGGTCCTGTGGGACCGGATCAACTTTGAACATGTTTTTGGGGGTAGGCGTCCTTTGAGACGAATATGCACTTGGGACCAGCACACATTTAGGACTATAATTATCGAGTGTTAAAAATTTGCTGGTCTCAAGTGCATATTCTTCTCATGTGGAGCCTACTCGTTTTCTGGCTTTGTTGTCTGAACCAGGGGTCGGCACATCTGAAATTTTTTTTGGATCGGATCGGGATCGGATCGGTCACCTCAAATTTTTTTCGGATCGGATCTGGATCGGATCGGTCCACTTTTGAAAATATTGGATCGGATCGGTGGACTTTTGAAAAGATCGGGATCGGATCGGAAACCGATCCGATCCAGCGATCCTATTCCGATACGATCCAATTGTGCCGACCCCTGGTCTGAACCCCGTAGCAAGAATGACCCCAACGTACTCTTAGTCGGACTAAGTTAGTCCCCTCTCGGCAAGAGATCGTGGGTTGGAGCGAAAAATGAAAAAGAGGATCAAGAATACTTTTGCTAATTTTTGATATCAAAAGGGGATCAAGAATACGTTCCGTGATTATTGATACCAAAACTGGAACCAAGATCTTATTCTTGATAGTAAAATGGGGACTAAGAATACGAAATCGAAATTTTGACTTACCGGACAGGTCTTATTTCTTTGTTGTAACCCTTGAAAATTTTCTCGAATACATGCTTTTCAACATTATGGCAATAAGTGACTTTTTTGGATTTTTTAATCGTTTTTTTTTCGATAATTCTAGAACTTTATTAAAAATATTTAGTTGCAATCAGTAAAAAGAGCAGTAATTGCATAAGTACAATTTGTAGTATTATGTCAGAATAAAACATTAGCAAAAAGTTTTAACAAGAACTGGTTAAACCGACCGTTGTGACTTAATTTGGTTTTCTGTTGAAGCATACGGTATGCTGCATACCGTATGAACGATTAACATCGAAATATTATGAAATCGCATCAAATAAGCCAATTATTAATTAACAAATTGCGTTCTGCCCACATAATATTTTTTTCGATGAGTATGGCTACCGACAAAGAAAAAATTTGTTTACGATTTCAATAATTTCCGACAAATATCTCCCATATTCACAAATTCACATATTCTCCCACATTCACAAATTCCAATATCATAGGACTTTCTCTGAGCTCAGAATAAACGTTTCATAATCATTTTAAGGGGGTGGTGTTAGTGATTTTTGGGATTTCAGAGGCTTCGTACGGTTAGAAAAATTCAGACTGGACATTTCTGAAACATACATTAGGAAGATCTATCTTTGATCTCACGACTCCATTTGACAGTTTAGTACCACTCTCACCAATCATCTGGTTAACCGCGGTTAAAGACCAATCCCTCAGCTTTTTTCAAAGACACAAGGATCCTAGAGCTTATATCGGAAAGTTTTGAGATTTGGTGAGAATTTAGAAAATTGTCTGAATTTTAGTGAATCGGTTCTTTTTTTTTTTTTTTTTGCTTCAGGAGTCAGGAATTTGGCTAAATGTGTGGAAATACCAAAAATGTCATTTTCGGAATGTAACAAGCCCTAGGGGTGGTGAACATCGAATCGGTCGTACTTTTTTTAATTTCAAAATTTAAATGTCACCAAAAGATTCCTTGGGTATGATTTGCTGTAAACGATATTAGCAACTATGGTCTGATT
>SCLH01000660.1:0-19138 GCA_004367855.1 Oikopleura vanhoeffeni | reverse complement strand
GTGTAGTGATTTGGGATTTCAAGGCTCGTACGGTTAGAAAAATTCAGACATGAGACATTTTCTGAACATACATTAGGAAGATCTATCTTCTCCGCCCATTTGACAGTCTAGTACCACTCTCACCAATCATCTGGTTTAACCGCGGGTTAAAGGACCAATCCCTCACTTTTTCAAAGACACAAGGAATCCTAGAGCTTATGATCGGAAAATTTTGAGATTTGGTCGAGAATTTAGAAAAGTTGTCCTGAATTTTACGTGAATCGGTTTTTTTTTTTTTTTTTTGCTTCAGGATCGGAATTTGGTCCTAAATGTGTGGGAAATACCAAAAACGTCATTTTCTCGAATGTAACAAGCCCCTAGGGTGGAACATCGAATCGGTCGCTATCTTTTTAATTTCAAACATTAGATGTCACCAAAAGATCCTTGGGTATGAGTTTGCTGTAAACGATGATTAGAACTATGGTCTGATTTTCACAACCACACACAGTGCCTAGAGATCAAATCATAATCTATTAATGCAAGAACTGTGATATAGAAAATTCATATCGCAAAATAGCAAAGTTGGGGTTGATTTTCAATTAACCGGTCACAAGGCAAAACCTGAACAATATAAACGCTACCGACGAACATATTTGTAAAATTTGCTTAATAGCGAAATATAATTACTTTAATCGATCACAAATGCCAAAAATCCCAACAAAACACTTTCTTTAATTCATTTGCTGTTTTTTGCCAACTTCATTATACCTTTTGGAGAAATTATTTAAATCAATTAATGAACTAAAATTTCTGATCACCTGTTAGTCATACTAACTTACGTACAAAATTTTGTATTCAGGTAAGTTCTATTCGTTCACAGTTCCAAATTAACTAAAAATATGTCTGTTCTTCCACTTCTGCTGGCTTCCTTTTCAAGCAATCAACACCATGAGGTTGTCCACAACACTTCACCATTGAGAGCTCGACTGTCAAAACCCTTATTTCATTACCGATAAAAATCTGGCAATACAGAGTCGGGGTCTCGTTTTCTACACAGTTCTCCTTGATAATAAATCCTCAAAACAAAAACTCGTCCCTTACTTAAGACTCTGGAGAAGAAAACTTCTTGGTGGAGATTTGTACCCTGCAATTTCATAAAACAAATCCTGACAGAAACTCTGGCAATATTAAACACTTGTTTCTCGCAATATAATTATTAGGAAACAATGTACTGCAAATCTTTAATAAAGTTTTAAAAATCATCGGTAAAAAGCTACCTATATTCGTAACGCATACGTTTAGCGCACTCTGTCGCCCTACGCATTCTTATGTTATCTCTTATTGGAATTTGGCCTTCAAATGCTCTATTTAAACCGAGAGGCCAATTTAAAACTGCAATGAAAGGTCTTCTGAATTGATGTGACGTTATCTTTAAGGGTCTTCCACGTGATTTGAGCTACATTTTGAAAAAAAAAAAAACATATACAGTATATTGAAAAAGTACCTCAAAATTACGTTCAAAACAATTCCAGGGTCAACTTCAAAACGTTTTTTAAGAGTTTTTTTACTTACACCAAAGTCCGAATTAAAATCACTGATGAAATAAATCCAAAATAAGTTGGAATATTCTATAATTAATCCTATTTCTCGAAAAAATAAAGATCACGTGACGCGTTTTTGGAAGAATATTATTACACGTCCCGTAACCCCTTGTAAATCGCCCCTCTGAATGCAATTAATTCTCTTTCAACCCTTGAAATGCCTCGTTTTTTCTGTAAAAAACACTACACCCTCTTAAAAGCAAATTTTTTTTGCCACAGTACGTAATCTTTTTTTACGTACAAATGTTTCTCTTGATTATCATGCTACCGATCAATTCAACCTGGCAAGATGATATTTCCGAACGTTTTTTGGCGCCGTAAAGGGTTATTTGTTTAATGTCCAGTATGAGAACTCAAAAATACTGCATTATGAAGTCTGCTTTTGTTGTAAAAATGTATAAATTAGAAATGACGAGGAAAACTACTCAAAGCGTACATAGTTTGACATTAGCACAAAAAGCAAAGAAAAACAGATATAGAGTACACGGTATATTGATTTTTTATATAGACAGCGTCGAAAAAAAACGCAGTCTTATTTGCGCTACTTATTTCTTCTGAAAAATTCGGTACACAAATCAGAGACATAGTAATTGGCCTAAATTATTCTGACTTCAGTCAAACCACAATCGTTTTTTGCTGTATGAATTATCAAAAAAGAATCGAAAAAAAACAAAGAATCAAGAAAAAACAAAATTTTCTCCAAAAAAAGGCAGCCCCCTTGAAATGCGCATAATCCTCTTTGGCCCCCTTGGAAATGCCCTATCTTTTTTGGACTTTTCTTTGCATTTCAAGGGGTTAGGGAACGTATGTTCAAAACTCTTGAATTAGGTGTTAATGGGGTCCAAAAAATTTTTCCGGCCGTAATTGATCGACTATTTGTTTACTATGAACCAAAACCTTATTTCCTAATTTGCAAAGGTCACGTGAATCGTTTTTAGACTTTGGTGAACGGGAAAAAAAGCTCTAAAAAACTTTTAAAGGAACCACTTCACTTCTTTCAAAAATGGGATTTAAGCAATTTTTGAAAAAAAACAGTCTATTTTTATCAAACCTTATTTCCCTATAAATATAGACGCTGTCCGATGATCAATTTTTGGGCGTATGTGCTCTAATAGGAAAAAATTCTTAAAATTTTTTTTGATCCCCGCTACAACAGTCTTTTTTTGATGATTTAAATTTTTTTTGCAAAAATAAGTACTGTGAATACAAGTTAAAAAAGTTTTCGAAAAAAACAACGCCACAAAGCGTCAATTAGTCCAAATAGTCGATCGTATTACTTTAAATTTTTATTATTTATACACATGATTAAGGGTTTAAATTGCGAATTAAAGGCCATGCACACCACGGATGGTGCAAAAGACACTACGGGAGTTAAGAAGCCCATTGAACGACAATTATGAATAAGTTAATGAATTTAAAAGAAAAATTCAAATAATTCTTTGAAAATGCCGTTTAAAAGCAAAAGTTGACTTAACAAACTTGTGTGATATCAGTTTCTTGAAAAAACTCATAAATCACAATTTTAACAAATTTTCATATGGTCATTATTGTAATTCGGGTCGATATCAAGTTTTACTCAAGTTTGGCCTATCTGAGATAGGCTATCTCTTCTCTTAGTAAAAATCCTTGTCTTTTATCAACACTAGCAAAACTAACATTGAAGTATAATTATAATAAAAAATCCAAGATAGCAAATTAAAGGGGCAGGCTGATTGGATTTCCAAGGTCAACTCAAGGAAATTATTTTTGTAATACTAATTTGTTCAATCGACTTAAACCAAGATTAAAATAATCTAAAAAATTATTTCTTAGAAGATTATCAAAAACAATCTGATGAGTTTGCATTATTTGAACCATAAAAATGATTGTCTGACAGTCAGGCTCTGACTTTCGTTAAGAATTTTTTCCGAAAATCTGTAATGACAATTTTTCACATGCATGTAATTTTTTTTTCGAAAAATTCGTTGTACTTAGCTTTTCAGACGGTAAATTTGATTTTAAAATTTATGCTGTAATTGAAAACCTCCTTATTTTTTCAGAAACCCCATCGAGAATTTTGCCGAAGAACATTCTTATTTAATAAATATTTAACGATTTTCGGCAAGTTAATGACAGGCAAACCTTGTTCTAGAATTAATAAAGAATTGTTTTTTTAAATTGGCTGATTTCGACGGTGTAGTACCTTAAAAGATATATATTATTGACAGCATCCATGAAACTTTCTCATATTTACAAAGAATTTAATCGATCGAAAAACCCGAATAAATAATTAAATAGACTACTTTCAAATTTGCAAAAAGCTTCATTATGCAGCATAATTTAGGTTTTCTCCCATTTATTCAGAAAGACATTAGCTGAACACAAATAAATGTCTATGTTTAACTCGTGGACTCGCCTTAAACTAATATGTTCTAGACTTAAAGTTAAATAATAAAGAAAAAACGGAATAAGCCAATTAGTTGGCTGAAAAACAGTCTACTAACTGCAATTGCTTAAATTTTACTAATGAGGAGCTACTTTTTCTATTTTTTCTCCATGCTCCATGGCTAGGGTCATACCCGGGGGTAAAATCGTCTTTTAAACTAATAATTTTATCAACGCATTTAAGTTAATACTCGAGGCAGAATTTTTCGAGAAAATTTTTTATTTGAAAAAAAATTTTGAAAATTTTTATTTGGGTAAAATGACATTTTAAAGTTTAAATTGTCGATTTGAGTGCCCTCTCAACCCACATCAAGTGACTTATAATGCTTCAGACAATTTTGTATAATCATGGTGAATCTCAAAAATAAATATTCAGCGGTTAAAATTCTACAGACACTTCGTGGGTCGAAAAAGGTCAATCTCGTACAATAGTGTACGATGAGTGCGCAGGTTAATTGAAAGCTTGGAAAATTCTGCCCTGATAAATATAAAAAACATTTGAGGCAAACCAAGGCAGTTTGCAATTTTTTTTATAAAAATGTCGTTTCCGCCTACGCATTTTTCATCAAAATGACCATTAATGTTTTTCAAAATTCGACTAAACATTTTTTTTTCAATATTTTTTCAAAAAAATTTTTTGTAATAAATAGCTTAACGTTTTTTTAACGCGATCCTTTTAATCACAACATTTGATAAGCAATATATTATACCTTAAAGTGCTTTACAAAGCCCAAAAATCTGTTTTTCATGCTGAATTTCTGACCACTAGGTGGCTCAAAAAAAAATTTATGGTCGGATTCAGTTTTTTTGAGAAGAATTGACCATATAAGCTGATGGAATTATTGGTGACTCTTTTAGTTGTGCAGATAGTGATCCCGGGTATGAATAGGCCTCCCGTTTTTGACCCAAAGTGATTGCACCAAAAAATATTTCAAGCAAAAATATTTGCGGTCAAAAACTATACTATGTCCGAAGTTTTCAGACTCATAGCACCTTTTTATCGGGTAGCTGATTTTTTGCTCGGGAGGCCTAGGTATGACCCTATCCATGGCCCTTGATTGGACCAAATTTGAAGACAAATAGCATTTTCGCTATTTTTATACAATACTTACAGCCGAGTTAGGGCGTTATGTAGATTTGCATCCATTATAAGGTGCCACCTACGCACAAAACAAAATTACCAAAATTGTTCTTGTACATGAAAAATGTATGAAAAATAATTATCAAAAAATATTTTTTTATATCAAAAGTTTTGAAATTTATAGCTGGGTATAATAACTTTGAGTTGAATCTCGTTGACTTTTAGTTTCCCCAGTGAACGAGAAACAAATTCTGATGATCCATTTCACAACCTACGCTTCAACCTTAGCTGTATAAAATAAATCATTTCATTGTGTGGAATTTTTTGCTTACCTCATTGCCAATGTTCATCGTACAATGGTGACCAATGGCGCAATTCTGTGATGGGCTTTAACATACACAAATTTGTCCGGATAAAGCGGAATCCCTTATTAGTAATACTAATGAGCACTCAGTTCACAGCAGAACCGTTTACATGTTGGCGTTTGAAAACCACTCATCCGATTGAGACTCATCCGATTGAAAGAATAATCAAACGAAATAAATTGTCCGAATCGGATTTTCAATTTGTTGTCCGATTATAAAACGTTTGGACACCTTTTTTACTATAAAGGGTTACTTTGGGTGAAAAAAGGCCATTGTTGGGACAAAGAAAACTCTGCAGATTATAAATTTGTGATCAGATATAATAGTCTTCAGGGGGTAGCATAAGTCCGGCAGATTGGTACATTTTTTCAGAGCAATATATATGAAATGTGAAAATTTATTTTTTTTATTTTTATCTTCAATAAAAGTGTTCATTCTTGCAAATGTTCATATTTTTATTTTCGTAACATAACTTAGTATCTGTAAAAATATTAAAAAACACTTTTCATTTTACATTATTTAAGACAATAATAATAAACTTCAGCCATTTTCGGGTGTTATGCGCTAAAAAGTAGCTTAAAAATTCTGCACATTAAAAAATTTCTAATATCAAAGTTTTTTTTCCGTGAAAATGGTGAAAAATGGCCAAAAGTAGAGAAAACAATTTTTTTTGAGATAAAAATTGACCTTTTATTGCGTTTTGATATTAAAAAATGTCCTAACTATCAAAATAAATGCCGCCTATAACACTCGAAATTTTATTGGAAATTTTTTGCCAGCATTAAATTTTTAAAAATTGAGTGTCGAACCGGTTGTACAGCGTAGTGTTAAAAATTTCATCAATAGTTTAGAAATGATAATCGCGCGACCATCACATTAGGTGACATACGAAGATTTACTAGATACCAAAATATTTTATAAGTGATTCTGCCTGATTTTTAATGAAGAATTCAAAAAACCACTAATAAAAAAATTTTGGTCTTGATTTGCGGAAAGTTTGCCTAATATTTATAAAAAAGTCGATAAAAAATAAGAAATAAAAATTTTATGATTTTTCAAACAGCGGTCAGAAAATATGTAGGCATCTATGAAAAAACTTAAAGTGGCTATTTTTTTGTTTTTTACCAACAGATTTGAATAAAAAAAACAAAACAAAAATTTGGACAAAAAATGCGGAAAATTTTCCATAATGCTTTGATTTTTTCAAATTTTTACGATTTCAAAGATGTAAACTCAAGCTCAAATCTTTCCTAAAATAGATAAAAAAACGATTTTAATGAGCTGGAACACATTTTTTCTGGTTGAGCTGACAATAATAAGCACAAAAAAATAAACGAACTAATTACTTTCGTGAGTTATATTTACTTCAATCTGCCGGGTATATGCTACCTCCTTAATATAAGGCCAAATTTAGCTAATTTCAGATATTTAAAAAAATTATCGTTTAAAAATTCATCGTTTTCGGATAGCATAAACTGTTTCTTATTGACGGGAAATTCTATCAAAATAATAACTTTTGATAAACAAAATAGTCTCACTCGCTATACATTGACGGCGGAAAAAATAAAATAATTTTTATAAATAAAAATAAAATTGAAAAAAAAAATTTTTCATTTTGTTTTCGTTCAAATTTAAAAAATTTGAAGCTTTTTAAATTTTTAATATATTGCCTATACGGTAAAGGAAATATATTAAAAATTTAAAAAGCTTTAATATTTTATAAATTTGAACGAATAGGCTATACCGTTTGTAAATAAATCTGCCGTATACCAAGTAGGTGCTTTAAAATGTCAGAAAATAGCTGAAAATTGAAAACAGAAAATCGTTCACAGTATTCTGCAGAAATCACAAAGAATGAAAACTTCAACAAAAATATATTTCGGAATTTTGGTACAATTACCGGTAAAGGAAAACACGGAATACATTAATCCAAGTAAATCCGTTCATAGATTTGTTCTCTGTTATATAATCCCTGAAATAATGGGTACTTTATCGATAGAAAAGTTTAAAAAGATACAGAAACAGATGAAAACAAAATAAAACAATAGCAAATTTTTCGTCGTATACAAAGACTTCAAATAAAAATACCGTCAGTTTTGACAACAAAACCGTTTTAAAGATAAATAAAATTTTAAAATTAAAAAAAGTTTAAAACAGAGATTAGATAGGAAAAAGTCAAACGAAAATGCAAAATTGTAAGTTTTATTTGAATCACCAAGAGAACTTTGATAATATTTGGCTGTAAAAATAGAAGAAACACGTAGTATGATTCATACTGTTTGAAGAAGTTTAACCGATCCTGGTTATTCATTAAGAGGGGGTCGTCGCAAAAAAGTTTTCAATAGCCAATTGTCGCTAAAGTACAAATCGTTGGACCAAATATTACCTCTCGGATATATTTGAACAAAAATCTTGCATCCTAAAATTAATCGAAAGTGACGGATGGCTCGTTCAATCAGAAACGTCCTTACAAAGCTGACGGAATTATTTTTTCAAAATGTATCTCCTCCCTGAGTTTTCAAGGTACAACAATGATTTATGACTTAAATTAACCGGACAAAGCGTGAGCAGGTTATTTAAGAGCGTTTAAAAAATTCTCGGATTTGGCTTCAGAATCACCAAAAAACAGTATTTTTACCCTATTTTAGTGGTCGTAATCAAAATGTATCTTCTCTCTGGATTTAAAAGTTACACATTCAGAAACTACATGCATGTGCAGCTGACGAGTTCGTGCAGATCATTAAAAAGAGTTTTGTCCGAATTTCTCTCTCGTTTTTTGATAAATCGTGTTTTAAATTTCCAAAAATCAATAAATTTCAACTTATTTAATACGAAATATTTTTGAAGCTATCAAAAAGTCCTTCTTGACCATGTATAAAAATAAAACGAATACCAAAATGCTTGTAATTTATCATATTTTTATAAAAAAATCATTAGAATGAAATTTGGGAATTTTTTTCATGGCCTCATTTAGCGACCACCCCATAAAAAGAAAAATAAGTTGAAAATCTTGACATATATTAATACATTAAATGAAAGCTCACCATTTTTCTGCCACGAATCTGGCTAGTTAATCTAGCCATGAGGCGTTAACAAATTATATTTAAAATTGATACCAAAATTCAATACAGTAATACTATTACAGTATATAAATTTTTAATACAGTTAACTTATTTGCAAAGCTTTAGGCTGACGGGAAATTTATGATTCGAGCCTCTATTAGATATTTCTACAACTAAGTAAAAATTTTAATTTGTTTGGTCAAAAATGATTCATGCTTTCGAATTACACCCGTTAATAAAAGTGCGTACGATATCGTTGCGGCTGCGTTTTTACTGCACTACAGTATGTACTTTTTTTACTTGCGAAGTGAAAATTGTCCTTTAGCTAATTACGGCCAATTAAAAAAGGTAACTAGGTGGATTTTATTTTGAACGCCAAGCTATAGCCGATGTCCAGGGTTTGAAAATAAAATCCACCTAGTTACTATTTTTTATTGGCCGTAATTACCTAAAGGACAATTTTCACTTCGCAAGTAAAAAAAGTACATACTGTACATTATGCGGTTTTTGGCCCGCACTATAGAATTTCAGATTATGTATGGTTTTGCATTCAGAAAAAAAAACTATCGTCAAAAATAGAATATTTTTGTTTTGTTTTCTGGCAAAATAATGTGCAAATTAAAGTTTTCTACAGGCATTTTTATCACTGAAATCACAAATGACGTATTTTGAATCAAAATTTTGATTCGGTACATCAGACATAATCCCTATGTAATCTATATTTTGTAATAAAAATTGAAAAATAAATTACCCTATCAATAACAATTTATGAGTGTTTCAGTTCTCATCAGAATTAAAAGTCAAAATCTTTTTGAATCTCCCGCGTAGCCAATAAAATACAAACATCAAAATCTAGGACAAACGGCTGTACCCACCCTAAAACTGGGACATTTTTTATTTATTTTTGGCCCAAGGAGTTTTTTCGAGAGTTTGGACAAATAAAAACTTCTTTTCAATTATTTGATGATAATTAGGTTAATTATTATTAGTACAAAAACACTTCGAGGCATTATAAGTGGATAAAAATTGTTTTTGGATTAGAGAAAAAACAATCGGAAAATCATATTGAATAAAACATTATTATTTTCGAATTTATTGAGAGAATTAAGGAAATAATAGAAAATAAAAAAAATGAAACAAGGTAAGGCAAAAATTTATTATGTTATACAAATGATCGACGGAAAAATTTGACTAGGCTATTTTTTCTATGAAATTTTCCTAATTAATGGGGCAGTTACGAATAATTTTCAAAATGTATACGTATTTTCAAAGCTTTAAGATGACGGGAAAGAACAGAAGTTATTTTCAAAATTTTACTGACTAGAACGATGTCAAAATGTTTCCAGTTTTGTCTTGTTTTTTCTTGCATTCTTCTGACTTTTGTACTTTCCACAATTTCGATATTTTTTAAGGGATTGTGCAAAACGTACGGAATATTAAACTACAGAACTGTTGAAGAATCAGATTTTCAGAATCTTCGATCTTTTCAAATTTTACGAAACTATAACATGCATAACGACATAATCATGCAGTCAGGAAAATATCATAAATAAGCGTGCAATTATTATCTGACATAAAACATAGAAAAATTGTTGACCAAGTGATATGTGCAGTGTTAAATTTCAAAGATTGGTGCTTTATTGTAATTTCATCAAAATCTATAAGAAAAAAATGATTTTAACTGCCTCGAGCCAACCCTATTTTTTTAAGCTGTATAAGTGGACTATAAAATCATTCACTATAGAAGTACCTTGACGATTTGAAATAAGGAATTTCAAAAATAAAAAAATCGGTTTTAATGTGTTCAAGCTAACTTGTAGAGAATTTTTTTCTGGTCATTTTAAGACCCAGGATTTTTTTTATGTAAAATTTTCAAAAAAAAATCGATTTTAAGGTCAATTTTCGTGATTTACAGGTAGTATGTGATCCAGTTCTAGCGAAGCCGTATGAAGTGCTAGAAGGCTGATTTTTTGACCAGTAAAATTTAATCGTTTTTCGGTTACCCGTTTTTTTGATTGAAGGTCGGCGACCAATATTTGACCTCTAATGACCAGTCAAAGTTCATGGTCAATCTCAAGTTCATCTTTTAGACTTGTAAGTATCCCCAAAAGAATTGGAAGGGTCAACTTTTTGATGAACGTATTAGCAACTATGGGTCAATAATGTACTGAAATGGTCGCTAGAGAGCCAAAAAATGGGTTCAATCTTTTTTGAAAAAAATCCTACGTCTCAAAATGACCAGAAAAAAATTCTCTACAAGATAGCTTGAACACATTAAAACCGATTTTTTATATTTTTTAAATTCCTTATTTCAAATCGTCCTTGCGGTTTCTCTATCGAATTTACATATTATTAAAGTTTTTTTTCTTTTATTTTAATTTGAAGATTATATTTTAAACCACGTGGTGCATCATGATGAATATCTTTTTTTTGAGGTTTTTTTTGAGATCAAAGGTCAAACTGAAATTTTGATGACCACACCAATCGTCACATAGTCGTAACAGGACGTCACTTCGCGAAATTTGAAAATCTATCTCCTCCCAGACCATATATCGAAAATTTTCGAAAAGTTGGCATAATACGTAGAATAACCAAACTGAGATTTGCAGTGAGCTTTTTTTCATTTTGATGACTGAATTTTTCTAGCGGTCCAAGAGACTGACAATTTTTGGCCGTTTTTCATGATTTTTGGCTTAAAAATCTATCTCCTCCGAGGTTTAGTTTCAAAATAGGGCCACATTTTTTAAAGTACACCTTGCTGCACTTTGAAGGATTGCAGCGGCGTTTTTCCAAAATTTCGATGCTGACTTGAAAATATGTTTTTTAGAAAAAAAATTCAAAAAATTTCGAAAAAAAAATGTGCTCCGATTTTTTCGAAAGTAAGCTCAAAAGAAAGCCACAAAAACACTGAAGATAAAATTGGCTTACGTCAAGCCGATATTTTGAAGTTTTAGTTGTCAAATTTGAACATACTGTATGTTACATACATTACTTTTTGACTTAATTCTGTAAAAAAATAAGAAAAAAGTTAAAAAAAAAACGCGGAAATTTGGAAATTTTTGATGAAAAGATCACAAATACATTTCTAGATATCCAGGGCAAATTGGTGCAGTCTAATTGTCTTTAAGCCTTCATAAAAATCAGACATGACCAAACAAGGCTTTTAAGGGGGTGGTCAAGGCAAAATTGGCCAAAAACGTAGTTTTGTAATCGGTTTCACGCTGAACGTATAAACACGCATGGTATGAAACCACCAGAAATAGAATATTGGAGTCGATAGGCGTCGAGTCAGAGTCGAAGTTGATCGCAATGATAGTCACTTCCGCCGTAAATGACGTTTGAGAGGTCAAACACTCGTTCATTAAACTGATCTCAAAGAATTTTCATTGAACTTCTTAGTTGTCTTCCAGAGAGGTCGAAGTCACATGTCAAAATTAAATAATATTTTTTTCTAAATTTTCATTCAAAATTTAATTTTCATAACCTTTCGGACGCAGAATTCAATGCAGCTTCAGAAAATATGATATTGATATTTATGCGATGAAAATTTAGCCTCAAAACTTGAAATCAAATTGCCAACAAAAAAGACTATTTTCGGGGGGGTTATTTTGGGTTTATTTTTTAGAGTAGTACTTTCGAGGGTAGTAATGACTCTAAAAATATCACTTATTGATTTAAAATACAGAAAATATGAAGTTTTGAACGTTCTAGGAGAAATAACCTCATTACACATTATTGTCCAGGTTTGCGTTGACCACCCCCTTAAGATATTATTTGGATTAGCCACTTTGGAGAACTAGCCTAAGCTTGCAAACAAAATATGTCATTTTTTTCTGTATAAATACACTCCCTGATACGTAACGTTTGCGAGACTACGTATTCAAAACGGAAAAGCTATCTTCTTCTTGGTTTTTTTTTTTAATTAAGTTTTGTCGATAAGTGCTATATTTTTTATAGAATATTAATTTTATGGAATAAACCACCGTTTTTTGGATATTTTTCATCGAAAAATCTATCTCCTCCTATAGTAAATAAATAGTTCAATTTCGACCACAAACTCAAAATATGAATTTTCCAAGGTCACGTGAGAAAATTTCTGAGAAAAAATGTTCTTCAATTTCTTATAAAAAAGGCTGAAAAAAAGCCAGGGAAACACTTAATAAAATTGGCTAACGTCGACCCGATATTTTCAAGTTTTAGTGGTCAAATTGAAATAAATGTTAATTATCAACTTAATTTTGAAAAAAATACTTAAAAAAATAAGAAAACGCCAAAATTTCGAAAAATTTTTTGATGTGATTAGTGCTCTTCTGTGCTTTTAAAACATTAACGATTGATTTTGTGCAATTTTATGACATAATAATTGCAGAAAATGTAGGAACCACCACCCTCTTAAAAGCTGATTTATAATAATTAGAAATTTCAGTAATGTTTTTGTCCGTGCTTTCAAAATACAAATGCCAATTTTGACATACTACCGCCTGACTTTTCAGTGGCGTCGAGACCAAAACTGATTCGTTAAAATGACACTAGGCTAGAATATACTGATTCATCCGATTTTTTAAGAATAGCATCATTGAATCCTGTACAAAATTTTCTATCTTTTTTACTTTGCAAAAAAAACAAATAAAGCCCTGATAGTGGCTTTATCGGATTACGTACAACGGACCACTTTTGGTCTCGACGCCACTTAAAACTGCGGTACATAAGCAGATTTCCCTAATATACCGTATCAAAATTTGCCAGATTTTACGGTAAATTGTAAACTTGAATTTTACCGTAATAAAAGTCCCTGAAAAGTGTGTGTCTTTTCTATTATTTGATACAACATTAGGGACGATTTACTCATCCATGAAAATCGTGGATAAAGAGGTCTCCGGATAATCTTTCTCGTTGTTTTTGATAAAAATAAAAAAAATTACTTTTGTATAAATATTCAATGATTCGTAACAATTATGGGTACTTTAGTATTATCCCTAGTCACTTTCACTTTCGATCGCTTGATTGATAGAGCAACCAGAATATACAAATAAATTATTATTTTAAAGTTAATCAACGGTTAGTGAGTTTAATTTTTTATAGAGGAGATTAGTAGTTTTATTTGTGGGACAAAAAGTGTGGACAAGGGCTAAATACGATCTTTTAATCATTAATATGATTTCAGAATACGATTGGTAAGCAATTTTTAGATCTCTTGTCATCAGGAGTGGAGTTAACATAAAGTATGAACGACAAAATCGACCGGCATATATTATGCCCCGTTTTTCCAAAAATCAGCATTTTTCGAAAAAAAATTGCCTATTATTTGGCTTGAAATTATTCAAAAGATAGTCAAAAGATAGACAATTTCAAAAGGCTAATTAAGCATGATAATCAGAATTTAATTGAGTATAAGCATTCTTCAAAAATGAATGAGCACCATAATCTCCCCCAGAAGGGGTGGCGTCAAAATATGGGGTAGTAGAACGAGTTCTATTGAGTAAATTTTCGCTCAAAAGTATCTCGTTTGGATTCGTTTTTGAAAAATATTTTGGCTTGATCCAAAAAATTCAGTGTTTATCTGGCAAACTAGGCGTTAACGTAGTTTTGGCTTGAATTCTTATCTAAAATGACCATTGTATATCAAAATACTGTGTATTGCGTCAAAATTTTATCATGCCGCATCATTGAGAAGGAGAAAGTGACCAATGATTAATTTCACAGGTATTTTCTGCGACTTAATGTGTGATGTGATTGACTTTGTCTTTTCTTGTGATCGTCATGATAAAATTCGACGGTCATAGGCAGGATTTTCGATAATTAACGATTGGAATCAATTAATGCTGTCATACTTTCGCGTTCTTTTGTACCCGTATTTGACGCAATTAGAGCACCCGGTATATCACTATTACTATGAGCTACTAAGATCTTAGAAAAATAAGTTCAAAAGCGCGAAAGTAGAGTCCCTAGGGATCTTCTTTTAATATATATCCTCTGTTCACACTAATGTTATTAAGGTAGCTGACATATATTCCATCAAGCTGGACTAACTACTTTTAATTACATAAGTGGTGAAGCAGAGCATATATTTATTAACGGTAGCTGCTGGGCATTTTATTCGAGACTTTACAAATCTGAGGCACTTTGTGTTAGTTTCCTTACTATTTTACAGTAATTACTCTGTTATAGTTACCCCCTATATAGTTACGGCGTTTTATCTGTTATAGTTACCCTTTAGGAGAGTTCTATGTCGGTTTATCTGTTATATTGGCAACCGGCTTATAGAAAATCTCAACCACTCAAGATTTCAGATAACATTTTCATTTTTTTCTATTTGCGTGTGTTATTGTTGTTTGTGGGCAGAAAAAAAAATCATCCCGTCATACTACACAGAAAAACAAAAATGTTTATAATTATTGCGTGCGGCATAAGTCTGGACCCTAGACTTTTTCGTAGTCTGTGACCGATCGACAAAGTCTAACCGACAAAATAAACGAACGTACGGGTTTTCAGTTTTCAAATATTTAAGCAAAAATATTGCTCCGCCCGAAAACATATAGTCGGCGCGTTGATTTGGCGCGACGACACCATTCACAGAAACGGCCGTTTAAAAGAAGTGATGAGATTTTTCTTAAACAATCTCCCATCAATAACCCCCCTAATTTACGATAGATTTAAACATTTAAAGTTGATGTTTTTAATTATATGGTTCATCATTTTAAAAATGTATTTAATTTGACATAGTTATTCTCCATAATCATAAAGTGAGAGAAATAAGAGGAATAAAATTATAAGGAGAATTATGTTGTGTCGAGCCAGATTGGCTAAATAGCTGAAATAGTTAACGCATTTTTAAGAGTTAGATCGAGCCTCATGTGAATCGGGCAATTAATTGTGCGCACCTGAGGCCGATTCTCACTCTAAAAATGCGTCAACTATTTACAGCTAATTTAAGCAATGCTGCTCGACACAAAAGAATTCTCCTTATTTTTTATTCCTTATTTCTTCCTTTATGATTATGGATAACCGAACGTCAAATAATACATTTTTTAAAATGAACCTATGATAAATATTTTATATTCGAAAACCGGTCAAAATTCGGTTTATTTCTACAAAAATCAATCCCAGCGGGCGCTGCAGCGCTAAAATCGCGAAAAAACGGTTTTTTTTGCCCGTTATTTAAGGGTCCTCACAAAAATTCCAATCCGCATCAACTCTTTAAATTTTCTCGACATACACTTGAAAAATCCACAAAACAAATAACCACTGAAGAGCATCGAGAGGTCCACAATTTCCATGTTTGTTGGTCTCGTTTTTCGAAACAGCGATTTCAAATTCTTCTCGAGAAAATAATCTCAAATTTTGAAAAAAAATGAAAAAATTTTATAAAAAATTGTTCAAAAATCGGCATAATAATCATTTTTTTTTTTCCATGACAAATGAAAATAAAAAGAGTTCTTATAAATTATTTTTGTCAATATTTTTCAAGAAATAAACATTTAAGAATAATCTAAAAAACATTTCATGCCCGAGTCTCTAAATGCGAACAGTAACTTCTTTCTCTCCCTCTACTTACCTCCTGATTCTACTTCTCTAGCTCTCTCCTATTAAAATAATGAATTTAAGTTTATGTCTGTTTTTAAAAATACAAAAACACCACTGGCAGACATAACTTAAATTCATTAATTTTAATTAAGGGAGTAATGTTCGCATTTAGAGACTCGGCATGAAAATGTTTTAGATTGATCTTTAAAATGTTTATTTCTGAAATATTGACAAAATAAGTTGATAAGAACTCTTTTTATTTTCAATTTGTATGAAAAAGATATTTTTAATGCGATTTGAACATATTTTTTTATAAAATTTTTTCATTTTTTTCAAAATTTGAGATTCTGAAGAATTTGAATCGCTGTTTTTTCGAAAAAAACGAGAACACAAACATGGAAATTGTGGACGCTCTCGGCATGCTCTTCAGTGTGTTATTTGTTTGATTTTCAAGTTTAGTCGAGAAAAATTTAAAGAGTTGATGGATTTTTTGTGAGACCCTTAAAATAACGGCAAAAAAACCGTTTTTTCGCCGATTTTAGCGCTGGGCAGCGCGCTGGATGATTTTTTTGTAGATAAACCGAATTTTTGAAGCCGTTTTTCGAGATATAAAATACTTTTTTTTTTTTTTTTTTTTATCATAGGTTCATTTTAAAAAATTGTATTTATTTGACGTTTCGTTATCCCATAATCATAAAAGTGAGAGAAATAGGAATAAAATTAAAGGAGAATTCTTTTGTGTCGAGCAGATTGCTAATAGCTGAAATAGTTGACGGCATTTTTTTAGAGTGCGAATCGGGCCTCCTAGGTGCGCACAATTAAATGCCGATTCACATGAGCGCTCGATTCTAACTTCTTAAAATGCGTTTAACTATTCAGCTTATTTAGCAATCTGGCTCGAACAAACATAAATTCTCCTTATAATTTTATTCCTTATTTCTCTCACTTTATGATTATGGAATAACTACTGTCAAAATAAATACATTTTTTAAATGAAACCTAATAATAAAAAACAGTCAACTTTAAATGTTTAATCTATCGTAAAATTTAGGAGATTTTGATGATTTTTAAGAAAAAATCTGCATCACTTTTAAACGGCCGTTTCTGATTGGTCGGCCAATCCAACGCGTCGACTATATGTTTTTCGGAGCAATAATTTTTGCTTAGAATATTTGAAAACTGAAACCGCGTACGTTCGTGTTATTTTTGTCAGGTAGACTTTGTCTATCGGTCAAGACTATCGAAAAAGTCTAGGAGTCTCAGACTATTGGGGCGGCAATATAAAAACATGTTTTTTCTTGGAGATTCTGGATTTTTTTTCTGCATACAGTCAAACATTGAAAAAAAATGAAATGTTATTTGAAAGTCTTGAGTTTTTTTGAGATTTTCTTATAAGGGTTGCTATAACAGATAAACGACATGAACCTTCTCAAAAAAGGGTAACTATAAACAGATAAAAGGTAACTATATAGGGGTAACTATAACAGAGTAATTACTGTAAAATAAGTAAGCGGAATAACACAAAGTGCTCAGATTTGTAAAGTCGAATAAAAGCCCAGCAAGTACCGTAATTAAATATATGCTCTGTTCACACTTATGTTAATTAAAGTAGTTAGTCCACTTGATGGAATATATGTCAGGCTACCGTTAATTAACATTAGTGTGAAGCAGAGGATATATATAAAAGAAGTATCCCTAGGACTGCTACTTTCGGCGTTTGAACGTTATTTTCTAAGCTCGTTAGTAGTTGCATAGTAGTGATATCCGGTGCTCTAATTCGGTGGTCAAAATACGGGTCAAAAGGAACGGGCGAAAGTTGAGGCATAATGATCCAATCGTTAATATATCGAAAATCTGCTATGCGTCGAATTTTATCATGAGCGTCACAAGAAAAGACAAAGTCCATCACATCAGCGATTTCGAGATCCTGTGATTTCATTGGTCACTTTCTCTTGCTTGTGACGGCATGATAAAATTTGACGGCATACACAGTATTTTTGAATATAACATGTTCAATTTTAGCATAAGAATTCAAGCAAACATAGTTAACGCCTAGTTTTGCCCAGATAAACAAACGAATTTTCTGAAAATCAAGGGCAAAATATTTTCAATAAGCGATCCAAAGAGATATTTTGAGAAAAAATTTACCTCAATAAAAATTCGTTTTATACCCCAGTATATTGACGACCCACCCTTCTGGGGAGATTATGGTGCTCATTTCATTTTTGAAGAAATGCTTATACTCAATTAAAATTCGCAATTATCATGCTTAATTAGGCCTTTTGAAATTGTCCTATTCTTTTGAATAATTTTCAAGCCAAATAATAGGGCAATCTTTTTTTTCGAAAAATGCTGATTTTTGAAAAACGGGTCAATTAATAAAAAAAAAAAAATTAAAAAAAATAAAATAATTTATATGCCGGTCCGATTTTGTCGTTCATACTTTATGTTTAACTCGCACTCGCTGATGATCAAGAGATCTAAAATTGTTACCAATCGTATTCTGAAATCATCATTAAATGATTAAAAGATCGTATTTGCCCTTGTCCACACTTTTTTGTCGCACAAATAAAACTCAAAAATCTCCTCTATAAAAAATGAAACTCACTAACCGTTGATTAACTTTAAATAATTTATTTGTATATTCTGGTTGCTCTATGCAATCAAGCGATCGAAAGTGAAAGTGGCTAATGGGATAATACTAGTACCGCATAATTGTTTACGGAATCATTGAATAATTTATACAAAAGTATTTTTTTTATTTTTATCAAAAACAACGAGAAAGATTATCGCGGAGACCTCTTTATCCACGATTTTCATGATGAGTAAAATCGTCCCTAATGTTGTATCAAATAATAGAAAGACAGCACACTTTCAGGGACTTTTATTACGTAAAAATTCAAGTTTAGCAATTACGCGTAAAATCTGGCAAATTTTGATAAGCGGTAATATTTGGGAAATCTGCTTATGTACGCGCAGTTTTTAAACTGGCGTCGAGACCAAAAAGTGGTCCGTTGTACGTAATCCGATAAAGCCACTATCAGGGCTTTATTTGTTTTTTTTGGGTCAATTAAAAAGATTAGAAGATTTAGAAATTTTGTA
>SCLH01000659.1:339858-359713 GCA_004367855.1 Oikopleura vanhoeffeni | reverse complement strand
CAGATTTGGCCACCGCTGAGTACGTCACTGTTCATAACTTCTGAGTATGTGGGTTAAGAATGAAATTATTCGATAATTCGAAATTCAATTTAAAAATACAAAATTATCAGAAAAAACTGTTAATTTATGAAAAATTATTGGCTGTCTAAGTTTAAAATGAGAATTTCTTCGGGAATTGAAAATATATTTCAAATTGAAGACATGAATTTTCAATTATACTCATTTGAATTAAATACAATTTCTTATCAAATACGAACGGCTTCGTTCATTTAGACATAAATTTTAAATTATTTAACTAATTTTTTGATTCTGAAAGAAAATCCTAATTTTTTAATTAAAATCCTACTGAAAACACAAACTGGAGACTTTAATTGCAAAAATTTGAAATTATGAAATGAAATTTAAGGTCGTTGTTAAAAGAATTTTAAACAAAAACATTTTAGGTTAAATTTTAAATTTGAAAAAATGTTATTTTTAAACAATTTTAAATGAAATTGCAAATGTTTACAATTTTAACTTTTAATGAACGAATAATTTTAAAATAAAATATTATATTTTTCTAACAAATTTTATTTTTTTTTATATATCCCCTATTCACACTATTGTGAATATCCCGACCCTACTACTTAAAAACACACTTCGTTTCCTAATCAGGGCCCGGATATTCACAAAAGTGTGAATAGGGGATATTTTTCCAATTTTCACAAAAAATGATAAACATTATTTTAATTTTTGTAAATCTTTAATTTTTGAATAAAATTTTGAAGTATTGAAACAATGGATATTTTATAAATTACTTTAGAAAATATCTTTTGTTTCAATACTTCAAAACTTTATGGAAAAGTTGAAGATTAAATACAAAAATGAAAATTATGTATATCATTTTTTTTGGAAATGAGAAAAATATTTTCAAAAATTAAAATTTCTTTATAATAAAATATTTCATTTTAAACAAACCCTCATTTTTTTTATTTCAATTTTTTGATAAAATTTATTCGCAGAATGCGAATTCTCAAATCAATTTTCGGGTGAAATTTAAGTTTGCTGTTCGTTATAAATAATAACTTATAATCATCGAATAAAATTTCCATCCACATTTTAAAAAGATCCAATGAGAAAAAAATGTTCGTGTTATCGGATAAGACGCAGACCAAGTTCAAATCGGCGACGATAAATATTTCTGTTAGCTTCTGATATGAGATTTTTTCAACATTTAAACTCTTTAATATTTCCTGTCTGAAGCTGATAACCATAGAACACTTTCAAAATCAATCTGATTGATACACGTTTAGATCTTAAAGTAAAATCGGCGTGAAAAGCCTACCTATTCTCTAATAATTTTTATATATATTGAAGCTAATAATTAAAATATTTTTAAAGGCAAAAAGAAGTTTTTTGGTCATGCAATTTGTACTTAGCCAGGATAAGTTATTCCTGCGAGTCGTTTGTAAAATTAAATTTCAGAACACATGGGAACTTGCGAGCCAAAACCAACAACGACAATCACTGCCACAACACATGGTACAAAAACTACCACAAAAAAAAACTACCACAACAACTACAACAACCACTTGAAGTTTTGAAACAAACTTTTACGAACCCGAATGCCTGTTATCTTGCAATGTTTTGAAAGTGGGTTCAATGTGGAGCCTCAATTCTCCGCAGGCCAGAAGAGATGAATGAATGCTAGATAGGGTGATAAATGGGATGGGTAAACCATGGGTGAACTATGGTGAGCAATGAATTAGATGAAAGGGGGCCAGAAAACCCAGCAGACTGAAGTGGCGTGGATAACTGACGAAAAGGAAGAACGGTCAAGTAGATGTGGGCATGGCTGATTAGAGTGAGGCTGAACCGAGAGAAAGAGGTGTAAAGAGTGGGAAGAGTACAAGAGGGGGAAAAGTGAAGTGGATGAAAAACCCTAAAAAAATAGCCACACTGAACTGTGCATGCATGTCGACAGATGGGCGGGACGTGTGTGGAAAAAGTGTATAATATGTGGTAGTGTGCATTGTGTTGCGACGGGTGGAGAAAATGATAAAAAGCCGCAAAGCAAGTCCAAAAGGACTGGGAGTGGTGGGTGTGAACTCCCAGGCAAAAGCAGGCAGAATCACAGATGGAAGTGTGGTGGGGAGCTGATAAAGAGCCGGATGGTCAACTAAGGAGTGTGGGTGCAGCGCGATTGTCATTGCTAAACTAGCGATGGAAAGTGGTGAACACGCGGCGTACACTCGATAAGTGCGCAGGTGGCACCGAATATGGAGTAAAGTGTAGGCTGGTGCAAAATTCCACTAGAAAGGGTGGGGGAGAGGCGCCAGGGCGGAGAGAGGAGAACAGGGGTGGGTGAAGTCAAAACGCAAGGGAAGGGCCAAGGGATGGCCCAAAAAAAGGGTTGCGTCGACGTGTTGGCCATGGGTGACATGGCATGGGAAAAAAACCTGTTAGAGCAAAGAAATGTGTGTGAAGTGAGCAACCGGAAAAACAAACGGGGTGAGGGCCGACACCCGACAATGGCTGGAAGGGAGAAAAGCGTGCGTGGGAAAAAAATGCTGGGAGACGAGTGTGAGTGAAAGGGATGGGACCGTGGGAAAAGTGGTGGGGAGAGGGCCCCGCTAATAGTATGTAAGAAATGTAAAGGTGAGAAACGTGGGCAAGAATGGACACGTGATATGAGAGAAAAAAATGTGAAAAAAGAAAGGGGTCACAGGTGGGCGTTCAGGGATGCGCGTCTGAAAAAAGTGTACCAATCGGCAGACGTAGGGCACCCCCGGAAGGGGGTGGCGCAGGGAATGGGAGTGTGTAAAGGTAGACGAGGTAATACAAAATGGGCAAAGTCGTACATGAGGGCCGGTGGGGCAAAGGCCGAGCAGAAGTAGGCCTGAGGCTGGTAGTGAGTTGAAGTGAAGAGATTAGTGGAGAATGGAGTGCAAAAAAAAGGGTAAAACACCGAAGGAAGGTCACGCAAACAAAAGTGCCTCGTCCCAAAGCGTATGGTGCGGTCCACCGATATGCTGAAAGTGATGGTGGAAAGGAGTGGACGGTCAAAAGACGGCATAAGGCCAGTGAGCCTAGAAAAGTCGAAGTGGGAATGAAACAGTTGGGCCTCAAAAGTGGCCCGGGCTGAGGCAGTGGGGTCGATCGGCCGAGAAGCGGGGCGGAAACAGAGTGAACCATGAGTCCGTGAGGGGCTATGTAGGAGATAGGGCTATATGAGCGGTGCATGGCCCGATGGGAAAAAAAGGCGGAGCGCGAAAACGACGATGTGGAGAACATGGTAGCTCCTGGTGCCGCAAAAGTGGGATAGTAACGGTGTAGAATGTGTGCCAAGCTGTTAATCAAGCAGTATAAGCCACTGTGGAGGTGGGGAGCGGGCACTCAAATCCGACAATAAACCTAAATTGCCATACCCAAGAAAAAATGTCACTGGCCCGCAGTGATCAACGTCAGTGGATAAAATGGATAGTGAAAACGAGTACCCGCCGAGTAGGACCCTAGCTGAGGGTCCATCATGCAAGTTGTGCGACCCATAGCCTGCCAGAGCCAAAATGTAGATCATCGACAAAGTGTGCAAATGAATAATGAGTCGGCTCTGAGCTGTCATGGAAAAGGCCAATAGGTCATGTAATGGTAACCAGAAAACCACTGTATCGCAGTGGGCGGACAGTATAAAATCAAAAAATACGCTAAAGTGAAATGCACATCCACCCTGTCAAAGTGAGCCTGAGCCTGTGGGATTGACGAGTGTGAACTGGAAGGGCGGATCGGAGGAAGACCAACAAAAAGCAACAACCGACGCAACAACACGCGACAGCAGGGGGGGCACGCAACACAGCGACAGACAGGAGAGACAAGGCAGCCAAAGAGGGCGCGAGGGAGGCCGAGTGCCGAGAAAGGCGGGAAGGGAAACGACCAAGGGAGACCGCAAGGCAAGGGAGCAGAGACCAAAACGAGGGAAAAGACAAGAAGAAAGAGGCGGAGGGGGGTGGGGGGAAGAAGCCACGAGGAGCCGGCAAAAGAGCAACCCGGCCAGCCAGAGGGGCCCAACAAAAGCAGCGAAAAAAAGACGAGCCCGAGAGCGCCGGGCAGCGCAAAAGGCGGAAGGAGGGCGAGGGAGGCGCAGGGATGACCACGAGCAAGGTGCCGGCCCAAGAGCCAACACACGGCCTAGAAGCAGCGCAAGACAGGCACGAGACAAAGAAGGGAAGGGGAACACCGCCAGAAAAGACCGAAGGGGGGACGGTGGGGGGGTCGCCAGGAGAGGAAAACCCCGAAAAAACGAACCAAGGCCCGCTAGGTGAAGCGGAAGCGCTGCGGAACACCCCAAAACAAAACAAGGGAGAGGGAGCAGGGAAGAGAACGGAGGGGAAAAGAGGAGAAGGCGATGAGCCGAGAAGGGATGAGGCGGGAAGGAACAAGAGGAGAACAGAGGAGAGAGAGAGAGACAGAGGAGAAGGACAAGAGAACAAGGAAGAGAGAAGAGAGTAGGGAGAGAGGGGCAACCGGCCAAAAACTGGAACGACACCCGGCGACACACGCCACGCGGCGCGGATCCACAACCGCACACAAAAAATGAAGATCCGAAAGTAGGAAAGAACGGGCAGGAAAAAGCACAAAAAAAAAGAGCGAGGAAGAAGGAATCACAGACCAGCAAAGTACCACAACAGAACGACACAGGCACGGAAAGGGGGTAAGGAAAGGGATAAGGGAGGCGCAAATGGTAAAAAGCAAGAAGGAGGGCGAAGCGGGAGGAAGGCCTGCGAACGCGGGCGGCGAGGGAAAAACCAGAAGTGGAGGTCGACTGAGGAGAAATAAAAAAAAAGCGGAGGGGGGGCGAGGCGTGCGGGAACGGTCAGAAAGTATAAAGCCACAAAGTGGAAAACAAAGCGCCACAAAGGGAACCACGCGCTTATGCTAGTCTTAAGCACTTCTCTCACTTGCGGTACACATGTGCCAGCTGAGAGCCGGGGCGCAACCGTGAAGTGCCAGCGGAAAAGGGAACGTGAAAGCGCCGGGGTCGAATCCCACGAGGGTGGCTGATGAAGGCGGGAGGTGAGAAGCAGACGGGAGATGATGAGCAAGGGGCTTGGAAGGGACCGGTGAGAGGAGGTGATCATATACATCGAGACTGACACCACGCGCTTCTACGGCGCGAGAGCCCCACCACACCACTGCTCCAACAGCCCCGACGTGAGCGCACAGCACCACCGCGAGGGCAGAGATAGGCCGCGAAGAGTGGGCGCGTTACCGGCTGGGAGGGAACCGAAAAAGGGAGTGCCAGTCGGGGGAAGACGCAAGCAATGCACGAAGACAACCACGGAACCACAGAAGGTGGAGTGCGAACACGGGCGAGAGCAGAGGAAGCAAGTTGAGAAGAGAACTTGAGTGCGGAAAAAAAAAGACGGAGGACAAGCAGAGAATGAGCAGAGAAAGAAGAGAATTAATCTTTGTATGCGTAGGCAATGGAGAGGTGTCCTGTCCGCGGGGGACGCCAAGGGTGCAGAAATAGAAAGAGAAGACGGGGCAACCTGAGTAGGGTGAGAACGAGCAAGGAATGAGAGAAGGCGAAACTAGAGATGAGGGGACCAAGAAAGTAAAGGAATTGGGGGGGGGGGGAAGGTGGCGGGCACTGGGCGTCTGCTGCAGAAAAGAACCACCAAAAAACGCGAGTGCAACAAGGAGGGAACTGCGTGACGTGTGAGGAGAGAACTCCTGGGCGCGATAGCGTGCTCTGAGTAGCCTCAAAAGGGAGGTGCACGGAGGGGTGGGGAAAGAGGTAGGGAGAAAGGGTGCTAGCCAAATTGTGCGAGGGCCATGGAGCACAAGTGTATGAGGTGCAAACGAGAACAGAATTGGGAGAAGGAGGACCGCAAGAGGAACAATGAGGCACGCCACGGGGGCACGAGGGGAAAAAGGACAGACACGAGTGCCGAAAAAAGAAGACGGAAAAAAATGACAAAAAAAAGAGGAGGTGCCACCAGAAAAATGGACTGCCGGTGATATGCCGCGGGCCAAAGGTGGCGTGAGGAGGAAGAGGGGACGGGGTTGCACACCGGACGAGGGAAAAACGCGAGAAACGACTCATAGACGGGGGGGGTCGAGTGCGCAAAGCGGACCAAAGGAGGCAGAAAAAACATCTCCTCGCCTCGTAAAGTCTCAAAACCGGCGCCTAGTCCGTAATCGTCACCTCAGCTATATCGAGAATCGGCATAGCGCGGATAATACAAGTGTTGGCCTCAAAATGGAAAAAACTGGGCGAACCAAGGTGTCTAGAAAAGGGGCGTTATACTGAAGCAAGCTCCTATACTGTATGTTCCATACCTGTCTGCTATGAACGCATATCCGTATAATAATCGACACCTCTAGCCCTCATCGCAATCACATATCTATCTGTGAGGTATGAGAATGAACGTCAAATCATGACGCCTCTCAAGACCACCCAGACTGTGCGACACCTCGGGACCGCCTGATATTGTCATGTCATCTCTTAATTCTTATCCTCACGAAGACACACAAAGTGCCAGTCCCATAAATATCTCGTATGTGTGTGTGCGTGCCGTGTGGGATCTGTGCGTGCGCCTGCGTGACTCCATACTCATATCATGGCTGACGACCGCGAACCATATCGTCCGCCAAGTTTGTCAAGACTCCGACGAATCACCACAGCAACGCAAATTGCTCCACAGTGAGGGGAACGCCCGCTAGAGAGAAAGGAAACGGGTGTGGAATGGAAAGTCCGCGTTGGAGAAAGGAGAGGGGTCCCAACGGAACTCCAGCGCGAAAACGGTGACACGGTGGAGTGAGCGCGTGGTGCGAATGCGCACTGAACGTAGGGTCAGAGGGAGTACAGGAAAGTGTTCAGAGTGAGACCGCGAAAGTGTGGAGCGGGGGAATGTGCACTCAAGCAGCGCACTAGACAATCACGCTAGACAACGATGCAGTGGGGAGACCGAAACACGCGGCCGCATAGAAAGAGGAAACTGATGCCTTGTCTCGCGTGATAGACTACATGGGCGGTCTAATTCAATCACTATCACAGGTGATCCGATATATATCCTCAGTCACACAGGAACAATATTATCAGTAAAGCCCTTATTGCCGTTCAAAATCAGCGTGTGAGTGACCTCCTCCTCACTAATACCGACATCGCTCTTGCTCTAAGGAAGAATGTGGCAGGCGGGTGGTGGTAAAGGGGTGCAGGGCGGGTGCAGAAAACGGGAAGCACGCACATGACTCGGTGGAAGGTAAGGGTCGGTGTAGGGCCAGAAAGCTGTGTGCAACTGGCCGTAGACGGCTGCGCAGTGGGGCAAAGACAAGGGCAAGGGGGGGTGAAAGTGGGACAGCAGAATGGGGAAGGCGGGGTGGGAGCCCGGAAAGCACGCCGTAACAACGACCGAGGGGCGACCGGAGCCTTGAGACCCGAGAGGCGCACGAGGGGGTCGTGTCGCAAAAAAGCAGAGTGGGGCTGGGAAGGGAAAAGCTAGGAGAGCAAAGGGCAGGCAGATGGGAGGAAAGGCTGGCGGAAGACAGAATGAAAAAAACGAAGCAAGGCAAGTGGGGAGGAAAAGGGAAAAAGACACAAAAAAGAGGAAGAAGGAAAGTGGGAGACGCAGAGAAGGGGAGCAGGAAGCGGTGACCAACAACAACGGGTAGCACATGCGTGCTACAAGGAGAATGGGGGAGGCGGACGCGAGGTCAAGAGGCAGACAGAGGTGAGGGCGGATGCAGAGTAAGTGAGAGGTGAGTCCCACAACGTGGGACCAAAGCGGTACGGGGGAGACAAGGCATCGGTGAAATGACTCGTGCGCCGAGAAAGTTGGCCGATGGCAAGAGGCGGGCGACAGTAAGGGCGCGGCGTTGACACAGGGCAGGAAGGGGGAGACCTGGGGCTGCAGAAATCACTAAGGGTGCTCCAAAGACGGAGGACAACCCGTGTGAGGAAGGGGCCAGTACGAGGCAAGGCAGCAGACGTCACCTACGCTCAAAAAGGGTGGTGGGGAATAAGCGCCCGAAAACACTGTGAAAAAGCCTACGCCGCATTGCAGCGCGCAGCACGGGGTATGAGTATGCGGAAATTAAGAAGGTAAAAGAAAGACGCAGGCACCAAATGGGGAGCCGTGGGGCAAAAAGTGGTGGCCGCGAGGGGGCAAAAAACAGCGAGTGGGGAGCCGTGCCCGCAAAAGCCGACGGCTCCGGTGGAAAAGAGTGGAAAGGTGGGTAATGGGGTGGCGGCGAAGGCACCGCAAAGGACGAAGGTAAGGGCAAAGGGTAGCCTGTGTGGTGACCGAGTAGGGGTCTCCAAAGGCGCAGGAACGAACGTGGTGGAAGTGCGAAGGGGGGGGAAAGGTGCGGAGTTAAGAAAGGTGCGAAAAACGACTGATGGTGGAAAAAAATGCAGAAAAAATCCCTGCGATGGAAAAAAAACGCAGTGACAAAGGCGCACAAAATGAGGCAGCCAAAAAAAGGGAGCGTGAGAAAAGCGCAAGAGCGCACCTGCGAAGGAACCCGGAAGTGCACCCCCGCGAAAAAACCACGTGCTGTGTGGTGAAAAAAACTCAAAAACCAAAAAAATGCGTGAGAACGTGGAAAAAACTGTGGGGCAGAAAAAGTCACTACAGAAAGAATGTGAGCAGAAAAGTAGCGTGGAGAACTCGCGGGTAGCGGCGCCCACAGCCTGAAAGGAAAACAGCCGAAAAGGAACAAAAACCAAGGAAGGCGGTGGATGGGAGCGTGTAAAGAGAACGGTGGGCCGGAGCGAAGGACCCGGCCGGGTGGAGTGGAGAGAGATAAATAATAGTGTGTGGGAAAGGTGTGGGCGAGGGGAGCAGAGAGGGTGAACGTAGGGTGGGGTAAGGAGACCCGACTGATCAACGTAGGGGGTGGAGAAAAGGGGGGGGACTCAGACAACATAGTGCGTGTGGCACGAGACTACCTAAAATAGGGTGCCCGCTATACGGCCCGAGTGAAAGTGTAAATGAGGGAAGGTGGACGCAAAACGCCCGCAAAAGGGTAGTGGGAGAAGCCAAGAGAAGGTGGAGTCCCAAGGCAGGCGTACCGTGGAGGCGGCCCCAGGGATCCTGTGAAAGCGTGTGGGGCGCAGGGGGGGAGTCACCGATGACAATCAACGTGCAACAGCAGTACGGGAGCAGCGGGAAGGAACCAGGGCCAACACAAGACGGTGGTGGGCAAGGAGTCAAAAAGTGGAAAATGTAATGACAGAAGAAGAATGAGGAAGAAGTGGTGGCGCAGTAGTAGGCGCAAGCTGCTGAGACCACACGGGTTACGGGCCGCAGCAAGCAAAAACGAGGAGGTGTGTGCAGGGACCAGATGCAAAGGCGAGTGAAGGCCGAGAAGCCGGAAAAAGAGACAGGGCAAGGCGAGGCAGGGACCAGTAGCCAGGGGACGAAGGATGAGACAGAGCAGTGAGAAAGGGTGGGTGTGGAAAAAGGATGAGGTGGGAGCCGAAAGGTGAAGGGTAGACGAGAGGGAAGAAGAGGAAAGGAAGCGCGAGGAGTGCCAGTACCAAACTGCTGGACCAAATGAGCCAACTGTGGAACCTAGAAGGCACAAAGCCGCTCCAGGGCGTGGAAGCTATAAAAGTCGCTGAAAAGCAAAGACAAAACCAAGCTGGTGAGGACCTAGGGTGAACATAGGCTAGTGGACATAATGCTGAGCGAAAGGGCAAGACCGGCTGAGTGGAAAAAACAACCGCACGAGTGTGGGTGGCTGACAGGTGGAAAAAGGGAGACAGTGAAACGCAAATGAAGAACGGCGTGGGGGGCGGGGCGAGGCAGACAAAAAAGCAAACGCGATAAGCCAGAACTGCGAAGAAACGGAGACCACCGACAACGGGAGGCAGAAAAATTGTGCAAAGCAAGAGGGAGAAACCTGCCAAGGGGGGTGGACATAGAAAAGTCACCGCAGGGGTGGAGCGTGGGGACCGGAGGCCAAGGAAAGGGAGCTGAAGAGGCGAAGCGTGGCAAGGATGGGAACGGAGAAGGCCAGGAAGGGAGTCAAAGGCGAAGGCAGGAGAGGGTGAAGGTAGAAGAAAAAAATGGGGAAATGGGGGAGTGAGTGCAAGACGGACTGCAAAGGATACTGCAGAAAGGGGGAAACGAGGGCGTCGAGTAAGAAGGGCAAAATAAGAAGAGAAACAAAGAATAAAGGCGAGTGGAGGAGGAGCAGCAAAGGATGTGGATGGCAAGAGTGAAGTGGGGGAACAAGGGCAGGGTAACACGTGACAACGCGAAAACTGGGAGGGGTGCAGAAGAAAGGTGCGAAAGGGGGACGAGGAAGGAGTGGATGCAGAGTCCTGCTCCCAACCGAAGGCAAGCTGAAAAAGGAAGGGAGCCTGATGGCGCGGGGCGAACCCACTAAGGAGGCTGCAGGGGCCCGCGGAAAAGGGAGAACGAGAGGCAGGGCGGAGAGGGGGGAACCGCCAAAGGGGAGGCCAGGGAAGCCCGCGAAAACGCCGGTGCAGTGGAGAATGAACGAAGGGGGAAAAGGAGAGGCAGGCCAAAACGCGTGGGCGGAAGGGCCGAAGCGAGTGAGGAAGCAGAAAAAAAAGAGTGAAGGAGGAGAACGAGTGGGGGTGGACCCGGGAAGTGAAATGAGTGAAGGCACAAAAAACGCAGAAGTGGAGGACGGAGTGGAAGAGGTAGTAGGCCACAAAGGCAGAAGCCATCCAAGGGCGTCAAGAAAGCATGTGAGAGTGCAAACCGGTGTCGACACGGTATGGAGGGAGTGCAGGGCAACAACATAGAAAAAAACTGGGAACACAGGAGCAGCTGCGGCAGGGTGTGGGTAAGCACCGCGGGGGGTGTCAGGTGCAGCAGAATGGACGGGAGGGCCCCCGCGAATGGACAAATGTCAGAATGCACGTGATAAGGGGGTGCAGAATGTCACTGGGGAGAAGTGGTGTCAGAAGCACGTGGTGAGAAGTGGGCAGAAGCACGTGGGTGTGTGGAAAGAATTACAGAAGAGCATGGCGGCGTGCCCAGCTTAAGAAGTGCCTAAAAGAAGGTGCGACCGCGGCGAGCACGGCCACTGAGTGGAATGCGACAGGCCCGAGAAGGAGGCCCACGAGACGTGACGTGGTGGATGGTGAACAAAAAAAAGCCAAAAGAAAAGTAGAGTGTGAAAAAAATCAAAGAGGGGGAGTCGCGAAGGAGGGAAAGACCTCAGGCAGCAGGGACGGACCATAGGAAATGGGTACAAACAGGGCAGCATGCAGGGGCGAAAGACAACGACAATGGGAGGAGGGGGGTGTAAGCCAGCGTGAAGGGGGAGCCCAGACGCGCAACGGTGCAGGGACGCGTGAAAAGCAGCGAAAGAAGAACAAGCGAAACGGAGATGGCAGTGGGGTGAGGGAAGAGGAAAAAGGAAGGAGCGGGACGAGCCCGCGGCCAAAGAGAGCGCCGAGAACAGGAGGGGGGGCAGGCGACGGGCCGCGAGAAAGGGGCCGGGAGAGGGGAGAGAAGAAAGAGACCGGGGCGGAAAAAGCCGAAGGGGGTGGGAGCGGAGGGCCGGAAAAACGTGGCGGCGAGCCGGAAAGGCCGGTAAAAAGGGGGAAAGAAAGGACGACAAAGAGAACCGGAGACAAAAACGAGGGAAGAAGGAGAGAACAAGGGACGGACAGGAAGCCACAGAGGCCGGACGAGCGCAAGGGCCGGGAGAGCCAGTAGAACAGGCAGATGCGGAAGGGTGAACAGAGCGGAGAGAAAGAGAGAGGCAAAAGCCAAAGGACGAGCGGCAGAAGCCACAAAAGGAAACAGGGCGCGCGAAGCAACCCACCCCCCGCGCCCCACGCGGGGAGGACCCGACAGAAGGCGGGGGGAGGAGCGACAGAACAAAGGGTACAGGGCGACCCAGAGGACCGGGGGAGAGAAAGGCCAACAATGACAACGGGGCAGGCGGCACACGAAGACCGGGCAAGGCCAGGGCGTCACACAAGACCGGGGGGCAAAACAGGGTCGCACCACAAGGACCGGGGGCAAGGACAGGGCGCACACAAGACCGGGGCAAAAGGTAGGAAGGACCGGTGGGGCAAAAAAGGGTGAAAAGACCGGGCAAAAAGAAAAACCGGGGGCAAAAAAGGGAAAAGGACCGTGCAAAAAAGAAACGGGCAAAAGAAAGACCGATGCAAAAAGGGAGAAGACCGGGAAAAAAGGAAAAGACCGGTGGCAAAAAGGGGAGAAGACCGACTGGCAAAAAACGAGAAGACCGAGGGGGCCAAAAAAGGGAGGAAGGACCGGGCAAAAAAAGAGGAAGGACGGAGGGCAAAAAGGAAGACCGGGCCAAAAAAAGCAGAAGAACAGAGGCAAAAAAAGGAAACCGTGCCCAAAAAAAGCAGTCAAGGACCGGGGGGGCGAAAAAGAATGAAGACGGGAAGGAGAAACAGGCAACAAGAAAGACAAAAAGAGCAGGCGAAAGGAAAGAGCGGGCAGCGAAGGAAGAAGAGAGAGAAGGGCGGACTGTAGGGAGCGCGCGAGCGCCAAAAGGCCGGAAAAGGCGGAACGCGGGACTCCACCAGATGGCACAAACGAACAAAGGCACAAAAGAAGCGCAGGAAACGAAAAAAAGCGAAAAAAAAAAAAAAAAAAAGGGCCCGACGGACACGCCCGAAATGCAGCAGTCGAAAGGCGCAAAAGACCGGAAAAAACGCAGGGGGTGCGAAGACCGAACCCGCGGATGCAGCGAGAAAAAAAAAAACCGGCAGGCAAAGGGTAAAGAAACAAAAAAACCGCCAGCCGACGACGCGGCAAAACAATGACCCCGTGAAGCAACAAAAAAAAAGCGGACCGAAGCACCAGGGCGCACTAAGGCCCACCAAACCAAATGCAGACAAAAACCACTGGCAGACGTCGAACAAGACAAGGCACAGCAGAAGCCGAGGACAAAATGCCACCTGCCAGGCCAAAAGCATAAATACGAAGCAGAAAAAAAACCAGTAGAGGTGAACCCCTGAAACCGGAACATAAAGCCAAAAAAGAACATAGGTCCGAGCTAAGCGGGAAAAAAAAACAGTACGAAAAAGAGCTACAAAAACACAATCGAGCCAAAAACAAAAACACACAGTGCAGAATGGGGGAAGAAAAAATGGGAGAAAAGCCAGTAGCACGCACGACAGAAGACGAACTGGAAATAAACAAGAAAGCGAAAACAAGCCACACCCGCACAGCTAAATCAAGTAGGAATGCAGATGCGAACACAAGCGCTAATGGATCAGCAACTAGCCATGCGCGAAAACCAGCACGGACTAAAATGAGGGGGAAAAAGTGAAAAAAAAAAAGAGGAAACATAAAGGCCCAAGTGCGCGGCGAAAAAAACTCAAAAAACGAAGCGGAAAGCCGCGAACCTACAACGCAACGAAAACGAGAACAATCTAGGCGAAGTCCACCGAAAAAACAATGCAGCAAAAAAGCCCACTACAGAAAGAGGGCAAAAACCACTGTGCCGCACCCACCTACCCTAGAAAAACATGAGGGAAAATACAGAATACTGAAATCAAAGAAAAAGCATACAAGGGGAAAAAAAGCATGACGAAAAAAAACACGGAAAGGGAAAAAAAAAGGCAAGAAAAAAGTCATATAAAGGTGGAAAAAATCAGATATGGAAAAAATCAGAAAAGGAAAAAAACATAAGCGAAAAAAACAGGGAAAAAAAAACAGATGAAAAAAGCCAGAAAAACCGGAAAAAACAGCAGAAAATACGAAGCAGGAACCAAAAAAACAGAAGAAGATCAACATGCAAAAATCAGCGCAATGGCCAAAAATCGCCGCGACATCCACCAATACAACGGATATGTCCAGAAACGAACATGACCGGGGGCAAAATAAAGCAAATAAACTACAGGGACCCATGAAGCTCAAAAAGACACGGCGAAAAACCGTGCATACTACAGACACCCAAGACGACCCAGAAACCACCAGACCAACGTACAGCAAACCCGTGACCAAGGAAAAGGGGGGGGGAGGGAAAGCAAAGAATCCCAAGCGTCAAGCTCATCCCGCACGAAATACTCCAAAGTAACTGCAAAAAGATAAAGAAGCCAAGAAACAAAAAAAAAACGCAGGGAGAACCAATGCAAAAAAATCAAGCGAAAAGAATAAGAACCTGGAAAACCTGGGACAACTAAACGCCTGAGTGGAGGCAAACAAAGCAACAGGACAGACAATACAAGCCAATAGCGCAATGGGCAACAAAAAGGAACTGCCAAAAAGGGCCCAAATAACAACCAGCCACAAGAGGCAAGCAGCAAAGACAAAAATGTGAATGGACGTGGTTGCAAAGGAGAACCGTGCAAGACCCTGGCACGCAACCCAAAACGACTGGAATGGCGGCGAGCGGTACGAAAACAAGCCAACTGCACAAAAGGGACAACAAGCGGCGACGGTCCAAATCGGACGGAAAGGTCTGCGAGGCGCGCAAAAGCACCACAAAAGCAACAAAAAGAAAGCAGGCCAATCCATGGAAAGCAAAGCCGGAGCAAGCAGCCAAGCAACCAAGCCAATCAACCAACGCAACAACAAACGAGGGCAGACCGTGAACAACCAAGCGGCAGACGGGTAGAAATGAGCGCCACCCGTCAACGTAAGCACAACCGATGCGGAAAACTGGCACAAACCTACCGAGGGCCGATAATGGAAGAAAAAACGGGGGCCAAAGTAAGACCGCGAGCAAGGAATGAATCACGGGAGCGCCGAGCCAAATAAAGCGCCACAAGCAAGAGAAACAAACAGAAAGAAAAAAATGAAGCCAAAAGGCAGATGAACAATACAAGAACGCAAGCGCGACAAAAACGGCCGAAACGAGGATGGGCTACAAAATAAAAGCGACACATGAAAACCCAACAAAACAAGGCATGACGAAAATGCGTGACAGCCGGAAAATGATGCGAAACGTATCCATCAACAAAAACGACCAAACAGAAGAATGGCGCATTAAAGCCAACTCGGGCGTAAAAAAGGAAAAAAAGGCGAAGACCACACAATGTACGCACCAGAGACGGGCGGAAAAAAGCAAAGAAAATAAATGAAATCCAGAAGCAACTAGGCTGCGCGGCAAAAGCCGACGTCATCCCGAAGGGAGAACACAAACCGAAACGCGAAACGGCAGATGTGAAAGACTAGTCAAACGGCAAAAAGACCGCGACGTGAATGACAAAAAATGGACACAGCCAACCGTGAAAAGAATACGCACACTGGGGAAAAAACAAAAAAATGCAAAGTGCGAGACCCGAAGACGAAGAAGCTCAAGGGCCAAGCGGATGAAATTGGCAGCAAAAAAAAAAGGAAAGGAAAGTCAAAGAGGCATCCAAATAATAGGCAGCGCAAACGCAAAGCCGTAACAGCACAACGAGTAAAAAGAAACCACGATTACATGCCAGGCAAAAACTCGACAGGACAAGGCAGAGGGAACAACGGCGCCAGTCGGGACATAAAAGTAATGAATCAGCTGGGCCACCAGGGGAAAAACAAATATACAAAGGCATAACTGCAAAAGCAAAAGAAACACACTCGGAAAAAACAAAACCCGAAGCGCGAAAGCCGGAACCTGAAATGAAAAACAAAGAACCGATAACGTGCCAACAGGAAAACATGGAAANAACAAAAAAGTAGTTATTTAATTCAAAATTGATTTTAATTTTAATGATTATAATCGAAAATTGATGTCTTCAGGTTGAAATACATTTTTCAATTTCTGAATAAAATTATAATTTTTGAGTCAGACAGCCAATATTTTTTAATAAATTACCAATATTTTCTGATAATTTTGTATTTGTAAATTTAATTTTTGAGTATCGAATAATTCCATTCTTGAGTAAGATTTGACGAAATGTTAATTTTTGTGCAAAATATTTGATAATCAAATTTCTTGATACTTTTTTTGTTATTTTAAATTTCTCAATCGGTTGTTTTCAGTTTTTACCTAAATTCTCAAATTTAACTTCGAATGATCGAATGAAATTTTTGTATAGAACATTTGAAAATTCAATTGGGTTTTTGCCAGAATTTGGACTGGAAAGATTTATAGATAAATTTAACGAAAAAATATCTATTATAACTTCTGAAATGAAGTCATATACTTACCCGTTTTTCACAGGAGAAAACATGGTAAACAAAAGTAGCATGTGTGAACATCCTACTGATAACACCCCTGTATTTGGTGTTACTTATAAATGCGTGAGCTACTGCAGATAAGGACGACCGGTATAAATGTATTTAGTTTATTTAATGATTTCTATCCAAAACCTAAATAGCGAATGCGAGACAAAAACCTAGATACTGTTTTTGTCTCCAGAATGATTGCTCCGCTTTAATAGGACTTTAACGTTAACAACAAAGTGAGTCAGAATGACTCACAGGTTATCAGCTCCTCAGTCTTATTATAGCTTGGCATAAATGTGCACAAATTTAATAAATATCCGCGTCTTCTTGTTCTGCGGCGTGTTCTTTTAGTTTCTTCGTTGCTGCTCGTGTGCGACCTAGTGGAGAAAAAGAAGGGTTCATTTTTGGCGTTTTCGCCGCTATATCCCGGTAACTAATACGTTCTGTTTGATCAGAATTCAGAGAATGTTTATACATTTCCTCCCAAGTTCTGATCGGGCCCCGAACGTCGCTTTTACCGTTATTGTTACATTCCGTCAAATGCGGGGCGCGTTTTATTTTCAAAACACAATGTGATCTATGAACATAGTCTGTTGTGCCTTTTTCGTCCTTAAGTATTTCAAGGACACAATCATGTACTTTTGTACCTTAATAGGGTCCTACCCAATTTAAATGCGTCGTTTTTGCGGCGACCTGCTGGTCCCGTTTTAGGAAAACCTCGTCACCACTTTTNTGATAACACCCCTGTATTTGGTGTTAATAATATATGCGTGAGCTACTGCAGATAAGGACTACCGGTATAAATGTATTTAGTTTATTTAATGATTTCTCTCCAAAACCTAAATAGCGAATGCGAGACAAAAACCTAGATACTGTTTTCGTCCCCAGAATGATTGCTCCGCTATAATAGGACTTTAACGTTAACAACAAAGTGAGTCAGAATGACTCACAGGTTATCAGCTCCCCAGTCTTATTATAGCTTGGCATAAATGTGCACAAATTTAATAAATATCTGCGTCTTCTTGTTCTGCGGCGTGTTCTTTCAGTTTCTTCGTTGCTGCTCGTGTGCGACCTAGTGGAGAAAAAGAAGGGTTAATTTTTGGCATTTTCGCCGCTATATCCCGGTAACTAATACGTTCTGTTTGATCAGAATTCAGAGAATGTTTATACATTTCCTCCCCAGTTCTGATCGGGCCTTGAACGTCGCTTTTACCGTTATTGTTACATTCCGTCAAATGCGGGTCGCGTTTTATTTTCAAAACACAATGTGATCTATGGACATAGTCTGTTGTGCCTTTTTCGTCCTTAAGTATTTCAAGGACACAATCGTGTACTTTTGTAACTTTATAGGGTCCTACCCAATTTAAATGCGTCGTTTTTGCGGCGACCTGCTGGTCCCGTTTTAGGAAAACNTCGTTGGCAACAAGTTGACAAATTTTTAGTGAATTTTCAAGAACAATTTGTAATGTAGCTTTAAAATTTTGGAGTCAAATTTTAACTTTTTTTACGCGTGAAATTTCAGAAAAAGTTCAAAAATTCAAATTTTCTTACTTCATTTTTGATTTTTAACGGATCGTGTTTTTGTTTTAACTTCTATCAAATGATTCAACAAGAAGTCTTTGAAAATACTTCGCAACCAAAAACTAAAGTTACTGAACTTGAAACCATAGACAATTTGAAATAAACAATTTTGATAGTCAAAAATTGTTACCGATTTCATTGCTCCATCTTATCAAAAACTTTTTTTGTGGACATTTTAAGCACTTGTTTTTTTGGTTTTAAGATATTTTCGAAAAACGATTTAAATTTGCAAAAAGTAAGGGTCAAAGTAAGGTCAAAGGGGGTATTTTTTGAGTGATAACCAAAAGTAATATATCAATTATTCGAGTCAAAAAAGATAGAAAACTAAAAAAAAACTCAAATTTTTTTTTTCATTTTTAATTTTTGACACCCGTCCGCTACATCGATTTCCAAAATTTTTCTTTCCAATTATGTATTTTGTGCTTATCTTTTCGATAAAAAATAAACAAAAAAAATTTGCTCAAAATTCGAGTCGAAAATGATAGAAAACTAAAAAAATCAAAAATTATGTTTTTTAATTTTTGACCCCCGTCCGCTACATCGATTTTCAAAAAAAAATTTTCAGAAAATGTNTTTTTTCAGACTGCATCTTAAAAAAATAGTTAGACGAAACTAAATACCAAGCGCCTATTTTTAAAGTTGAAAAAACCTGTTTTTCGTCAATTTCACGATTTTTCAACTTCAATTTTGACCAAAAGTAACTTTTTCAAAACAATTTTCATATATTTTTTTGAACTTCTGACAAGTTGTTTAGTCACTTGAGTCATCTAAATATATCTATGTCTATATGAAATGTCTATATATATATGTCTATATGAAATGTCAAATCGCATTTCCCACCCTACGTTACGCCGTCTTTGTATTTCACTATACTAAAATCTAAATTTTCAGGATTTCTACCGTAAACTGCGTAATATTGGCAAGTTTTTGTCGCAGCATTATATGCGACATTATGGGCATATTTAGCGTACAAAAGGGCTTCATCCCATTCTATCGATAATTCATTTGTCAAAATCCAAAGTGAATTTTTTATCGTGCGGTGAACTCGCTCAAGGGCGCCACTACTTTGTGGTCGGTATGCGCAATGAATATTATGCATTATTCGATATTGTGTGCAAAATCGACTAAAAAGTAAGTTTAGTAAATGAACCCCTTTATCGGGGCCTATACTTTTGGGTACCCCCTAATCTAGAATTAACGCTATAAGTCCCTCTACCGCATCTTCTGCTCTATCTCTACAAGTTGGGTAACAAAAAAGCCATCTTGGGAAATTGCACATTATCGTTAAAATATATTTCTTGCCTTTTTTAGACCTAGGCATATAAAAAAAATCTATTGTGAGATCGGTAAAACATCCCGATCCATGATTTAAATGTTTGAAAGGTTTAGCGTTTTGCATATACGATCCTTTTCTCCGGATGCAATTTTCGCAAGAATTAACGTAACTTTTAATATCTTGCTCTTTACACCATGTTTTACGCAGAAAATACTTTGTTCGGTCGTGGCCGAAATTACCAGTTTCGTCATGACAGATTTCAAGATAGTGCGCCACAAGAGCGCGTGGTATGCATATTTACCGTTATCAATAAGTAAAATTCCGGTGTTTTTGTCAATTTTAAATTGACTTCGAAATTTCTAATAATATCTCAAATATTTATCTTTGAGGTCAAATTTCCAAATTTCGGGTTTCACATTATTTTCAATATAATTTATTGACGTTATTCATTTTTGGTCTTTTCTTTGCTCTAATGCAATATCTGATAATTCGCGTATTGGTGCGTTTTTGCAAAAATCGTCATTTGTTGCTACCATAAGTGACAATGCGTTGTATTGCTCATTTTCAGTTAAAATGATGTTTTTTGGTAATTTTTTAAGTTGCATAGTCCAACTTGGGACATAAAATTTCCCCAAAGTTTCGTATTAACCGGTATTTACTTGTTTATCAATATTTACTAGTGGTCTAGAAAACATATCAGCGAACTGATTTTTCTGTCCTTCTATGTATTGTACTACAAAATTGTAAACGGACAGGCGCTCTTGCCATCTTGAAATTTTAGCGTTAGAAAAACGCTCCGATCCATAAATGTGAGGGATTTGTGATCAGTGAGCAAAACAAAAGGGTTGCCTTTTAAAAAATAATCCAATTTTCCGATACTAAAACGAATTGC
>SCLH01000659.1:325434-339820 GCA_004367855.1 Oikopleura vanhoeffeni | reverse complement strand
TCCAGTTTTGTTCTGTTACCGTTAAAGTTTTTGACACAACCGCAATTATTTTTTGCTGGTTGTCTATATTTTGCAATAATATTCCCGCACATGCAATTTTTGACGCATCTGTATCCAAGCAAAATGGTTTGCTAAAACCAGCAAACGTTATCACTTTTTCCGACGAAAGTCTAGATTTTATATTATCAAATGCGATTTGGGCTCTTTGATTCCAAACAAATTTAACGTTATTTTTATTCAATAAAGTCATTTCTTTTATAAGGCAGCTAAAACAGTTTTCGGCAACTTCTTCGCCTATATTTGCGCTCAAAAATGCGCGCAATCAATTATATCGCCCAAGGCACTGTTGAAGCTCCCGCCGAGTTCTCGGTGGGTTCATTTCTAAAATACCGTTAATGTTTTCAGGGTCCGCACTGTACCCTTCTGATTTGATAATGCGGCCAAGAAATTTGGTTTCCTTGAACAAAAAACTACATTTACTACCGTTAAGGCAAATATTGTATTTGAGACAACTATCAGAATTTCTGTTATCGCTATTATGTATTGCTCAAATTTTTTTGTGTGGCACAAAATGTCGTCCACGAAATGCTTTATAAATTTTGTATTCTTGACCTCTTCAAAACACTCTGCAATTACTCTACAAAATAGATCACCGCTATTTTTTAGCCCATAAGGTAATCTTACAAATGTATAACACTGATTTTCAAACTGAAAAGCAGTTTTGAATGAATCTATTCCCTGTCACCGATTTTTTTAACTGCCCAGTAACTTGACCTTACGTCAAAATATGCAAAATATTTTGTTTTTCCATCTTCTTGAAAGAATGGTTCTGTTACCGGTAACTGAAATTTTATTGAAGATTTGAACAAATTTTTCGATATTTTCTAATGATTTTACTATATTTGAGAAAATTCCTTTTTATTGCTTTATCTGTTAATTTTAACTCTAGGTTTTTCTGATTCGGACTATCTCGTCGAACTATATTTTACTTTATTTATTAAACGTAAATTTTTGTTGGCCACTCGAAAAAAAATGCGTCCTTTAAGAAGATTTTGTTCGGCCAATTTCTTCTAAACATACAATTTTCGCGTACGAGTTGGTGAATGAGTATGATTCACTTTGCAAAAATTGCCATATCCGCTAATAACATGGGTATATTTGTATCTATCACGTTAAATGTGATTTTTTTGAAATGAACAGTTTTGAGGTTTCTACTGTAACAGTCAAAGTCCCTACGATTCGGAGTAATTTTATTCTGAATCCGCTACCGACCCGTTACTATGTTAAATTGAAAATTTTGGAGTGTTTTTCGGAAAAATATTTGGGAATAAATTTAGATATGAGCCCTGTAATCGATCCATCAGCCAAATGTATTTGTATTATTAGCAGTTATTATCCTAATTCTTAATCTAATTTTATGACAAAGTTTTGGTTCCCGCATATTAACTTGAAAGGCCGAGCGAGTTAAAGTTTTTTGCTTTACCCCGTAACCTGCACTCACGGTAATTACGAAAAATGGCTTTCTGGTCCTGAAGCACATGAAATGTTTGGGATATTTCCATCTGAATTCTAGTTTCACGGTAGTATCAACCGGTTTTGTACTGCACTTTTCCTGTCTGTATTTCTCCCGAGTCTTTTTCTTTCAGTATCTGGGTACCAAAAGATACTTTCACATTGCGTGTGGTCCGTTTGGGATTTTTTTCCAATTTTTACTTATCGTTTAGATCCTCGATTCAAAATGTCGTGCTCGTGAGACCCATTAACGTCAATTCTCCTCGGAAATTATTTCCGCAGGCTGTGCCCTATTTGAGAGCATGTATGACCATTTTTGTCAAAAAGTCAGTCGTTAGGTCCTTAAACAATCTACAAACGTAATTTTTTTTACATTCTTCTGTAATCATAAACCCCTACGATCAAGTAATGGTTCCTGTCAAAGGTTTGTACACGTTAATGGTCTAAAATGTATCTAACTTGCGGCTGCAGACCTCGTCAAGCCGATTTTAAGATTATTGAGTAACTATAATGAACAATTTCCTCTTCTTTATAAAGGATATAGCTAAAAACTTTATGAGAATGTCCTGGTAGGTCGTTTCAAATCCTCAGTCCAGCGCCATAATTCATTTTTTTAAAGTTAATTTCAATTTTCCGATGTTAAAGTTAGGTTCTGTTGTCATATGTTTCTAAGTTTGCCGAATAATCTCTGACTAACACAGTTCAAAAACTTTTTCGAGCTCATTGAGGTCTATCGTCCTTAAGCAGTTTGTGTGTGCTGGTCGTATTCGACAAAAAATGGCTCGCTTCGTTTGTGTCTATGTCTTGAAAATCGTGGCTACGTACAACTTGGATAGACTTGACGATCAAATTGGTTGTACTAAACTTCATGGAAACTACGTCACTTTAAAATCGTTAGTCAGTATGAGTCATGGGTCATATTTTTTTGTCAATTTCTTTAATTTCTCTTACGTTACCGGGTAAAGTTTGCTTGTTAGGAGTAACCTAACCGTTAAGATCAAGGACTCTCGAAGTTAATTTTTGTTTCAATTTTTTTCAATTATCTAGATAATTAACAGTAGATACAGTCCTGACTAGAATACCTTAGGTGGTGCGTCCTGCAAACGATTTTTTTCAGTCGGAAACGGAACATTTTTCATTGTTCTTGTCGCCGAACTTATTTTTTTAATTAATTTGTGTAACTGACGGGAGGTTTATTTGTATATAATTGAGTCTTTATTAGACACCTAGTTCGAGAAAACCTAATTTTTTTTGCTATTCATTGAAAAAATTTGCATTTAGTAAACCTTGAAAATTTGATTATTCTATTGTTTTGCCTTCTCACCAGTTACTTAGTTAATTTTTATCCATAATGTATTTTTACCTTTTTTTTACTTTTAATAACAGATATTACAAAGAGAACCTTCTTGTTAAACTGATAACCACACTGTATGGGTGGTGACCTATTCTATTATTGGTAGCGTGCCAGATAGGATAAGGTTTTTGATAAATAGCTTTATTCGTTTGATGTTTACCTGTCAAAAAAATATATTGCCGAATGGAGAGACAAACTAGATGCTGTTTTATGCTCCACAAACTGATTGACTTAGCCATATAGGCAATTCAACCGTTAAAAAAACAGTTAGTCGTATGATAAGGTTTAAAGGTAATTTATTTCGAGTACATGTTAGGCACTAATTTTTAGAGAAAATGATCAAATTAGAAACTATTATATCAGCACTGAATTCGGGACAATCTTTTTGGGGGATCTTAATTGCCGAAACAGCTAATTGGACAAACTTAATTGAGAAAACCTATTTGTTAATGGATCTTAATAGGAAACTTATTAGGAAAACTTTTAGGGACAAAACCTCTTAATTTTGGTGAAGACAAAATTATTAGGGACAATCACAATTATAGGGACAGAAACGACTATAACAACGTGTCAATCTCTTACTAACCTGGCAAAACACTCAGATCAGGTCAAAGAACGAACAGAAAGGGAAGGAGGTGATTATCTGTACGATATGATTTGGGCATTCACGAGGGTTAAAAACATTTTTAACTGTTAAACACCAGTCTGTTATGTGATCTGCTTTAAATAGAATGAGTACAATAAATAGAGTTCACAAAATAGTTCAAAATAGTTCACAAAAAAGTTTAAACAAAGAGAAAAGTTATAAATCGATGAAATTGGGAGTTAGGGGTTTAAGTGAATTTTGGTTGGGGCTTCATTGAATTTTGAGAGGATAAAAGGTCCTCAATTTCAATGTGAAGAATGTTGAATGAGCGCTAATTCAAATGTGTTTCAAGCTTATTTTTTTGAGGGGGAGATTAAATGTGGAATGTCGGGCTTAATCAGTTAATAAGGGAATTTTAATTTCATTTGGGAAGAATTGGATGGGAATTGGGGGTAATGACAATGTAAGTAAATATTCTAACTGTTTTCTGTTTTTCTGGTTCCTTGATATGTATTATTTTTGTGAATAATTTCTGTTGATAGTTGTGTTTTAACATATTTAGATCCTAAGTTTATCTACTGGTGATTTTTTCCATAAGTTTATCAAGTTATATCTAATTAATTACACTGAAGGCGAGAGAGGTTATGTCGATTTTGACGAAGATTGATGGATAATTAGGAGAAATTGGTAGTCAGTTGTTGCACCTCCTAGTGGGAGAACAAATGATAAAAGGGAGATCACTAATCCGTTTTTTTTAGGGGAGGTGTATTGGCCAGTAACCTCTATGATTCTGCTAATTTTGTTGGAATACTACTTAAGGGAATGAAACAGGTCGTGTTTTGAGTCTAGGTCATTCGTCCCTAGAACGGTGTTTCAATTTGCTGACTTGCTTGTAGAATTTTTCTTAATAATAATCCTGATACTGTAACATCTGTTTTAAATAATAAGTTGTTCACTGTAGTTTGTGCTTACATCTGTTGTCTCTCACTTTTTTTATTGTTTTTTTGTGGTCGGCTTCGGAGGCTACATAATGAAGGTTTGTTTATTTTGTTTTGGGAGAAGAGACTAAATTATTTTCGAATGATCAGTTAGAAGTAAGGTAGGGTTTCCGTATATTGAGGAGATATATNTTTGATGCAACTTAATTTTTCGGTTTGTTCGAAAACTGGCCGAAATTTTTTTATAAGCTGACATATTTGAGAAATCTCGTTTTTATCAGCTTTATCGTTAATTTTGACCCCAAGGGTATCTTCAAGTTCAGATATTTCATCTGAATATATTTATATTTTCATTTTTTATTACATAAGATTTTTCCTGGCCAATCACAGAAAATGGCGTCCAGTTTTGAGAATTTTTCTGGCCGATTTTTCTAAAAAATACGATTTCAGTACGATGTACCGTAAATGAAGTGATTGAGTCACTTTGCAAAAATTGCATACTTAAAAGTACCGGTATATTTGTATTGATAACGTGAAATTCGATATTTTTAAAATGACAATTAGACATTCGAATCGTACATATAAATTGTATTTGGGTTTTTGAGGCACAAATTATATTTGTTTTTGCTATATTAAAATAGTATTTTTACAACCCTTCGAATTTATTATTCATCTTCAGGTAATGAGTGAAAACAGAAATATTTTTCAGAACGAAAAGTTGACACAAAAAAANTTTTTTTGTGTCAACTTTTCGTTCTGAAAAATATTTCTGTTTTCACTCATTACCTGAAGATGAATAATAAATTCGAAACGTTGTAAAAATACTATTCTAATATAGCAAAAACAAATATGTACATATAAATGTTCCTATTATCGGTATAATTCTGTTTTCAATACCGCTAACAGTTTTATTGCATAATTTTAATCGAAAAATAGAAAATTCCATATCAAATATCGACTTCGGAAAAAGATTCATATATTATCCAGTATCTACACAACTTGGTGTGTTGAATTTTATAGCGTTATTATACGGTGCTATTCGGATATTTATGAATAGGTTTTGCTTTGAGGCGTTTACGTGAAAAGACGCCAGCGAGCTAAAATTTTTTCGCATTAACCAGTGAACCTCGCTTTTCACCGGTATATACTGAAAATGGCTCTCTGGCCCCAAAACAGAATGAAATGTTTTAGGAGTTTCATTTTTATTCTCCGAATTACCGTTATTTTCTGGCTTTTTTTCGCGGTTACCATTTTGTCCCTCTAAATAATTTTTCCAAAGCTCTTTTTTCTTTTGGTAGTCTGAGTTGAATCGGTCTCCCTGATACCATGGTGGATTTTTGGATGTCCCTTTTTTATCGGTATACTCGTTAGATTTTTTATCGTTCGATTTCTCCTCGGTTCAAAATGGGCACATTGATGCGGCTGCCGCTAGTCTTCTCTGAAATATTCTGCACGTTGTGCAATTTGAGTACATGAAGACATGTTATCGAAATCAGTTGTGAGGTCCTTAAAAATTTCGAAAAAGTTTTTTTTTAATTCTTCGGAAAATATCATTCCGCCAAAAAATCCCATAAGTTGGTCACTTGAAAGTGGGTTTTTACCGTTAACTGGTCTAAAGTGCTCTTTTACTGCAGCATGAGCAGTTTGAAGCTCATTTTCGAGCTTTGAAGCGAAAACATAAAATTGAAACACTTTAGGAAAAGTTTGAAAGGCGTTTAATTGCCCAGCATAATTTTTTTTGATATACATTTTTAAATTGTCGTATGTCGAAATATTAGCGTTACTGGTGGTCATGTGCTTCCATACTGACTGCGATAACCTTCTGATACAGCAGTTCAGAAAACGCTTTTCTAGCTGTGCATCTACGTCCTCGACTAGCAATTTGTGTAACTGGTCGAGTTTCGAAAGAAATTTATCACATTCCTCAATATTTTTACCGGTAAATTCTGGCACGTTTGCCACATTGACTTGGATAGCCTTAAATGTCAAAATTTGAAAACGTTAAAACTTGAGATTGTTCTTTAACCTTAACTGCCCAAGCGTCATGTGCCTCACTTATTTTAGCCACCAGTATTTTAATTTCTTCCTCATAAACTGACGCTAAAGTTTCGCTTGCCTTGGCAAGTAATTTTACATACGAATCACGTGACTCTTCAAGAGCCTTGATTTTGCTTTCATTTTTTCACAATTTATTTAACGGTAATCAAAGTATCAGTCCTTCGACTACTGTACCTTCGGTGGTGCGTCTCCCATGAAGGATTTTTTTTAACTGTCTCGACGGACGTTTTTTTCAAATTGCTGTCTCGACGGACGATTTTTTTTAAGTTTGAAGTCCCTTGCAGACTTGTTTTAATAAAAAACTATTTTTTTTGATATTTATCGATAAATTAAAATTCAGTGAAACTTGAAAATTCGTATTTTATTTTTGTATTATTATATTTGTTTTTCAAATTCTTACCGTTAATTTTCCCTAAATATTTTTACTTTTTGATTCTCTATTAATAACAATATTCTAAACCGCAAGTTCTTCTGGTACCACTGATAACACCCCTGTATTTGATGTTAATTATACCGCGTGAGTTTGAAGTGGCGATGTCGTTTGTGCTGAAATGAAAACCCTTCTCTCTGTGTAATCAAACAAAAATTAATAACGCGTAGGTTTAATATCAGCCAATAAGGAGCGCTTCGGATATGATCCCCTTAAATGCAGAAAAATGACCTTAAATCAAAATTTCGATTTTCATTCAATTTAGAATTAAATTTAAGGAACAAATAGATATAAAATATTTATGCAAAAATTCCATAACTCTAGAAAAAGGTGATAAGGAGCGCTTCGGATATGATCCCCTTAAATGCAGAAAAANTAGTTAACATTTCACTAAAGTTGACTTCGCTACTTGAAACTAAAGCTATTCATCAAAATATCGATTTTGTAAATAAAACCCCGTTTTTTGTTTCACTCAAACCGACATCATTTCAATATTTGTGGATTCGCTACTTGAAACTCACGCGGTATATGCGTGAGCTACTGCAGATAAGGACTACCGGTATAAATGTATTTAGTTTATTTGATGATTTTTTTCCAAAACCTAAATAGCGAATGCGAGACAAAAACTTAGATACTGTTTTCGTCTCCAGAATGATTGCTCCGCTATAATAGGACTTTAACGTTAACAACAAAGTGAGTCAGAATGACTCACAGGTTATCAATACCACCTCTACCAGTTCATCAAGAAACCATTTATAAAAACTTCAAAAACAGCTTAATCAGCGACAACATCTCCCTCTAAGGGGGTACAGTTCGGTTCACAGAATTTTCTTAAATTTTGGGACCTAACTAATTCAGGTAAAAAAATGACGATGGAAATATTATTTTTTATTTTTAAAGTCAAGTTCGGCCAGGCGGCGCCTTCAAAGTCCGTCAAACTAAAATCACATCTTCTCCCTGAGTTTTCATCGGATCGTAGAATTTTTTTTTGCAAAATGATTCTCAGAAAATTATCTTAAATCTGACCAAGGACAATTTTGAAATTCAATTCTGGTTAGTGAGATAATTTTTTTATCTTCCAAAATAAAATTTTTTTTCAAATTTTACAATTGCCAGATTAAAAAATCAAGCCTGATCATCTCATAAATATCCAAAAAAATGAAATTGGATGTGTGGTTATCAAGAAAAATAGTTTTGAGTTTTGCGCTTATCTTAAATAAAAGTAAGTCTGATCTTAAGCGATATTATTTCGAATATTCTTTATATGCTGGAACAGACAGATACTATCAGGTCTCTATTTTATAAGGATAGTTTGAGTTCCTTATTGATTGTTTGAGCTATCTCTCCCTCCGATTTCTCGTTTGGTACCTTGAAATTTCGTTAATTTACGAACCGAGATTTACGCCCAGTTTTTTTATTTTTGGCATTTTCCTTTAATTGAAAATACTCTATTTATAAGGGATTTTTATTTGAAAGGGCGCTCCAAAATTTATTCTGAATCCTTGTGATTAACGAATATTGTGAGTTCACTAACGTCGAGAATATTTGCTAAAGCTGCTTTGATAAATACCAATCAGAAATTTATTTTTGCGCGGCGTTCGTACTTTGAAAAACTTTATGTGCGCGGAGGCGTAAGAGTTTCAATCTGTTGTTTAATTTCCAAGAGATGATTGTCATAAAAGATAAAATGCTGGTTTAAATTATTATGTGTTCGCCGTATATAGGAAAAGAAAAGATTTTTTAGCAAAATCAAAGGCGATTTTTTTAATACTCTTCGATCTTAAATTTAAAATTTTTTATAGACGTCTGTTGATTCTTTATCGTTGTGGCAATTGTAAAATTTGAACAAATTTATTTGGGAAGATAAAAAATTATCTCGACGAATTAATTTTAAAATTTTCATTGGTGATTTAAGATTATTTGTTGAGGATATTTTGCGAAAATTATTCCCGTCGATGAAACTCAGGGAGGAGATGTTTGATTTTAGTTTTTACGACTTTGAGGCGCCGCTGGCGAACTTGACTTTAAGAATAAACAAAAAAAAAATATTTCATTGGTATTTTTTCACCAATGGAGTTAGGTTCCCAAATTTCCGAAAATTCTGTGAACCGAACTGGTCCCCTTAATATTCGGCCCTGTTGTTGTAGTAGTGCAAAATGGAATTGTGAGTGAGCTAGTCGGCAGTAAGTACACGGCCGATATCTTAGGAGTACTGGTGCCTGTAAGGCCAAAACAGGGTTATACCGCGTCGTCTCAATGAGTCTGACCGCCGAAATATGTATTTGTTTAGGGATTGACCTTAATTTGCTTCACAAACATCGAGGGCCTTGATTGGCGACCAATAGGGACGACCTTTCAAATTGGCCTATTTTCACTTCAAAGCCTATCCTCTGAGTTTTGAAGATGAGTACTTTTCTGATGTTGGATTGAGCACAGGACGTGGGAGAACCCAAGGTTCAGTTTTTACTCAAAATTTATCCGGCGTTAATGAGCAAAAAATGCTTTTTTGGCTATTTTGAGTTGCCTGGGATTGCTACTCTCCTGGATTTTGCGGCAGACTAAATTGTATGTATCGATCCACTTAGGATAGCGCAAAACCCCAGTTCCACATTTTGGATTTTTGTATCTGTCGTTTTGGACCGATTTCATTCTTCAGAAATTTCCAATTAGAATTGATGCAATAATTTTTTCAAATCGCGTAAATACTTTTTTTGAACTGAATTAAAAACTTTTACTAACTTATTTTTGTCTATTTGCAGAAATTTTTTTTTAAAGTATCTAGAATTTATGTCCCGAGTCTCTATGCGACGGTACTCCCTTAGGGGGTTTAGAATGGAACTTTTTGAATTGCTTTATCTCTCGGCATGGAACATAGGAGTGATTAAACTTCTGTACAGTTATTTCGTTTCTGGATGACGTTTTGGTCATATTTTGGAGATAGCATGGTTGAACAGGTATTGAGGTTAAGGAGCAAAAAGATTTTGTGAAAAGCGTGTATTTTTTTTGTCCTAATTTAAGAAAATGTTTCAAATTTGACATTATTTGCGAATTTCAGAAGGCGGCAACTGTTTTCTTTGTTTAGTTTTACTTTGCACTGAAAAAAGGTTAAGCTGGCGAAAAAGGCGTTTTTTTGCTATTTTGGCCCGGGAAAGTTGTAGTTTTTAGGTAGATGCAAAATATTTTTCCGTGCACTAAGTTTTTTTGTGTTATTGTTAACAACTGTTTTGCCTGATTTTCGGATTTCTTTTTCAACTCCAGGAGTACGATTTGAAATTTATTTTGAATCCATTTCGTCCATAGGTTTTTTTTCAAGCAACGAATTGTTCGTAGTTGAATGGTTTGGAAACGGTTTGTATAACTATGACCAAATATTCAACCGTCGGCGCCGCTAGGCAGAATTTTTTTTTTCGCTCAGAAAATTTTAGTATTTTTTTCCGAAAATTTTTGGTAATATTTTTACGATTTTTTGAGTTTTGATGAACTAAAAAGCGCCGTTGAGGTTCAAATCACTAAATCAGGACCTCTAGCTCTTTTAGTTCAAGATTCGATTGCTTATAGACTAAGGGGGTAGGTTTTTCTTCTTTTTTCGATGGTGTACCTTGATTTCGCCGTTTTGAGTGGTGTCCAGAAGAAGTTTTCTCGATTAAACACGGCGGAATCAGTGTACCAGTTGGAGAAGAAGGGAGACCTTAACTCGTTTACTCAAAAGCGTGTTTTCAATTTATCAAAAATTCCGATTGTTGTTTTTTAAATTTTTATTTCTTTTTTAATTTAAAATTCTAGTGGAGATCATTTTAAATCCGTCATATTTCAGGACAAAGATTGGGCTTGCTGAACCCTTAAGCCAAGTGTAAAAGGGGGTAGTGTAATTATGATAATAGGCCTATACGGGTCTGAAGCGGTTATGAATACCTATATGCACTTATCTGGGTCAGGTACGGGAGTTTATCAGCAAATAACCCCTCAGCACTAATTCTTTGAGTTTATATGATGAATACAACGAATCACTTTTGGTCTCGACGCTACTTGAACCTCAGGTGGTAGTTTCCGGGAAATTTGTGTATGCCAGGGGATTAAAAAAATTGATGGCTTCTATTTTGTCAGAAAAACCTGCAATTCTATTATAGATAACAATATATTAACAATTTACACTAGATAGCACTAAAATCACTGCCTTTTTTCAAAAGTTTTTTAAAAACTTCTAATTAAAGAATCCTCAAAACTGCTCAAAATATCTATTAAAAGCGATTGTAAAAAGTTAATAAAAATTAATATTTTGACACGGTATTTTTACACTGGTTTGTTACCCACGTTAAGTACGTGTACCCAATCGGGTGACAGCGCGTCCCCCTCCCGGCCAAGAGAGATTTCTGCATTTAAAATGACTCGTATCAAATCTTCAAATCCATAAACCGAAACTCTATCTGTCCATTATCAAGCCTAAGAGTTAAATTAAATTAACCGGATAACCGGAGATTTGTTGCTAAAGTACTTAGAGAAACAATGACATAAGAGAAGGCTTTAAAAGGGCTTAGAAAATTATCATGACATGTTTTATACAAATCCTTTTATTTTTTGAACATGCGAAGGCTCAAGAAAATGCAAATTCGGTACATACCGTTATAGCTGGGCAAGGCAGGCCTGCGCACGAGGAAGAGCAAAGATGGCAAAACATGCACCAGGGCTCTTTACAACAAAGATATCCATTATTAAGTTCAAGGAAAACCGGATAAGAATTTAATAGAAATATTTATTGCATAAATCACGTTATTGAATGTTTCATGCTTCAAGCCGTCTTTTTTGTCTAAGAAGATTCGTTAACCATCTTGAACTGTTTGAAAAAAGTTACAATGATTCTCTTCGTTACAAATATGCATGATCTTGGAGTATAAAAATGCCTTGATTTTATTCAATATGAAATCTTAAATTGTTTTTGTTCTAAAATTCAATTGAAATTGCTCCAAACTTAGCGACGAAAACGTTAAACATGGTCCAAATGATACTTTTACGTTTTTAGTACATACCAGTCAGCAAATATTACTCATAGTGGATATCCCTTAAAGGGATTCCCTTTAACACCTTTTGCTTAATAGGATGTGCGGGCTGAAAAGCGGCCTCATAAGTGGCTAGAAGGGTCTTAGGAGTGTTAGGATTGGCCCACACATCCTAGATTAAGCAAAGGGTGTTAAGGGTGCAAAGGTGTTAAAGGGATATGAAACACAATATAATTTTTTGCAATTGTTTTCCGGATTTTGCGTGGTTTTAGCTTTTCTTTAAAAAAACCTAGTAGGTTTAAACTACGATGAAATAAAAAATCGATCGATCAGATTCCCCACATTTCTCATGAATTTGAAATGGTCTGAATTTTTCTTTGCAAATTATATTATTTCTTTTAGTAAATTAGAATTCTTCTCTTCTTAAAAAAATTAATGTTTGAAAAGTGTAACATTATCGATGTTGAATAGCTGTAGGATAAATAATTTCTCAAAGTCTGAAATTAAAAAATTGGATATTTCACTTAGACATTTACCAAGTTCAGCGGTCCCGAATTCAAATTTGACTTCCTAATTATAAATTTTCTTTTGTTTAAAATTTGCATTTTTCCTAACCACATGAAAAATTAGGAATTTTTTTAATAGTCAATTATTATCCCTCAAAAGTGGCCCAGTTAATCCTAGTGGCATAACTATCGAAACAGCAACTAAGCCACCTTATGGATCCTCTATTGATATTGAAGCCGTTCGTCTTGCCGAAAATCCAGTTGATCCTGATGCTATTCAAAGTCAGGAAAAAGGGCGAAAGTCGATTTTATAAACTAATTATCAAAAATATATTTTGTTCGATGAAAAACGTAAACTTAAAAATCAGTACGTCTAGAGTATCTTTGGCTTGTACCTTAGGCCTAAACTGAGCATTACACACGTTTAACCAAAAATTAAGGGATTATCATAGCATTTTTAAAATGCACTGTTTCATCAATATTTTTGACGAACCATAATAATTTAGCTAAAATCAAGCTTTCAAATGTTAAAATGCCAAAATCTGATTCTTCTGGATATATAAAAACTTGAAGATATTTTATGACTTTATTCATCTCTGTTCTTGTATTGTTAAGAATATTTCGTAAAAATTGTGGTTCTAGAAATACTGAAGGTATTGAACTCAAATCAGCGTTTTCAGCGTTCTGTACGAAATATTCCCTATGTATAAAACAATTTTTTCATAGAATTCAAGAAATTTTGACTATAATATTGTTTTCTACATAAAACGGTATCTAACTTCATCGATCAAATTTGCATCATTTTGCGAAACCATAATTATCGTAGTGCCATAGAAGCACCATAATTATTCAGCCCAATTTTAAAGTTGAGATTGGAATCATGATCATGAATAGGGTGCGCAGCGGTCAAATTTTAATTTTTTAAATTAAAATAATGAGACCAAAACGGAAAAAAATATCTGGACAGAAAACTACGAAGAAATAAAATGAAATATTTTTTTTTAGTTTTTTTGGCATTTTGGCCAGGGAAAATGACGGTCAAAATATTAAATCGGTATTTGCAATTTTTCCATGATTTCAAACACACAAATCGATTTAATTACTTCGCCCAATTTTAAATTTATTTTTCCAATCGAACATGTCACATTTTTTCCTTTTTCTCCACATTTCAAAAAAACTAATAAATCCAAAATTTTAACCTTTATAAGCGATCAAGCACGTCCTGTCCTGTAACCTGTAATTGTGCGTTATATGAAGAAGATAAGAAATCTATTGATTGTGCCGGGCGAAAAGGGTTGATCATAGAGGTTCCTATTGACATACCTTCGAGTGCTAGTCAAGTCGATTTGTCCGAAAATGAAATAAACTCTATTCAAAAAGAAGATTTAGCTGGATTAAATGAAGTCACGTGGTTTAATTTTTCAAGCAATGGTATGAACAGTATTGATGAAAGGTAAAAGGGTTTATGATTGACATTTATTTGCCGAATGGGGACTTCATCGAGCGATTTTTTTTGCCGCCGACACAGAGCATCTTATACCATCCACAATAATATCACCCTTAATATGGTAGCATCCTAATGGTAGTTCCTAACTTGACATATTCAGAGTGCCCATGCGCGAAATAAGATTATATCTCAGGGCTTTTGAAAATACAAGATTGTAGATCTCACCTTCATCTCAAGAATAAGCATGGCAAAAAATATTTGTTTGCCCTTACGCTCCTGTCAACCTTTTCATATTTTAAAACCTATCTTGTCCCTGGTTTTGAATCTTAACGCTTTGTTATTCATCACTGGTGAATCACCAGTAACATATAAACCTCGTGAACTTTAAATTTCTGGATAATATTTTTTCTGCATTTTTTCACATATTTCATCACCTGAAAACCGCCAATTTTGACCATTATCGTCTTTGTGAACCTATCTCCTCCTTGGTTTTTTATTTTTATTTTTTGAGTAAGATAGATAATTGAAATCAAGGCAAATTTTAGGGAAGAGTTTTTTTTT
>SCLH01000659.1:279323-294737 GCA_004367855.1 Oikopleura vanhoeffeni | reverse complement strand
AAAAAAATAGATAAAAATCAACCTCCAGAAAATTTCCTATCTAATGGTGGCTTTCATTTATTTCTCATATTGACATGTTCCTCAAATTCTTAATAAAAAGTTTTGTTTATGCTAAAATTGACAATTTTCGTCATTTTGATTACTCTTCACAACCAATTCCGATTTGTAAAACAAATTTAAAATATGTTTTCTTGTCTAATTTAATGATGCGGTTTCATTTCCGAAGTCAAAAGTCACTTTTGAGCATTTTTATCTTTCAACCAATCAGCGATCGGCAAAATTTTGAAAAATTTTCTGAAAAAAATTATTTAAATAAATTTTTAAAAAATTTCCTTTCTAATTGTTACTTTCATTTATTTTTTATTAGCTGTAAATGCTAAATACCGTGTTTACACCACCAAATCAAAGAATCGCCTGTAGCACCACCTGTCGTCATCTGAGACCTATAGTTGCTAATACCGTTTCCACAAAGTCGATGCTTGCGCATCTTTTAAGCACCATAAATCATTGTTTTAAAATATTCGAGTTTTCGGGCACCTCTATTTCCGGTGTTACACCACGTGATCGTTTGAGTATATAAAATTTGAGATGTCAATCTGGAGCAAAATTTTACGCAGTACACGAAAAAGTTAGTAAAAATTGCGATAAAAGATGTACATTTTGCTTTTTTTGAAAAAACGAAAAACTCAATATTTGACCACCTTAAACAGCGTCACCGAGTGGTCGGAGTCCGAAAATTTTCTGACCAAAATTTCAAGCGTCAAAAACTATCCTAGATCCGAAATTTTCAAATTCATAGGACCTTTTTAACGGGTGCTCATTTTTTGCTCGGGAGGCATTTTAATAATGATATTGTGAAAATCAGTCCAGCTCAACCTAGAAAAATCAAGATTACTTTTTTTCCTGATGCAACTGGTACTCATTTTTTTTTCGACTAGCTACTTCAGTGTTAGGACTAAAAACCTCTTAATGCTAGGGTGTAAATGGTCTCAAATTTTTGAAATAATTTTCGATAGAAACTTTTTTTTACCGAAAATCACGATTTTGTAAGAAGGTTTTTTTCCCAAATTTATTTATCTATCGATCCCATAGGTTGTTTGGGTCATTTGAAGACCTTCAAAATCTTCCTTTCTCAGGTTCACCCATCCTAATAAGTTTACTACAGCAGGGTCCGGCTTATAGGTGAAGGCCTATAGGTGAAACCTACGCAAAAACCAACGTAAGCCTCCGCAATCGCTCACGCATCTGAAAATAAAAAAAATTTCTCCCTGACGTTCGACGTATAGGTGAAAGGCAAAAAGATAGGCGTTTTCCAAAAGCCTTTATTAATAAAAAACTATTTAATTAATTTGTAGTTTTAACTTTTTGTCTTCAAGATCTGCCCAAAATTTTTGTTCAAATAATTTCCCATCAATTATTTCAACGGCCATTTTTTCATGATAACTATTGATTTTTTTGATTGAAAATCAAAGCGGCGAAGTTCCTCAAATTAAGTGTAGTAAATATTTCTTCCAGAATATTTAAATTCTCCGCATGGTACGAATCATAATATAATATTTCCCTTCTTTTCAAAAAAAGCTACAGAAATTGTCAAGTGACTGTTGTTTATATTTTGTGGAACTATAACAATTTCATTCTCAAATATTCCAGAAATATTCCATGGTTGACCATCCTCAAGCGTTGTGGTTGTGAAAAAACATCCAGCCGCTGGATTCCAGCGATCTTGTTTTTGAGAATTTTTCATAGAGAAAATTTTCAAACGTCATTTCCGGCGGAACTTCCAATACTATTGGTAGAGATGGTAAAATGAATTATAAAATTTGAATGGACGAACAAAAAAGTAATTTCTGTTGTCTATAATATAGACTCTATATCACGAGATTCAGTCTATTATTTGAAAAAAATCTTTAAATAATACTCTTGAAAAGAAGCATTTTTCTTAAATCGGCATGTTTTTCCTATTTTTTTTAACTGAAATCGATAACAGAATGAAAAATGCAGTTAAAATCAGCTTTTCATCATGTCTGAGACTCCAGAAATACATTACAGACCCTCAGAGGAAAGATCCTGATTTTTTTGAATGGAGTTTTTTAATGGTACGTTTTTTTTCTTAAAAATTATTTTGGAATTCATTTTTAATAACAATTTTATTTAATATATTTTGTTGAATAGAATACATTAAAGAATCTGAATGCGAACTACTGCGTGAGTAAATTATTCAAAAAAAATTTTTAGGTTTCAAAAACATTCACTTTTGTATTTGTGATGAAAAATTGACCAAAAAAGTACCCAAAATTCTTCCTCTGACTCAGAGCGAATCAGAGCGTATCTTCCTGGACGTCAGGCGTATAGGTGAAATACGGCGTATAGGTGAAACCCGGCGTAAAGGTGAAGGTTTTTTGCGAAAAAACTTTCACCTATACGCCGCGGCGCGCCGCACCCTGCTGTATCATACTTTTTTTCAAAAAAAGGAATATATTCTCCTCCGCATTTTTGAGTAAAATATTATGGATAAAATTAAGTATGATTTTCAGTAAAATTCAACTAATATTATAGATTATCAACCAATTTATTTTGTGAGAGATAGATTTTAGGACCATTTGCGCTCCTTGAGGATAACTTTTGAAAAATGTTGACAAAATTTAATTTTTGAATTTAGTTTTATTGGTATTATTAAATAATTATTTCCAATTTTGAATCTTTATATTTTTTGAAATTATTATTTTTAGTCGGATATCAAGAGAAAATACACAATCATTTTGTGAAACCACAAAGGCTGAATTTCCAGCTGAAATCTCTGAAACCCAGAGCTTGGAGATTTCACGATTATCAACTCAATCAAAGTCAAATTCAGACATTTACAAGGATGTGTATCAAACAAATCAAATTGCGGAAAGCTATGAGGCAGTGATGGCTGAGGGAAATTATAGAAAAAGTACCACAGAAGTTTATGATGCTTGTAATCAGAAAAAAATCGAAAGGACTATTTATGACAATTTTTCATCCGAAAATTATATGGAGCAAGCAATGAGTTCCATAACGTTCAGAGAAGATCAATCCACACTGTAAGATATTTGTTGCAATTTTCCGACAAATTAACTTTATAACTCAACAGACTATTAGAAATCAGAAATGTAAAAACTCAAAAATGAATACAAAGTTAATTGGCTCATCTGAGAATGAATTGTTCTTCAAAAGGTGGTACGACTCAGGAAAAAATACTATTTTTCTGTTTTTGGGGCTAAATCTGGAATACTAAACGTACAAAACCCAATATTGTGAAAATAATTGAATATCATTGATTTTGTCGAACAGAGTGATATTTGTCTTAAAAAACCTCCTCTGTTATTTTTTTTAATTGGGTTGCAAATATATTACTTTATTAAAAATAAGCCGTAATAGACAAATAACTCAGTAAATAACTCTGTTAGTTTTGAAGACTTTGAATTTCTGAAAAACCAAGAGGATTTATTTCCAAAACTATAAAAAGGTACTTTGATAGCAAAGTATGAGAATAAAAATATCACCAGTTTATTATAATTATATTAATTTTCAGGAGAGGTAACTCCATAAAGGTCCTAACTTCACCTGAGAAAAAAACTTTAATAGGCTTGAAATTACCAGAAAAAATACTTCGGTACCCATTGTATATTTTTTAAATGTCAAATATCAACTCGCTGAAGCTATAATGAGCGCGTCACGTTGTCAACGTGATAAAAGCATGGGTTTGTTGTTCTCTAGAATACAGAATTCAAAGTTAGAGAAAAAAAAATTAAATAATTTTAAACTGAAATTTTTAGAGATGAGGAGCAAGAAGGACTCATTCAAGAATCATCTGAAGACGAAAATAAAGAACTTACAAACACTACAGCAAAAACCAGTAATAAGACTGAATTCAATTTTTAAACTTTTATTTTTTGCATTATACAGCTTAAACCGCTGTGGAACATTCCCAATAAACTTTGTACAAACTAAACTTTTTTCGCAATTTTTTTTCTTAAAATTTGGTTATTCACTTTTCTATATCATCATCGATAACATTTCGTAGGCAACAGAAGTCGCAGCTAAAGATGTGATTTCAGCATGATCATAACAAGGTGCAACTTCGACAACATCACCTCCAACAAAATTCATGCCTTTATCAGAAGCAAAGATTTCAATTTTCATTAAACAAAAAAAAAAATTTACATACTAGATTATAAACAATGTTATTTTTGTCAGGTGTGCAATGCAATAATCAATTTCGACATAATATGCATCTATCAAAAAAAATTTAATTTATGAAAGAACGCTCTGTGATTGGTTCTCCGGGAAGACTCTTCAAAAATACGCGGATCTTATTGAATTGACAAACAAAAATCATCTGATTTCATTGGCCAAAACATTTTGGAGATTTTTATTGTAAACTTACTTAAAAGCAATACTTAAGGGCCTCGGTGCATTTTGACAGATTAACACTGTTTCAATTTTTTTGTCTTGATAGGAAGCTTTTTGCCACTTCGAAATTTTCAAATAAAAACTTTTTCAAACACAAGTTGCCACTTTTCAGCTCAGTTTGTTTAATCTGAATTTCTTCAGATTGATTTTTTTTACTTTATAACTCGTCTTTTGAAAAAACACTCAAAAAACGCGCGTTTGTAAGTTACGTGTCTAAATTACAGTACAATTTATTTTCAATTGTTTATTAATTAGGAACTCTAAAATACGGTCCTGTCCACTGTTGAAAATTTATTAAGTTTAAATTCATACGATTTTTAAGTCAAAATCGAAAATTTAAATTTTTGAAAAAAGTCGAAAAAAANCTAAATTTTAGCACACCGAAAAAAATAATTTTTTTCATGAGTTAAATGAAATAAATTTGAAACGGTCGACAGGTCGGCTTACCAATTAGGCAAGTCTCGGTGAATTAATTTTTTTTTTATTCTTGACTCAGAGGGCTTAACCCTTGTGAGTACAGAGCCACAATTGTGGCTCAAGCATACCTAAAATCATTCAAAAAAGGCAAAAAGCGGGATCGTAGAATCTTTTCTTTCAAACAATATACAAGAATTTTGATTCGGTTCCCAAAAAATAATTGAAATTTTTTTCGAATGTTTGGTTCCAGCATTACGGGGTGTTGATTTATTAAGATTTTCCGCCTATGTTTCACTTCCTGACAAAAATATCTCGGAACTAGACATAAATACAAATGTGAGATTAGCCAGTTTTTAGTAAAGTAGTTTTATGCATGCAAAACAGTTGAATACAAATTATTGGTATCTAGGTAAGATATGTTTTCTTCGGAAATAAATTTTTAAATTTTCAACTTCAAGTATCCCAGAAAATTAAGATTATTATAAAGTGAATTTAAGCAATCAAAAATTGTCCACATTTTGTACTTCATTACCAAATTTACTTGAAAATAATAGAAAAAAATATAATAATCTGCTTTATAGGGAAAATAAACATTTTTATCAAAAATCATGATTTTTCCATCGAAATTTTGACTTATTATAATTACTTCCGATTTATGAGATATAAATCAAGGCGGACAAAAACTTGACGTAGGCCAGTATACTTGCATCGTTTTCGCGAAAATGTATTGTGAAGACAACTGTGACCGTGTATCACGGATATGGTATAATCTTGCTTTCTCACTATATTTCTAGACTAAAAATTAATTCTAGAATATAAAATGTCGGATGCAAAAATATTACTTTCAACTTCTTATGCAGAAAAAATTGAAATTCCAACTGCCTTAAGCTTTCTGTGAACAACAATCAAAGTAGAGCCACAATTGTGGCTCTGGTGCCTTGCGGACTATTTTTATATGCTCACAAGGCTTAAGTATAAGCAAGAGCGAAGAAACAAACCGAAACATATTTAAACATAGGAAAGTAGCCATTCAATATTTTCGATAGGGTCCAATAAGTTTAGTTTGGAAATTTTTGAACTATAAATTAGGAAAATGTTCAAAATATTTTTTATTATTTTTGACCGAAAATCACTCAACATGTGTCATATGATTTTTCAAAGAGCATATAAAAAAATAATAAGGTCGTTTGGTCGAAAAGTTAAGTTGGCCATTTTATAGGAGTTTTTTTCGTTGATGTTGAACAATATTGAAAGAAAATTTTGACATGAAAAATAAGCATTTTTTTCATTATATTCGAACTTTTATCATAAATTCTCTCAAATTTGTCGAATTCGAAAAGAGTTGAATTTGAACTCAAATTTTCTTAAAAAGCCATCACATGCCAAAATTCGCTAATTACAAATTGCCTGGATCATGAACATCACTTTGAGGTATTTTGGGGGATATTATCGATACCACTAGAAAAGTTTTTCAATCAAGAGCTCATATCGGTAGCTGTCAAAATGCACCGAGGCCCTTAAGGGTATCTCTGCTCCTACTTTTCTGCAGTTATTATTGTCATAAAAATGCCACCAAATACCAATTGTTTATGTTTTGAAACGTCATAAACAACCCAAATGACAATTTTTTCGCAAGTTGAAGGCTAGTCTTACAAACTGGCTAATCTGATTATATTCCTCGAGGCCTGTTCGGCTAATATTTTATCGAGAATATGTCAAATTAGGAGCAGGGATACCCTTAAAGCAATTTAGTTTAAGCATATTTGTTACGTACTTGCTGGGGCTTTTATGCCACTTTTTCATTCAAATTTTTTTTATATAATTCGGCTTTTGAAAACGACTGACCCGATTAAATTCTTAGATAGCTCAAACTGAGCACAAATAGCCAGAGAAAAATAAATTTTGAAAATAGTCTGAATCAGACCATTATTTCCTATTTTTTAAAACAAAAACTGATAATTAAACAATTTCAGTAAACTTACAGAAAAAAAGCAGAAAAATCTAAAAAATGGTCCAATTCTGACCAATTTATTTTATTTTATTATTTATAATTACATATTTTTGCTCAGTTTGAGCTATCTAAGAACTTAATCGGATGAGTCGTTTTCAAAAGCCGAATTATAAAAAAATTTTGACTAAAAAAGCGGCTTAAAAGCCTCAGCAAGTATCGCAATAGATATACTACAAAACCACACAAGTTGCAGGTCAGTTGTGTTGACAAATGACCTTCTCTTCATTCATGACATATGCGAATTTTCATGTTTCGAATGCAATTATGATGATTTTTATTGACTCTTTAACTTGGAGTAGCCTTATTATTGCGATTAGTTCTCTTGTTTGTAGTCCACCACATTCTGGAGTTCCCGTAGCTGGTGCAAAAGCAGGATCGAGCACATCTATATCTACCGATATATAAGCTGGCTTATTTCCAATTTTTGCTTTGATTATTTCGGCAATTTTTTTCGCTCCAAGTTCAACAACTGTTTCAGAGGTCAATACTGTAAAACCCAAATTTGCGTCGCCTTAAAAGCAAACAAATTAACCTTAAACACCTCAGTGCTTGATTTCAAACATAGGAAGCACCCTTTTGAGGAAATTTCCAAATTTTAAAGAAAAAATAAACATGGATCTTTTTCAGTATCAGCATTGCTGATTCAGCAATACGATGATCACTCAAAATTTTGGGTCAATCACGGGATCAGATTCGTTTTTATTTTATTATATAAGGTAAAACAGGGCACAAAGCCACACGTCACGAGATATTTTGACGCTACTTTCAAAGCTACTTGCAACTCAAGCGGTATTAATAAAAAATCAATCGATATTTAAAATCTTAAAAACAAACTCAAAATTTTTTTTTTGACAAAATTCGATCTCAGAGGCGGGAAAGAGCAAAATGTTTGACAATGACGGGATCATTGTAATGAGAACAACAGTCACATGGTTTTTATATTTCGTTCCGACATAGTTTATATGATATAAATTATAATCCCTTTATGACCTTTTGATTAATCTAATAGATGTGGGTTGTGGGAGCAAATCCTAACACTCCTAAGGCCCCTTCTAGCCACTCATGAGACCGCTTTCTCTTCTTTTCGACCCACATCTATTAGATGATTCAAAAGGTCATAAAGGGATATTAAAATATTAGTTTTCCTAAAAATTCGGGGTCATATTACATGAAATTCGGGTTTTATGACGATTTGAAATAAGTAATTTCAAATTGAGTCAAAAATAGATATCGATTTTATCGGCCCATCATGTAGAGAATTTGTTTTGTTCATTTTAAGTCGTAGGATTTTTTTGTTTTTCAAAACTTAAAAAAAAAAAAATTTTGACCAGAAAAAAATCCGCTACAAGATGGGCCAATAAAATCGATACCTACCGGTATTTTAGTATTTTTGACTTTTAAAATTCCTAATTTCAATTCGTCAGAGGGTGTTCCCCATCTTAGAAATCAATTACAGTGAGGTAACCCCCACCTTAAAATGAATTTACTTGTTAAACAATCTTCCGTGTAAAGACTTCCGTGACAACCAACGTGAAAAGATGTACTTCCATTTATAAATTTTTGCTCAACAGCACGTTTGAATGGAGTGCCATGCGTAAATTGAGCACCAAAATAACCCTCATTGGTATCCAAATGGGTATCAAAATGAATCAAGCAAATTCCGTCTTCAGTTTTTGCTTGCTCACTAGCTGACTTCAAGAGAGAATACGAAATCGTATGATCCCCACCTTAAAATATTTTGAGTTTGCAATTTTTTGAATAATTAGGTCTTAATTTTTTAAAAGTTTTTTCATTTTAAGGGGGTACTCCTCATGAGAAAACAGGATTTTGTGTTTTTTGAGGGCGAATATCTCAAAGACTACACATTGGGGAACCCAATAGTTAAATACAATGTAATGTTTGAACGAAAATCTAACATCCTGAAACATTATTAACGATCACTGATTGCTCGACCAATCAGGAACGAGCTTCAAAATTGAGTCATATTTTGTCGCAAAAAACCTATTTCTCCGTGAGTTTTAAAGGTAAAAGAATAGTTTGTAGCTTTTATTAACGACACAATACGTACGCAGGTCTGTTACTATCGTTTTCAAAATTTTGAAATAAATTCGCTCCAGAATAGCCAAAAAACGTTTTATGGAGCTGATTTTGAGGGTCTCGCGCAAAAGCCTATTTCTCCTTGGATTTGTTAGTAACACATTTCAAACATGCATACTAGTGAGTTCGTGGAGAGCTGTTACTATCGAAACCTAAATTTCGATGATTTTTTCTCTTCCGAAACTGTTCTTCTAATTGCTGAACATCCATAAATTTGGATTAAAATGCTGAAAATCAAGACAAGATATTTTCAAAATGATTCAAAATTACTTTCCTAACGCTTTATCGGAATAAAAATACCACCAACTTATTTCAAATTATCCATATTTCAAGAAAAAAAATACATGTATAAGAATGAAATTCAGATTTTTTTGTTTGAGCCTCAATTCATGAGGTGTACCTCCTTAATGAATGAAACTTTAAATATCGAACAATTTCAGATTGAACCTTTCACGTGAAATTATACGTTTTTGCCGAAAATGGACTTTTTAGAAATATGTTGATAAAACCTGAATTCTGATTCATGGAAATTTAACCAATCAAAAATCCAGAAAATTGACCAGCTCTTTTAGGCTGTTTTTGAACATCTGAAAACCGAGGATAAATACCAAATTTTAGCAAAATTAGTCTCTAGCGGCTTAAATTCGCGATAGTGCCGTTTCTCTATTTACGATAAAAAAGGTTTTGAAAATTAATTTGGTCTCTCATCATGTTATTTATCTATTCGAAATAAAGAAGCATACATCAAACCATAAACGTCTCGGCTACCTTTTTTCACGGTGAGTAGCTTATTTTTCGGTTTCCTGTGAGAAAAGGCAACCACACTTTTATCACGTGTGCAAGTGAGGAATTTTTTTGAACGAGCACTCATTGTCACTTTTTTGTAAAAACTTTCGTCAAAATTTTTTATCATTTAACTGTACCTATGCAAATTAGCTTTTTTGATCTTGCTCTCAATTCCGTTGCGTATGAACTGATTTGGACAAGCGCTTGTTTTATATTGAATGGGGTACATGGTACATCTCCGCCATCAACTACAACTTTCGATGCCATTTCTTTCTTCAAAAATGGATTATAAGAATATTGCATTAATTGAGATGCCTGACGAACGCCTTTCATGGAATATAAAATAATTTGAAAATTAAAGCAATCAGAAAAATGTCGCAGAATTTTGTTTATAAAAATATATTATTTAGCCAACCATAGTGCCTCTCTATTTTAGAAAGGTTGTTCACACCATCTTCAATTCAGCTTTTGGAAACAACTCATCGAATTGAGTTCTCAGAAAGCTCAAAATAACCACACATATTCTAAGACATGGTCTGAATAAAACCATTACACCAATTTTTGTTTTCAAAAACTTCTTATACGTCTCAAATGTTTTTTCATTAAATTATTGAAAATGGTCCGATTAGGATATTTTTTTTGTCAGAATTTCTTCCTGATATGTGTGGTCATTTTCAGCTATCTAAGAATTCAAGCAGAGAAGTCGTTTCCAACATCCGTATTGTGAACGGTGTGATCACCCTATTTACTAAAGAGAAGCATTTTGGTTGGGAAAAGGTTAACTTATTAGTAAATTATCATTTTATCCGACCTTGTGGGCCAAATCTTGCCCCAGTTCGATACGAACAACCAGAGTCAAATGGGCAACCAAAAATAATGCAGTCAATTTCACCTTCAACATTCTCTATTGCCGGTCTCTTAAAAAATGATCCTTTATTGCCGATGGCAAATCGAGGAACCGGTGGTACTGCAGTATCTGCCATTGAAAATTTTTCAGTAGCTTGTATTCGTGATCAAATCGTTCTAAAGCAGGTCGGCCTCGAAATCTTTAGAATCATTAAAAACATCAAAACAAATTAATGACAATGTTTGTATTACTAATGTAAATGAATAAAACAAAGACTTATTACATAACATATATTTGGCACACCCAGTTTACTAACAAGGGTGTTTATAGTAATTCAAAAAAACTACTTTGGTTTATTTTTAATTTTTCCCTCGTGTCTTCAAAATGAGAAGATACATAAATGGGTAGTAAATCGGCTATATTTATTAAATATAGACTTTTCTAGAGTTGTATTCATTTTTTGGGGACGTGATTAGCTGGAATTTCTCAGAAATACCATTATACGTATATTTGTAAAGAAATTATTTAAAAAAAAATACTATTTTTTTAAAAATCAGAAATTAAACGTAAAATTTGGCAAAATTTCCTATAGGATACATATGTGATATTTAATTATTCAATTTCGTTGCAGACCATTCCGCCCGTCATTTCCAGGAAGCGAAAATCTGGCCACGAGAATTGCCGCAAAAGTAAACAAACTCGCTCGTCAATTTGAGAGTGGTATCAAACAGCGCGCGAAACTCAATTTATAACCATAATAAAGGGTTTTTTCATATAATTTTAATTTGTAAAATATTTTCACTGATTTGTAATTTTGAGAGTTTGACAATGGCTGATTCCAAATTAAATATCGTCGAAAAAAAATGATGACTTCGATTTTTGAATTTTTGCTATCAAAATGACCGCCGTGGCTGGGACATTCAGAAAAAATAAAAACATTTCGAAAATTCGCTCTAAAGACAAAGTTTATTAAGGAAAGGTTGTTTTAGATTATTGGAGCTGTTGTTTTTGTGTGACATAGCAAAGAGTTGAAAATAAGCTCATCTTTGAGCTGAGGTTCGTATGAATGGGATATATCCAGGACCTGTAAGTTAAAAATGTCATTGAAAATCTTGTAATTGCAATTAAGCAATTTGATGACGATGTGGCTGTTAATTATGCCAAAATAATCACCCACGGCGGGTCGGCGGTCTTTTATCCCGCATTGAAAAGTTCTAGAAGACAGTTAATCAGAAAGACCTGAATTTTTGGGAATACAGATAACTATCAACGTTTGAGGTTGAGGATGAGAAAATTATGAAAAAATTTTAAGTCAGCTGTTCTAGAATTCCAAAATACTGTGTTTTTAACCAAATTATTTTTTAAAAACATGTTTATTTTTTGACTTATGTATCAATTTCCTTCAAACTTTGCCCAAAACTTCTAATCACTCGTCATTTCATCCCTGTAAAATTAATTTTACTTATTTATGACCTATTATTCTAAAAAATTAGATTTTTGTCATACCGGAAGTAAATTTTTCCAAATTGCATATTTGTTTTCTTCTTGAAATATCTTCAAAGTGAGGTCAAAAGAAAGATCTTGTGCTACTGAACACAAAATTCTGAGAAACCATATTTCTTCGTGAAAATGTTACAAATTTCCATTTTTCGACATATTTAATTAACCGTGGAAACTGAGTAAGAGTTCATTCAAACCTTTAATGTTATGAATGAAAAAGTACTAAATAAATTAATGTTGAACTTATTTTTAAAATAAAATGTTTAGATATTTATTTTCAAAACGTGTTATATTCTTAATTATTTTAGGAAGTAAGTTCAACATTAAAAAAGATTAAACTTTAAATTTCATAAAATAAAATAATTTTTTTCTGAAATTTAGCCGATTTACTATCTTACTGTTAGTAAGCGAACTGTATTCGGATTGAGGTATCCGATAGAGACGGCTCGAATACAACTACGCGCGACTTGTTTATTCCCGTTCTTAGCTGACCTTTTTGGTCATTCTCTCATCAGCAACATTACCTCTCAAAATGAGAAGATTCAAGTCAAATTTGAAAAGTAGTCTTCGTTCGAGACGTAGCTCAATTTTATATTTTGCTCTTTAGGGACAAATATGTTTGTTTTTGTCATTTTAAAAGGCCATATTCGGGTTCCCGTTTTTCTTCGCAAAATAATTGCTAAAAAGAAGGTCAGCAATCGAGCTTCAGAATAAGGGATTGTTAATCAACTACACTGTACTGTATTTGAAATTGTCTTACAAAATCATTTATAAAGAGTTTTTGTTATTTTTTTCATCTTGTTTACAGTTTTCAGTTAATATTCTCGTATCAAATGAGCAAAATAAATCAATATTCGGCATTGTTCAACCTTCTTAAATCTGGTGCCGTCATCGTCGAAAACTTCGGATGATTTTGACAATTTAACCTATCCATCGTGAATTGCGTAGCTGTCGAATGTTTTGGGTGTAAGGAATTCTGAAAAAGTATGTGTCATTTAAAATTTGGGGCAAAAAAGCCAAGGGTTGATGATCGAGAAACTCGAAATCCTGAACAAATTTTTCACTGTACATTATGAATTTTTTGAAAGTACTAACGCAAGAAGTGGCTTCACTCATATTGACATTATTTGTTGATACGGTCGAGGGATCTCTTGAATAACCTGAAAATATTTTCAATTATTTATAAAACTTGGTTTCTTAAATATCGAAGTAGTGTATAATCGGGAGCGTGCTTTCCGTACCCAAATTGGCCACTCGACTTTTTTGTCCTCCCTATACTTTGCTTAGGTGGGAACGGAAAGGACGCACCGTGCTTTCCGTACCCAAATTGGTCTGCATTATTCTTTATTTAGGTCAATTTGGGTACGGAAAGCACGGGGCGTGCTTAGTGTACCAAATTGTGTCTGGATGATAATATGTTTGTGAAAAAGCAACGTCATGATTATGGGTCATTAGGGTGGTTGAGGAATTCACCGACTGCACTGGAGCACATGTGATAGGCATTACTTATGCCGCATAAGTAGGGTCAGTACTGGAGACTTATCTGTAAAATGTAACCCCTCAGTACGGATTCTTTGAGTTTAAGGGTGTGGGTGTCGCTGATTTTGACCTTTTCGAAGTATTTTTGGATAAACTAGCACGCTGATATCCAAAAACTTTGCATCTTGAAGAACAACCTCTTCACGGTATTTGAATTTAAGAGTTATCTGATACAATCCCACCTACGCCGACACTTTGTTTTTAAAAAGCTCCTAAAAAATCACTCATCGCATCTTCTCGTTCAATTTTCACATTTTTCATTATTGTAATGTGTCAGGCTCCAGAGAAACCTACACATAATGAATTAGCGCCCTTTCTCGAAATTTGCTTTTGACGGCCAAAAAAAGCCAAAAAACGAAAACTAAATATTATTGATTATTATGATTTAAATTTAAGAGTGCGCTAATTTATTTTTTTTGACGCTACCGAGTTTAAAAATTCCATCAAAGTCCTTAAAAGTGTTTTAATTAAAGGGGGAAAAACTATTTTGAAAGCATTTGTGCAATTTTTTGGTTCTAAAATTTTGTCAAAATGAAAGTTGACATGGCCTCAAGAGACGCCGAATCAAACTTTTCAAAAAACTCTCTAATGCATTGTCAAACAAATTTTTGTGCTTTCAGATGCAGTATGAGCCAAAGATGTATCTCCTAAACTGGTGGAAGAGAAACCTTTTGACTGAGCCTCCAAACTGAGCAATTCAAATTTAGGCCTAAAAATGAAAAGTTGACATGGCCCCCAAGAGACGCCGAATCAAAATTTTAAAAACCTCTCAATGCATTGTCAAACAAGTCTGTGCTTCCAGTTCAGTATGAGCCAAAGCTGTGTCTCCTAAACCGGTGGGAAGAGATACCTTTGATTGGAGTCTCCCAAACGAGCATTTCAAAATTGTTAGCTCTTTTGTTTCTTCGCGTTTTTGTCTGCCAAAAGCAAAATTCCGAGAAAAGAGCGCTAGTTCATTATGTGTGAGGCTTCTTTAGAGCCTGACACAAATAAATAATGAAAAATGGTGAAAATTGAAAGAAAAGATACGTATTGAGTGATTTTTTAGGAGGTTTTTTAAAAGCGTAAGTGTCGGCGTAGGTGGAATTGTATCAAATTACTGTTTAATTACAAATCACCGTGAATAGTTGTTCTTTAAGATGCGAAATTGTTTGGGATATCAGCTCTGCTAGTTTATCCAAAAATAGCTTCGTAAAAGGTCAAAATCAGCGACATCCACACCCTTAAGGGGGTGGTCGTCGCAAAATGAGGCTTTAAAAACAAATTTTCCCAATTTTATTTTTATGCCTTTTTTATGAAAATATGGAAAACTACAAGCATTTCGGTCGTCGTTTTATTTTGATACATGGCTAGGAAAGCACTTTTTGATAAGTTCAAAAATATTTGGTATGAAAAAAGTTGAAATTTTAAACACGATTTACAGAAAAACGAGTCGAAAATTTGGACATCACTCTCTATACTGATCTGCACGGACTCCTCAGCTGCACATTCATATATGTTTCGAATGTGTTACAAATAAATCCAGGGAGGAGATACATTTAGATTGAGACGCCTAAAATAGGGTCAAAATACTGTTTTTTGGTGATTTTGAAGCCAAATTCAAGAAAATTGGAGAAACTCTCTTTACTTATCTGCACGGACTATTCAGCTACACATTCATATAAGTCACGAATGTGTACCTAAAAAGCCAGGGAGGAGATACATTTTGATTGTTTTTTTTAGGATGCTAGATTTTTGTTCAAATATATCAGAGAAAGGTAATATTTGGTCCATCGATTTG
>SCLH01000659.1:193225-271660 GCA_004367855.1 Oikopleura vanhoeffeni | reverse complement strand
GAAACCTTAGACCGGATCTGAGCGACCAAAACAACCACTGCTTTTTTACACTATTCTAAGTGGGCCTTTTTTAAAAAATCGAACTCGCCCACAATTCTCGCTTATTAACTCTCAGTGACTCATAATCAGATGCTCTTTTTCGCTAAATTCTGTTCTGAAACAATTCTGAACCATTTTGCTTCACTTTCCCGTCGATGCTAAAATAAACAGCGAAACATGTTGAATTTTAAATTTGAATAAATCTATTTAGGTCATTTTTTGTAAAAAAATAAATCGACATTTATAGGTCACAAGCAAAATGGCGAAAAATTTAAATGTAGAATTCTGAGCATTTTGCCTGCTTGATAAATATTTTAGCCGCAACTTTTTTAATCTTTACTTTCTGAGTCCATCACATGTTTGAGCGTCTTTCTCATCATTAATTATTAAACTGTAACAAAAATAAACGCAAAAACCTCTTATAAAGTTCAAAATTTTATATCGGGAAAATATGTTTTTTTGTTAAAAAATGTTTCTTTGTTAAAAAATGTTTTTTTTTGTTATAAAATGTTTTTTTTTGTTATAAAATGTTTTTTTTGTTATTGAATGGGTTTTTAGTTAATAAATGGTTTTTTTGTTAAAAAATGTTTTTTTGTTATTAAATGGGTTTTTTGTTAAAAAATGCTGTTTTTGTTAAAAAAAATTTTGTTAAAAAATGTTTTGTTAAAAAAAATTTTTGGTAAAAAACTCCCTGCCATTATGTGACATAATTATGTCATAAAAATGTATAAAATGGCTCTTATGTGTTTTTCAAAATAAGGCCAAAAAATAAGGTTTGATTGAATTTGACTACTTAATCTTTTGAGCATACTATCGAAGAAATTGAAGCGTATTTTTTCCGGAAATTTTTTACGTAACCTTGTATTTGTTCTAGGCCATCTTTTGCATTAAAGGCTACTCAGAATTTTTGCCTACTAATTTTTCAAAATAAAATCTAGGTGAAGATAGATTTTCCGTTTTGAATATATATAGTAGTTGAGGGCAATGGGCAACAAACGAGCTTTTGGTCAAAAGTGTTGCCCATTGCCCATGGCCCTCACTGTTGCTCATGGCCCTCATAAAGAGTGTTGCCCATAGTGGTGCCCCGAGTGATAACATGCCTATTTAAAAATTAATTATTTTTTCAAAAATACTTATATTATCAATCACTATTATTTAAATGCTCTATGCATACACAACTTTCATAAATATATTACACTGTCAAAAGTTCATTCAACAAAGCCGTTCTGTACCCTTAAAATGCAAATAAATCATAATAATAATAATAATTGCCCTCACCAGTTCAATTTTTTTAATTTGATTGAATGATGAACATTTACACGAGAACTTTAAGACAGTTTTTCGATTTTTAGTTCGAGATTATAAAAACAAGAGATATGAACTTGAAACTAAGAGAAATGAAATAAGCATACGCGTTATATAATATACATATAACATATTTTCAGATTAACACTTCCAAAGACAAAATGTAAAAACAAAACTGACTGTCAATTTTTTAGCGGGCACGTTTATATCGAAAATACTGCCTATGCGTCGAATTTTATCACTACTTCACTTTCTCTATTTGTGACGTAGTGATTAAATTCGACGCAAAGGCAGGATTTTCGATATAAACTGTCAGAGAGTCAAGGCGAAATTAAAAAAAAACTGGCTACGAAAAAGTTTCGAAAATGTATGAGATATTCGCTTTTGAAATTTTATTGAAATTATAAGAGAAGATAGTTTGGGAAAAGTGCTCAAAAAGCGTACGATTGGCACTCGGGAGCATTCCAGAGCAAATTTTAAAAATATTGCTGGGGCGTTTTTTTTTAAATCAAAAATTATTCTTATACCCCAATTAAAAAATTTTCCAATAAAAAACTATCTGAGGCTCGAATACTGAGTTTCGCATAAAATAAATTTCGCAAAAATGCACCTTTATATTTTGTAAATTGTAATTTCGCTAATTATTGAAACCTGATTTCGCGCTAAAAAAATTCAACTTTCGATTCCTGTTCATTCAAATCTCTCACACTGATAATGGCTGTTTAGCCGAAACGTCGAATAAAAACAATCTTTGATTAAAAAAATATAATAAAAAACGTGTTCGCAAAAATATTTATATATATACCTTTTTGAAAGGGTAAAGTCACTTTAAATCAGCCAAAAATGATGGAAAAATGATTCAAAAAAGCTCTCTTTCGAACACTTTTTAAAACTCAACAATGTGAATCTAAAAATATCCCCCAAAATTTTTCTGAAAAAAAATTCAAATTTTATGACGAGTTGATTGGAAGGCCATTTTTCGCTTAAGCCTCAGTTCCGAAAAAATAACTTTTGACTCCAATCTGGAGTTGAAATTTAAAATGAGTCAGGATTTGAAAAAGTGTTTTGAGTACGATTTGCTAAAAAATTAGCATCCTGGATATATCTGGAGCAGAAATAGTTTTTTGGTAGTGAAATTTCAAAATATTCGATTTCGATTTTTGTATGGATAAACTGATTGTGAATTGGTTGCGAATTGTGAAAATCATGCCAGAGTGATACACTTATATCATATTTGGCTTAATATTGTAAAAATAATCAAATAAATTAATCAAGAAAACTAACAATTTTTCCTAAAAAACGTGATTTTTTCATGAATATTTTGAACTTATTAAAAATTTTTTGATTCCCAACAGATAAAGTCAATCGGACAAAAGTAACAAAGCACTGCGCAGTTACAGGATGCGGTATGGACAGATCAGAATTTTAGATTCGACACTTTGGATGCCTAAATAACAACTTGCACCTCAAGTGTATTACAAATCTGTCATACCTTCTGTGATCTTATATTACTTTTTTCATTGGTTCAAAGACATAAAATAAATGCAATATTCAAACTAAAAAGAGATCAACATACATTTCCTGGAGCCTACCATGACGTAGTATCACGTGGTTTAAATAACCTTGTGTTCAAAGTTTTTTTCTAGAATTAAACATAAAATTTCTAGAATATAATATATTTTTTTCAAAAGTTTAACTCTTGAACTTGATCATACAGGAAAAATTGAAGGTTGATCTTATATGAGTTTTTTGTAAATAACGCTTAAAAAATGCCCTTCTGAAAGGGTATTATGCCTTGGCGGAACTTTTTTTATATGCTTCGGAGTGTTAAAGAAAAACGGTTTACATATTTTTTTCGAGAGCTAAAGGCTAGTTTTACAAATTGGCTGAACAAAATAGTATCTCAGGAGCCCTGTTTTGCTTGTTGTTTATCGAGAATATATCAATTTAGGAACCATCACCTCCTTAAGTGGTGAAAAAACAGTATGTCTTATTTTCGTGCAAAAAATTAAGAAGGGTTCGGGAGAATCGTCTATGAATTGGGGAGAATTCTCCTCGTCCTTCGTCAAATTTTCCCGCGAAGAAAAAGACATCCTGTAACTAAGTTCGATCCAGAGTTGTAAAAAGGATCATCCCCGACCGGATTTTCTATCCCCGTCTCCATTTTTTGCTTAAACCTACGCAAAAAGGGGATGGAAAACCCACGCGAAAGCCATCCCTTTTACAACCCTGGCTGGATCATAGATAATATTATTTTTAAAATTCGATAATTTTCGGCCATAAAACACTGTAAGACTAATTTTAGTTACCCAATGAAGTTATTCTTCCGGATGGATTTGACTCGCCAGCAATGTATTTCCCCTAACAAAAAGAGATATTTTTCATACATAAATCTTTTATAACTTACTATAGCCGGGCTTCGAGGAATGATTGAAGATTTTGCCGACAATTCAGATGGCCTTGGGACAAATTCCCTCTGGGCCGATTTTTTTCGCAGAACATAATAAAACGTCAGAATGGAGACCAATGTCAGAAGAAGCATCAAAAATAAAACGGCCGCAATAGTCCGACATTCTTTGCTTTCACAAAAATACTAAAATATAATTTTTCGACAATTAATGTAATTCGATTCCCTATTTGCGATTGATTTATTAAGATTTTGTAATTTTGGTACTTGCTGATTGGTCGATTTTACATTTTTATTTTAGTTTTTCAAATTGATACCAGCGTGAGTGCAAAAAATTCAAGGAATAGTTGTTTATCCAAACTTTTTAAATGAAAAAATAATTGAAATGATTCTATTGCCGAGTCGCAATGCCGACAGACTATCCTCGATATATCGATATATCGATAGAACTATTTCCAAATTAAAACGCCCTAACCTGTCACGACTTATAAGTTTTAAGTTAAAATCCCCAGACCAGTTACTTATGTGCATTCAAAAAATTAACTTCTAGCTCTCTTGAAACTGATTCGTAATTTAACTCGTAGACTTTAAAAGTTGATCTGTACCCAGACTCGATTTCCGGCAAGTAGTGACTATTCTTATAAATCGAACCATATCCTTTTACCAACGGAACTCCATCTCAAAAACGTTTACTATCTCTATAGCGCGTGTTTGAATCCCACTAATGTTGTCTTAAGTGACTGAAGTGACTAAAGTGATTGTCTTGACTCAAGACTCTTGAGTATGATTATAGGCAAGGGTGCTTGATATTGGGACCGCTAAATTTGATCGGTGTGTAATCACTCAAGCAATCACTAAGAAAATATTAATGGGATTCGAACTCGCGCTATAGAGATAGTAAACATTTTTTAGATGGATTTCCGTTGATAAAAGGATATGACTCATATCATATGAGCAAAGTTTCATTATAAACATACATTTTTTATTATTTCAAAACACAATTCAGCCAATTTGCTATACAATTCAAATACAAAAATTCGTTTTTCGATGAATAAAAAGCATTTAATGGGTATAAGAAAAAATTAATTCGCGAAAATGACCTCCAGTGACATAACATCTTAAAATATCCCTACTGCGCCTCTCTGTCCACGCCTACCTGTGACGCCTGGCCAGCTATTCAGAGCCAGCCATTAAGAGCGGCCAGCCATTCAGAGCGCCATTCAGAACGTCACTACCTACACTACAGGCAGTCGTGGACAGGAAAGCGCAGTAGGGATCATTTTCGATATGGTCCATATAATATGGACAACCACTCACACGCGGGAGTTTAACTAAGGTGAACTTTTAGTTTCACCAATAAAAAATAACTAATTGTGATGATCCATTTTACAACCTACTTTTCAAATAACATGAAGCCCTAACTCAGCTAGGGTGTCCGCAGTCAAAACTGAATTTCACAGATTTTCTATAAATTACGCTCAAAACTCCAGAAAATTTTGAATTATATATGTTCTATTTCTTTTGACCACAAGGTAGCCTAAAAACGAATTCATTGAGTTACTCAGCGGTGGAAAAATCTTGAAAATGCAATTAATACATGTACATGTAGATAAAAATTTATTAACTGATAAACCCTAGTGAGCATGTTGAAAAAAGTTCCGCGAAGGCACCAGAGCCACAATTGTGGCTCTACTTTGAATGTTGTTTACAGAAGGCAGTTGGAATTTCAACTTTTTCTGCATTAGGAAGTTGAAAGGTAATATTTTTGCATCCGACATTTTATATTCTAGAATTTTAATTTTTAGTTCTAGAAAATAAAGTGAGAGAAGCCAGGTACACCCAATCACGTAATACAGGGTCACAGTTGTCTTCACAAGTTACATTTTTGTCGAAAACGATGCACAATCTGGCCTACCTCAAAGTTTTGTTCGCTCTGATTTATATATCTCATGAATAAAAACTCATTTATAAATAAGTCGAAAAATTCGATGGAAAAATCATGATTTTTGATAAGCAGATTATTACACTTTTTTCGATTATTTTCCAGTAAATATGGTGATGAAGTACAACTGTTGACAATTTTCGATTGCTTAAATTCACTTTTGTAATAATTCAATTTTTTCATGGGATACTTCAAGTTAGAAATTTAGAAATTTCACTACAAAAAAAATATCTGCCCCTAGATACCAATAAATTTTTATTACAACTGTTTTGCATGCACAAAACACTTTCCTAAAAACTTGTTAATCTCACATTTGTTTTTTATGCCTAGTTCCGAAATAATTTGTCAGAAAGTAAAACATAGGCGAAAAATCCTAATAAATCAACACTCCGTAATCCTGGAACCAAACAATCGAAAAAAAATTCAATTATTTTTTGGGAACCAAATCAAAATTTTTTATAATGTGTTCGAAAGAAAAGGTTCTACAAGCCCGTTTTTTGCCTTTTTTGAATGATTTTAGGGATGCTCGAGCCACAATTGTGGCTCTGTGCTCACAAAGGTTAATAAATACCGTCACGACGACTACTTGTTGCATTGGGCACACTTTGCAACAATGGCCGATTGCTGTAATTGGTTCTCCACCGCTTGGACACGTATCGATTGATTGGCACGTTTCTCGAAAGCATGAAACTTTTCCCTGAATACAAGTGCATTCTGTACAGACATCTTTTTTCCAAACTGAACCAGCGAGACGATCTTTAACCATGATATAGTCAAAGCAGCTATCAGGGGGCATGAAGTCTAAAACCTTCAATTATTAATTATTATTTTTTCCATTGACTTCCCTATTAAGGGGGTGGAGGGGGCGACCTTTTTTAGCCGTTTGGAACATTAATTTGAAAATTTTTCTGAATATAGTGACTATGAGAAAATTAATGGCTTTTACGAAAAATTTGTACTACCTCTAGAAATTAACTCAAAATTTGAAAATTTTGAAAAATTGTTTTTGGTCTAGCTCGAAAACTAAAAAAAATATGGAATTAAAATCAAAAAAAAATGAAATCGGCATAGCTGTTTTAGTATAAAAGTGAATATCTTATATCAAAAAAGAAAATAATCATTTTTGACTCACTGTTAATTTTGTCTAGCGTGCATGTTCATGGTCAGTGTGAGAGACACAGTGCCTATTTCAAGATTCTGTCTGAAGCGTTTTTTATAAATAGTCTAAGCTATCTGCTGTTGAAATCAGATTGAAATTGTATGCAAATTGTGAGAGAAGAAAAGTTTTGAAAAAAGTCTCGAAAATCAGTAAAATTGGCGATAGAAAGCATTCTAGAACATATTTTAAAAATCTGTCTAAATTCCAAATCATTTTGAATAGTGAATTATTGTTACTGGCAAATGAAAACAAGAGGAGATAGCATATTGCGTTTTTGAAATTTGCTCTCTAGCTCACTGGTGATGTCAAAATAATTCTTAAGTGTTTTGAGTCGACTTTAAATTGTTTGAGCATCAAGTTTTTTTTTATTTTACCTTTACTATGTCCAGTATTCTCACAATATTGCCTCAAAGTGAAAATATGTCAAAAAGGCCGCCCCCTTCACCCCCTTAAAGGGTACCCCCGGCATCAGACACCTCAAAATAAAATCGACTTTATTCTTGTTTGATGTATTTGGTATCGCATTAACAAATTGCCAAAATTTCTGATTCGATGGTAAAAATTTCATTCTTCTAGAACAATGTGATCTTAGGCTTTAAATCATCGCGACTTGTTTGAAGAGGTAGGCTTGTTAGTCGAAATTAGTTCCCTATGAATCATAGGCTATGATAAAAATAGATGCATCACACCACCAGGTGCTGACCCTATTCTAGAACACTTATTGTCTTTTCAAACTCTATCTTCGCCTAGACCGCACATACGATCGGCGTGAACCTCAGTAGGGAGAATTCAGGGGCCCACTATTTTTTGATATCTAGCTCTTTTCGAAATTCGATTGAGAGATTTCGGATAATTAAAATGTCATGTATCGTGAAATCCCGGTACATTTGGAACTCCCTTTAATTTTGAACTGTTTTCTTACTCCAGGGAAAACATTGCAAGTTTTGGATTTTGGGCACTTAAAGGTCACTCATTTTTCCCATACTGATATCGAAAATTTCGATTCGAAATATTCGAAAATATATTTCGAAATATTCGAAAATTTCGATTCGAAATAAGATATTTTGAAATGGACTCAAAAGACTTTCTTAAAAACTGACTTATTTCAATTTTTTATTTCATTTCAAGTCGAAAATTGTTTTATCAGAAGTCAGACTTAGATGAAAAATTGCCTTTAAATCAACTCGCCATAAAATTTGAATCTATAAGCGAACAAAAGTTTTAAATATTTTTTTTATCTGAATCACCGATTTTTAAATGTGTTTGAAAGAAAATTGTCTGCGAACATTTTTTGCACCATTTTTAGATTATTCAAAGTGGCTTGAGCCTTTCAAAAGCCTCTGCATCTCCAAGGGTTAACAATATCAGGCCGATTATTTGTTTTGCCATCTTGAAACCCAAGTTTTAAAATAAAAGCTGAACGCTAAAACTTCCATGAGGCTAGAATCTAATATTTTCATCCTGTTTTTTTGAAGAATAGTATCACTTGAATCAAGTGACTTGAATCAAGTGACTTGAATCAAGTGACTTGATCCCACTTGAAATGTTCGATCCCTTTCAATTTGCTGGATAAGGCATGATAGGGCTTTGAAAGCGGTTATATCGGATTTAGTTAAACGTTACACTTATTGCATCAACAAAATGTTACTATCACTTTAAATAATTAATTTTACCTATACAATCAAGGCAGCAACTGTTTTTCTTCAAAGCTGGAAATTTACAGTTTTGTTTAATCATTGGGCACTCTTTTGTCGTGCATCGTAAAAGTCCATTGATACAAACGCATTTTTCACAAGGGGTTTTTAACCAAGATTCTCCTGATTTTCGGACATCTCCATTTTCAAGCTCGCAACTACGTTCTTCATTCATTTCTGGAAACGGGCAGTTTAGACAGCATGAACCTTATTTATTTTTTATTAAGAGAAGCATAAAATTTAAAAATTTTATAAACGAAATTTTGCTATGAAAAATGCGTAGGCGTAAAAAATTTACGAATTTGAATAAAAACGTGGGCAATAAAAAGTGACATGTCCGAAAAATGCAAAGTTTGCTATTTATATGTATATCATGAACCAACCGGTTTCAATAAAAAAATATAATCGAACAAAGAAAAATTTCGTTAATTTGTATTTTACCTGTAGTGCTGACATGAATGAAGTCATTTTCTAAGACTTAATTTCTCAAATCATATTTGTTTCTAAATTTTTGTTTGATTACGTTTGGTAGAGTATTTAGTTATACGATATAACTTATTCCCATTTTGGTTATTAAGTTCATTTGAAACAGTTGTTAACCTTTTTATAAAATTGGTAAAATTAAATTATACCGTCATTTTGAACGCCTACGTGTTTTTAAGTTTCTAACGAAAATTTTTATTTCTGTGCTTATATTTTTGAAAAAAACTTTCGGCATATACACATGTGCATACACTGTATAAAAAAGTGTGTTCAATATACACATGTACAGGTTGTATTTTAGATTTTGAGGCGCTTTGTCGTCTAACTGAATAATCCTATTAATATTTAAGTTAAAATCAACGTAAAAATCAGTGAGACGGCAAAGCGCCTCAAAATCTAAAATACAATCTGTATATAATGGATATATGGGGGCCATATATGGGGCCTCCACCTGTATAAAACTGCTTGCTGTATTTGATTTGTAGTATACTCAACACGTTTTTTATTTAAATCAGATTTGAACTACAAAATAAAGCAGTTTTTATCTACAGTGTAGCTTTCTAAGCTAATAAATAGAAATAAGCCCTTTAGGGACCCTAAGTCAGGGACCCTAACAAGTTAGAACTGCTTAACTGGTACACTTTTTAGGAGTCGGTCTTTGTACCAGTTAGGGAGCGAGGACTGTGCATCATTTTTTGCTTACCTTCAAGTGGCTGTGGATTTTGGCATGTTATTGGCGGACAAATATGGAAAGAGCACATATAAAATGATGCCATACAGCCGCAAACGTAACAAAAATCACCTGTCGGATTCAAAACTTCTCCAAGCACGAGGCCTAAATCTGAGCATCTCAAAGACTTAGCTTGAAGGATATTTGCGTTATATACAGTCTTCAGTTTGTTTTCTATACAAGGATATTAAATTTTAAACAGATAATTAAAGGGGTGTGTGTCGGTTTATTTTGAGCTATTTATGAAATTAATTTATTATACAATAATATTGATTTACTTAAGATTAAACTATTGATTAAAAACTCAAGTTGACCCAAGAATCTCATGGTTGCAATCATTTTTTTAATTTAAAACAAATCTAGAATTTTAACAATTTGAATATTTTTTGTTTAACTCGTAGACTTTAAAAGTGAGTCTGTCCCCAGACTTGATTTCGGCCATCTAGCTACCGTTCTAAAAATCGAGCCATATAAGCAAAGTTTCATTTATAACATATATTTGTTATTATCTTAAAATACAATTCAGCCAATTTGCTATACAATTAAAATAACAAAAAAATTTTAAACGCATAAAAAGGCATTAATTGGGATAAGAAAATGAAGAGTAGCGAAAATTACCTCCAGTTACACACAGAAGTGCTATAATGATATAAATTTAAACGTTTATTTATATTTTAAACTACGTTATATTAAACTTCAAATGATTCGCTATCCCTCTGTTTAAAAATAATTATATGTTTTTATACAAAATTCTCTAGTAAAATGACTCTTAAATTGTTGTGGGATATTTTATTTCTCGTTCAAGGTCAATTTCAAGTGCATTGTATAAACTTGAAAGTACCACCAAAATAATCGGAAGAGTCAATTTTCTCATGAAAATATTAGCAACTATGGGTCAATTATGTACTTAAGGGTCACTAGAGAGCAGAAATGGTCAGATTTCACAGGGGGGTTTTTGCTCTGGCGCCCTTTCAGTACATATTTGACCCATAGTTGCTAATATTTTCATCAAAAAGTCGACCCTTCCGATTCTTTTAGGGGGTCTTACAAGTCTCTAAGATGAACTTGAAATTGACGATAATTTGATACGATACACCATATACGGTAATTTGTAAAAGTACCCAAATTACGTCAAAAACATTTTTTGATGAACTTCAAACGTTTTTAAGACTTTTTTCTCATTACACCAAAGTCCGAATAAAATCACGTGACGAAATAATCCAAAAATAAGGTTTAGAATATGTCATATATTAATTCTTATTTCTTGAAAAATAAGATCACGTAACCTTTTTGGAAAATATCATTATGCTCAAAACTCTCAAATCAGGTGTTTATTTGCTCACAAATTTTTTCGGCGTAATTTGAGTACTAATTGTTTACTTGAACCAAAAACCTTATTTCTCAATTTGAAGGTTACGTGATCGTTTTTGAACTTTGGTGTAATGGAAAAAAAATTTTAAAAACTTCTAAAGATGCTTCCTGCAATTTTTTCAAAAAATGTTTTTTAAGCCAGCATTCTTTAAAAACAAATATTATATTTGGCCACTTATCTCTGAATATACGGTCACGTGATCATTTTTGGGCTAGGGTGTAATGTCAAAAAGTCTTAGAATGTTTTTCTGATCACGATCAATGGTTTTTTTTGGTAATTTAAAAAAATTTTGCAAAAAATAAGTACTGTTATACAGTATAAATTAAAAAAAAAAGCACAAACGTCACTTTTTTTTAAAGTTTATTGATAACTTTATAACTGATCTTGTCATTCATGATTGAGCCCCGTAAAATGCGATTAAATGGTGAATGGTAGCTGGATGGCCGAAATCAAGTCTACGAGTTAAACTAACAAAAAGCTGGTATTTCACCATAATATTCAAAAAATCCCTCTATGAATCAGGGGTCGGCACTTGAACACATAATCGGTTCAAGAACATGAACACAGAATGTGTTTTATAGAACGGTTCAGAAAAAACGAACATGAACGGAACATGAACACATTTATTAAATGTGAGTCTGAACATGAACGGAACATGTTGGAATCAATCATGTTGGAATCACAAATTGGAATCCGAACCAAACAAGAACAAAACACATTTTTCTTGAACTGTTCAAAATATGTTCTTGTTCGGAAGATTTTTCTTGGAACAGGTAAAAAAAGAGTGACAATAAAATTATTCTAGATTATACTTTCAAATCAATGCCAATGACCTTCTGACTCATTTAGTCTGCGGCCAATCAACGGGCGTAATTAGGGTGGACGCAAATGAAACATTTTCATGTTAAAGCTATCGCCGATAGCCTATCGGACAAAAATCTGAGGAAGTTGTTTTTATTTCTGATTGACCGAAATTAAAATTGTAAATGATGCAGTATAGTTTGAAAATTTGGAATGTTTCACGAAAATTAAAACTAAGTAGGTTAACCCTTGTGAGCAGAGAGCCACAATTGTGGCTCCAGCATACCTAAAATCATCGAAAAAAGACAACAAAACTGGATCGAGGAATCTTTTGTTTCAAATACATATACATAAGAATTATAGATTCGTTTCAAGAAAATAAATCTGAATTTTCTTCGAATGTTTTCGATCGCGGCATTACGAGAGTTGATTATCAGGATTTTGAGCCTCATGTTTCACTTCGAAATTTTCGGAACTGAACTACAAATCAAATGTGAGATAGCCAGTTTTTAGAAGTGTTTTGTGCATGCAATAACAGTTGAAAATAATAATTTATGGTATCTAGGGGCCAGACATTTTTCTGAAAGTGAAATATCTAAATTTTTCAACTTCAGTATCCCATGAAAAATTTAGTTTTAAAAAGTGAATTAACACATCAAACATTGTCCACAGTTGTACTTCACTTACCATATTTACTACGAAAATAATAGAAAAAAATGCCATTTATCCTCTTTAAAGGAAGAAATAAACATTTTTCATCAAAAATCAAGTTTTTATCAAAATTTTTGACTTATTTGATAAATACTTTTATTTAGAGAGTATAATCAAGAGCGGGACAAAACTATGACGTAGCGCCGATTCTGGTCCATGTGTTTCGACAGAGATAAAAATTGATGCAGACACTTGGACGTGTACACGTGAGTATGGTAACCTGCTTTTCCTCTAGTTTTCTAAAACTCAAACCTAAAATATCTAGAATATGAATGTCGAATGCAAAAATAGGTCTTTTCAAATCTTATGCGGACAAATTATATCCAATTGCCCTTAAGCTTCTGTGAACAACATTCAAAGTAGAGCCACAATTGGTGCTCCTGGTGCCTGGCGGAACTTTTTTATATGCTCACAAAGGGTTAACAAATAAAATTATGTCATTAATTTCAAAATTTCAAAAAAAGTAGAATAATAGTTCGAAAAATATAAATTTTGATCAAAAATATAGATAATTTTACGAAAATATCAAATCCAGTTTTGGAAAATAAAATTTTGTTTAAAAAATTTAATAAACAAATCAAAATTGGACATAAAGTGAGCAAATAAAAATTTAAATATTTTACGAAGATTGGAAATAAAGCTCGAAGCATAAAAATTAGTTCAAAAGTTAAAATTTGTTCAAAAATATGAATTGTGTGTTTGTAAATTCAAATTTGTTCAAAAATTAAGTATATTTCACAAAAATTTAAAATGAAGTTCAAATAATAATGAAATTTGTTCGAAAATTGAAAAGTTCAATCAAAACTTAAAAATTTTATTTAAAAATTAAAAATCAAGTTCGAAAATTTAAAATATTGTTTAAACATAAAAACTTATTGTACTTTGGTGCTGAGAGATAAAACTTTTTTTTAAATTTCAAATATAAAATTTTCCAAACTTATTTTTTCTGTTCTCATTCTGAAGATGATTAATAAATAATCAAAACGTTAAAAAACTGCAAATTTAAAACTTATGTTCAAAAATTTTGATTAAAAATTAAAAATTTTGATTAAAAATTTTGATTAAAAATTAAAAATTTTGTCTAATATTTTGAAAATTTGTTCAAAAAATTAAAATTTTGTTAGAAATTCTTTGAAAAAATTGAAATTTTGTTAGAAATAAAAGTTAAAAATAAGTTTCTGCTGAAAAATCTAAATTTTTTCTCATTTTTATTTATACTTTTACTTATGGTAACGTTTTCGATTTATTCATTTTCAACCATTATTTAATAAATTTCTATTTAATTTCGATTTAATAAATTTCTTTCTTTTTTAATATTTTTCTCATTTGTTATCAAAAATTTGAAGTTTGAGAAATAAAGGTTTGTTGAAAAAAATTAAAATTTTATAAAAAAAAATATTTTTCTCAAAAACCGATTCCGGTCAATTTGAAAATTTTCAAGCAGCATCATGAACCGCGCATTAGTCAAGTTACCATATATCCAATTCATTTTTTCTAATTCTGCTCGTTTTGAGGGGACTTTACAGTGTTTTAAAAATTGTGGAATTGGCCTTTAACCCCTGGAATCACAGAAAAAAAAGTTCCGCCAAGGCACCAGAGCCGATATATCGGCTCTACTTTGGACGTTGTTTACAGAAAGTTCAAGGTAGTTGAAGCTCCAATTACTTTCGCAATAGGAAGTTGAAAAGTTATATTTTTGCATCAATCATTTCAAGTTCTAGAATTTTGATCTTCAGTTCTAAAAAATAAAGTTGGAAAACCAAGGTGTATTATATCACGTGATACGTGCTCATCGTAGTCTTCACAAATTTTATTTTTATGGGTACCAACGCACAAGTATCTGCCCTACGTCACACTTTAATTCAATTAGATCTATATCTAGGGTTTCTACCATTCGACCGATCCGCCAAATCGGTCGAAATCGACTTGTTAGAATTAAATATTGACCTATACGAAAAACCGAAGAATTTTATAGCGCGTCTTATTTCGTCTTATCGTATTTTTCGCCAAAATAAGGGGGTTTTTCTGCTCTCAAACTCAGGCGTGAGATTTTTTTTGAGGGAAAGATACATCGATTCTGGTTATCATGAATGTAATTACTAAGGTAGTATCACCTAGTTTTTATGAAAAAAAATTTTTTGAAGTTGTGATTAAAAAAATTTTCCAAGTATTTTTGTGAAATTTGGCTGGAAAAAAAATTAAAATTTTTGATATCAGGTTCCTGTTTATCAAAAGCTCAACAAAATATTTTTGTCGAACTTGCTCGTTGTATAGCAATTAAGTTGATATAGCAATTAAGTTCGACCAATGCATAGTTTATATGATATATAAATTATGATATATAAATATGATATATAAGATATAAATTATATCTTAATAAATATTTTCCATTCTCATTCCAATAATTGAATAATTTTTGCTGATAGTGGTCTGATAAATTCGAATGCTGAGTTTTTAATCATCTGTTGCCTAAATATTTAAAAAAATTACAATTTATGGGTCGCAATCACTGGGAGTCAGTCTCGCCTTTTCCTATCAATATTCTTTCTAAATCATGAATTCAAAATTTTATCTCTTCTAGATCTGAACGAAATGATATCACGTGGGCCTACTTAATCTATTTGGGTGTTTCTCTATAGTTTCCTATTTGGGTGTTTCACTTGGGTGTCTCTCTAGGGTTTCCCACACGAGTATTTAAGCGCCAGTTACCACTATTTTGATTCATTCATTTTAACTTTGAAAATGTGGCTATTCGGCGAAAGTATTTGTAACATTTTAAATCTAACTGAAGAAGTTTTTCTCAGTAAGATCAAACAGCGCAACCAGCTTGGTACCTTAGAGAGGATTGAATTTATAAAAAAAGAATTATACAAAACCGAGGAATACCAATTAAAGATTGAAAAAAAATGTTTGAACCAAAAAATAAAACGAATGCTCACCAAAAATCCGCCTGAGAAAATATTTATCGGAAAAACTCTTCAATCATCAGATGAGGTAAACACGACCACCGAATCGATCGACCTTGATTCATCGTTGATGTCAGTAGATGACTTCAACGAGGAATTAACAACGTCGGATCCTTTATTCAAGCAATCTAAAAAAAATCTTATAATAGATTTGAAAAAAGCACATCAAACAATTCTTGATCTGCAAAAAACAATTTTCGATCAGCAGAAAGAGCTCGATTCCATTCGGCCTCTAAGCAATTTGTTTGTAACTGAAAAGAAACGAGGGTGAGTTTGTTATGTCAAGGCGATACGAGTATGAGTATTGCAAGATTTTTCGAAGGGCTATCCTCTGAATTTCCAATTCTTGTAGAAACAAGCAATCCCATAATCAAAAAAAAATGTCCAAAAAAAAGCTACATAAACAGCTTACGAGACTGCCTTCCAGCTATTGCAAACCGTCAATTAGGAGATTTTTTAAATATTCATGCAACAGATGAGAAAAAACTAATCATTACGATTGATCAAACAACAATCAGCAAAAACTGTTCAATTATGGGGATGGGTATCGTAAATTCCGAAGGAGATCATCACTCAATTGGCCTCGTGGAATCAAGTGCATCAAAAGCGCAAAAGTGCAAATCTGTCAAAATGCAACGAGGCCCTTAAGGGTGACGATAATTGAGAAAAATACGCACAATCAAGTTCTCCACCAAACGCAATCAAATAAAAAAGTAAATTTGGGAAATTTAATCTTGAAAATGACGTCATTCATGAAGCCCACTAAGTAATTTGTTAAAGAAATCACAAAGAAATTCGTCAATATTAGATATATCAGTATTTCGCTTAAAATCGTGTAGTTGCGTANAAAAAAATCTTATAATAGGTTTGAAAAAAGCACATCAAACAATTCTTGATCTGCAAAAAACAATTTCCGATCAGCAGAAAGAGCTCGATTCCATTCGGCCTTTAAGCAATTTGTTTGTAACTGAAAAGAAACGAGGGGCCTATGCATCTAACAAGAATGTTGACAATCTCACTGTGAGTTTGTTATGTCAAGGCGATACGAGTATGAGTACTGCAAGATTTTTCGAAGGGCTATCCTCTGAATTTCCAATTCTTGTAGAAACAAGCGATCCCATAATCAAAAAAAAATGTCCAAAAAAAAGCTACATAAACAGCTTACGAGACTGCCTTCCAGCTATTGGAACCCGTCAATTGGGAGATTTTTTAAATATTCATGCAACAGATGAGAAAAAACTAATCATTACGATTGATCAAACAACAATCAGCAAAAACTGTTCAATTATGGGGATGGGTATCGTACATTCCGAAGGAGATCATCACTCAATTGGGCTCGTGGAATCAAGTGCATCAAAAGCGCTTGAAATAAGTAATGATATGAAAAATATCATTCAAAAGACTTGATTTATAATCCAATATTAGAAAATTCGGTTGGTATAATAAGCGATCGCTGCCCTACCCAAGTAGCAGCCAACCAAGATTTCATAAAAAAAATTTATGAAGAAATAAACATTGCATTGGTTTCACTTAATTGCTTTATGCATACTACAAGCAATGTCGAGAAAAGATTTTGTATGGCATTTGAAAAACATGTACCGGATATGAAAACTGCGCTTCATAAGCTCAAATTGATTTTTTGAAACCCTATCTATATCGAAGAACCTGCCTAGTGTAATTTTTATGTCAATCGTCTATGTTTTTGTGTTGCTATTGACATAACAATTACACTAGGCAAGTTCTTCGATATATCACCAATCAAAAGTTAATTTTTAAAAAAACTATGAAAAACAAATTCTATGAAAAATGGGTAATTTCCAAATAAAAACAGATTAATGCACTTTTTTTATATTTTTAATTTTATTTATTAATCAACGTGACAGTGTGGACAATTTTTGATTGATTTGATTAATTTTTATAATAAATAATTTTTTTCATGGAATATTAAAATTGAAAATTTTGAAATTTCACTTCTAAAAAATTCTTTCCCAAGATACGAATAAATTTTAATGTTAAATTTTCATGTTAAGTGTTTTGTATGCACAGATCGCTTTCCTAAAAAGTGGCTCATCTCACATTTCTATTTGATGTCTAGTTTCTAAATAATTTTTTCGGAAGTAAAACTTCGGCGAAAAATCTCAAAAAATCAATTCCCCGTAAGATTCGAACCAAATATCCAAAAACAAAATACGTTTTTTTCGAAACCGCAAAATTTTTATAATGTATTCGGAAGAAACAATTCTGTGACATTTTTTTTGCCCTTTTTAGAAGGTTTCAGATAGGCTTGAGCCGATATATCGGCTCTATGATTCCAAGGGTTAAGGGGGTATGCGACTCTGATTTGACATTTTCTCGGTGAAATATACCGCAAAGTAAGGGCTTTTGAAACAAACCGAAAATGCTGATTTGTAGATATATCTTTAATCTTGCAAAAAAGTACTTCACAAATTGTTTTTGATGATTGAACTAATAGTTACGGTATCGTTACAAGAAGACCTTTTCGTAGCTTCAAAATCTATCTCCTCCGAGACGATATATTCAAATTATCTCAAATTTTCAAAAAACACGTAACGATAGTATGTCGAAATTAAAGCACAAGCTTTCTTTGATCCGATGTCTGACCGATTCTAGAACGACATATAATCGACGCTTTTTGGCATTATCAGACTTTAAAATATATCTTCTCCGAAAATAAAATTTAAAAATAGCTCAAATTTTTACTGCGTATTCTTAAAAGCGTATTTTAAATCAAAGCACAAGCTCGTATAAATTTTTTTATTATAATCCGAAATATAAATTTTCAAGGTCACGTGAGAAAATTTCCGAAAACAAATGTGCTTCGAACACTGATCAGAAAATTGGCTTATGTCAAGGTAATATATCGAGGTTTTGGTGGTTGAATTAAAACAAATGCTTTTTTTCAACTTCACTTTTAAGAAAATACTTAAAAAAATCGAAAAAATGCGAAAATTTTAGAGCATCTTACATGCCTTTAAAGCCTTTATAAAATCAGAGTCTCATACCCCCGTAAAGTAGCCGAGCACCTTAAGTGGGTACTCAACGGTTTTTTAATTCAGGTTAGGGACATAATAACTGCACCAAATAGCCTCAGGAAGGCCACAGATTTTTCTCAAAATTTTTCTAAGTATTTTTTGAGAAAAACACCATAACCTCAATTATAATAAAAATTTTAAAATAAGTAAAAGAAGTACGCACCTTTTACTTCAGTTTGGGCAGCTAGCGTCAATTTGAGGTACTTCGGTAGTATCGATGAAAATAAATTTCTAGAACTCCAAAAATTGACTTCGCGTTGAACCAAAATGCAATTTTCTATTAATAGGAGCTATGATTAAGAAAAAAAAACCCTAGAAATTGAGAAAGACATGTGTCTACGAATTATATCAAATTAAAAAAAAAAAAAACCCGACGATTGTTTTTGAGAAAATTTTGTTTTAGTTTGAAATTTTCACGTTTTATTGATTCTAGAATATAGGGTCAAAATTTCAACCTGACGTTTGCAAATTTTTTCTTCAGTAGACCAGTGACTTTCATTTGATGGTACTTTCCACTCGATACGATGAATTTATTTTTATAGAAATCATGAAATGACTTTCCGGCTGACTAATCTGCAATTTCATAAATAGAAGCGATGTTCGAAAAAATTTCCACTAGAATTGAGAAGACATGTTTCTCCGAAATAATACCTAATTAAAAAAAATCGACCGAATCGTTTTGAGAAAATTGAGCTACAAAATTCTAAATATCATAAAATTACGGTTTTTCATAATTCATAGAACAGTCCGATCGAAATTTTGCAAAATATTTATCGATAACTGTCGACGTGGTATTTATTTCTCTTACAAACTTTCATCAATTTCCATTGAGCCGTTCGCGAGATAAAGACTGTGAAGTCAACATCGGTGTTCTTAGAACTCTACTCCCACTTGGTGCTGTGGTGCTCAAAATTTTTTTTTTCTTCTTTGGGTCGGGAGCAAAAGGATAGATCTTCATTTTAGAGTGTTTAGAACTTCGATAACTTGTTTCGTATCCTTCTGAGCTGCGATCTAAAATCTCAAAAACCGTTGAGTACCCCCTTGAGGGTATGGTGGTTCCTAATTTGACATATTCCCGATAAAACATAAGTCAAACAGGGCCTCGAGGATATAATTGAAATTAGCCAGTTTCTAAAACTAGCCTTCAACTTGCGAAAAAAATATGCCAAATAATTTTTGTATGACCACACTTCTTCACACATAAGCGGCACAAAGACGCCACTAAGCCAAACGGATCATCTCTCCCAGGTTTTATTTTGAAATAAACCTTAATTTTAACACAATTTGTATAATAAGTATACAAAACTTTGTAGAAGCGCTTTTGTTGATAAGTGCTATATTTATTCTAGAATATGTAAAAAACCGGTCCAAAATACCGGTTTTTTGACTTTTTTCATCGGAAAACACATAAACTTTGTAGGAGCGTTTTTGTCAAATTTTGACCCCAAACAAAAAATATAAATTTTTCAAGGTCACGTAAAAAAATTTCCGAAAAAAAATGTGCTTCGATTTTTTTGAAAGTAAGCTCAAAAGAAAAGTGAGAAAACACTGAAGAGTAAGTTGGCTTACGGCAACCCGATATTTTGAAGTTTTAGTGGTCAAATTGACACGAACGTTATTTTTGAACATAATTTTGAGAAAAATACTTAAAAAAATCGAAAAAACGCAAAAATTTCAAATTTTTTTGTTCTTATTTGGGTTGTTTTGTGCTTTTAAAACATCAACGACTGATTTGGTGCATTTTTATGACATAGTAACTGCAGAAAATGTAGGAACCACCATACCCTTCAGGGGATTGTGGGTGCAGTAGTTATTTTCGACCACGGTCTCAAATTCGGTATTATTTTTCTTGTATCCGACCATCCCGCACATGAGAAATTGATTGCAAGCAGAAAAAAGTTTTTTACTATCGAATAACTAGTTCTAGAATATCGGATTTGCTTGCAGAAATAATTTATTTATTTAAAATTCTAGACATAGGATAGTCTCAAATTACAAAGAATAATAATCACAGCCAAAAATAACCATAAATGAAAGTATTTCAATATGATAATTGTTAAGATTTTTGCCCCTTTTTCGATATTTCAATTTTGAGCTTAATCAATGTAATAATGGCGCGCAGTAGATCAGCATATAATAGTGATTGCGAGAATTCTGACAGAAATTATTCTAATTTTTTCAGGTGAGAATTTCACTTAGAGAATCGAAAATGATATATGAAAAAAAGAAAAAAAATCGTATAAACCGTTCGTGAGTTAAACTTCCGTTTGTAAATAAATGTAGATTTTGCCTATATTTAACTAAAGCAATGAATTTAAAAAAAATCCCGGCAAATTGAAATTAATTTAAAAAAAAATTTTAGACTTTATTGTAGAGAATTTTTTTCTGACAAATAATATTGGCATTATGTAATTTTCGGATAAGTGCATATGAAGTTAAACTTCAATGAAGATAAAAACCAGCAATTAAGTTTTATGCATTTAATGATTGATGTGATAATATTTTCTAGAAATGAATCAATTTTTGACTTTTCAAGGTAACGAACTACAATGTTAAATTAAAAACATAGATTTCCACTTAATTCTCACAAAAGATATTTGAGTTTTAAAAAGGGCTAATTTCTCCCCAGCACATTGCTTAAGGGGATTGTGGGTGTAGAATGTTGGAATTGCTGGGGAAATAGCCCTTTCCTCCAGCTGGACTGGAAGGGCCGATAACGGGCAGGTAAGAATAAATGCGAAAAAAATACGAGAGACTGAAACCTTCTCTATCAACTGCAAGTAAATTTTTTTTATTTTGGTGCAGGATGGCTCACCGGTGCGGCAGTAAAAAACTGGTGAAAATATGTTTTCAATTCACAAAATTTGATAATTCTCGGTCAATTTTGCTTTAAATTGAATCAAACAAAGATGTTTCGGAAAAGTACGACGTGGTCAAATAGTTACCGCGCCGTCCGGTTTAAAAAAATCTCCTTCGATTTTGAACCAAATGGGCTAAAAGTCAACTTCGCAACAACTTAATTTAGAGGGCCTAAAACTCCCTTAACCCCCACCTGCACGAGCGTGCTTCAGAACACAGAGACCTAAAATATTTTTGGGAAGTGTCATTTTGGCCGGCGGAATATCGGAACAGACCCCCGATAGTTCCCCTTATTTTTAATTTCAAGAATTTTGGTAAGTTCAAGAAATTTCTCATCAGACCGGAAATGCATTATTTGGATGCAATTTTTTGTTTAATGCAGTTAAAACAGTACTGGAACAAGATAATGATCTACAAATATACTAACTAGCGTAACTTTTGGAGGGGAAAATTTTGGCATTATTTATTTTGACACTAGGTGCCACCTTGTGGTGAAAAGAGCTATTTCGTCTATCTCTTGACTGGAACCAAATATGAATGTATTAATATACTTATAGGGGTATTTTTTCCAGCAAAATTTTTTTGCATTATTTATTTTTAAACACTGCATCACCTGGTAGTGAAAATAGTCTTCACAACACCTCTTACGTAATAATTTTCATTTGAAAGCACTAAAATCTTGCAATTTAGAAACCATAAATATTAATTTCAAAATCTAAAAAGCTATTTTGCGGTAGGTAATATAAGCAAATACTATGTGTGTGTTCTGAAACACTCTCGTGCAGGTGGGGGTTAAGGGGTGCGCAGAATAAGGCCGTATTATTTAATAAAGTACATACAGTGGTTACCTAGATAATGCGCCCTCTCAGATATGGCCAAAAAGGTGAGCATTATCTGGTCAGGGGGGCAAAAGCTGGTAACAGGCTGAATGGGAGTAAAGTCAGACTTGCACGGACTTTTATAAAAATTCTAGAATAGACTATTCTGAATGTAGTTCTTTGGTTCGTTTTTTATCACTTGCGGAACAAATTTGGATAGTGACCTAGTGTCTCATCTATAAAGGCTAATATGGAAACTAATAGGGGTATCAAAAATCCGAAGATGACATTCTTGATGATGTTTTCCGAAGAAAAAATTGACCGGTTTGACCCAATATGGGTATTTAACGAAATAGTACAAAAATCTAAGATTTATGGCTAACCTTCTGAATTAAAATATTGAATTTGTACATGACGACTCAGAAGATAAATATGTAGAGCTAGAACTTTGTGAAGAAACTTCAGAATCAAAACTTCAGAATCATCTCAAATCGAGCCTGAAAATATAGATTTGAATGAATCGTTTGTCGACGCCTTTGATGATGCAAATATCGATGATGCAAGTTCAAGTGAAACCGAATGTTAACCAGCTGATGTGACTGCAAGTCGGCCATTTCCGAAGATCCAGTAAAAAATATCTTATTTCTTCACAAAAAAATAATTTGGTATCGTGAAAAACTGTTGAGTTTTTCAATAAAATAAATAGAAAAAAATAATAAATTTCATAATTTTTAAGAGGGGGGCGCAATACCTTGTCATAGGTGGTCGAAAATCAAATATGCCCAAAAAGTGGAAGCATTATCTAGAAGCATTATCAAGACAGCGCATTATCTAGGTAACCACTGTATAATGTCGTTCATTCATGAGATCCGTATTTTAATTTTTGTTTTAGAATTAAAGTAAAGCTTAAAATTCACTGATGATAACATTGTCTTACAGCTAATCGAAATTTTGAACCAATCAGCGTCAAATTCGATGCCAATACTTTAAATGTCATGCATCGTTACCGACGGTTCATAGCAGGAGTCGGCACTTGAACCGGTTTTTATGTTCTTGTTCTGTTCGGAGATTTTGAGCAAAAATATGTTCATGTTCGGTTCAGTAGAACGGCTGAAGAAGAAAATATATTCTGTTCAAGTTCTGTTAAAAATATGTTCTGTTCAAAATGTGTTCTGATTTTCGCCATATATCCTTTTCGGAACGGAACTCCATCTTCAAAACGCTTACTATCTCTACAGCGCGTGTTCGAATCCACTGATGTTGTCTAAGTGATTGTCTTAGTGATTGCTTGAGTGATTACACACCACTATAATCTATTCAATATAATCACTAAGACAACATAGTGGATTCGAACACGCGCTATAGAGATAGTAAGCGTTTTGAGATGGAGTTCCGTTCCGAAAAGGATATATATTATATTTCAAAAATGGGTAATTCGGGTATATTATGACAAAAAGTATTACTGAAGTGAGTAGGGTGTATTTTGCGATGTAACCGATGTAACCTCGATTTGATTAGGAGAAAAAATAGAAATAAAATGCCGCAATTGAAATCTTTAAAAAGAATTTGAAGTCGAAAATCGTAAAAATTGGCTTACAAGTGAGATTCTAGAAGAAACATCACCAAAATTAGAAAAAAAAATATTTCCATAAAAGTTAGTTCTCATTCATCCTAAGAGACAATAGAGTTTGAAAAGAAATTGAGTGTTCTAGAATAGATTCAGCACCTGGTGGTTAGATTCAACTATTTTGTTGTAACCAGTATGAGCTATAAAAGCGTTAGACGAAGGCTAGATCTATTAACAAATATCCCCGGATTTATCATATCCTAGGTATGATAAACCGACACCCAAGTTGCGTAACTCAACCCCTTAATCCATGTATTAAATGTAAACCCTAGTCTGAAATTTGTTCATCATCTGCACAAATTGGACAACAGTTGTCTTCGACGTATTTCGGATGCCGACAATTTTCTAATAAGGGACATTTTAAATAAGAGCATAAAACTGTCCCCAATTTTTCATCTTTGTGGCCAGAGTAGCAAAAACATAGGTAACATCCTGATTGCCACATTTCGCCTTCTTTTTTTCGACCCTCTTCCCACTCACAATCGCGTCCAGCATATCAAAAAATCACGGATCAAAAAAATGATACAGCGCACAAAGTGTAAAATCAGAAAATTCTCGTTTCACATCAAGATTTTTATCTGTTTTACTCTCTACACGTTGAATTTTTGGTTACGCATTATTAGCAAAGTTGGCTACGCATTCTCAGCAAAGTTTTCCCTTAATAAACAAAAACACGATAATGAATATTTCATCATTGAAGTTGGTTAAAAAAAGTTCAAGGAGGATGATCCACGTGTTTAACGCCTACGGCACGTGACTTATTGTTTGAGTTAGACGGCAACTCCACTCAAAATAAAAAATTCAACCTGTTTTACTTTGTTTTTCAACAGTTGAGTAGACAGCAAAAAACTGTTAAAAATTTGGAAGTTGAACATTACTGTTGAAAAAACCGGTTAAAATATTTCAGATTCTAGATATTCACATGGCGATCGGTTGTCACTATTTAATTGGCTCAATTTCATTGGCTCAAATTTGACCGGCCACCCAATTAGAAGCTTGGATTCCGTATTTCTAAATAGTTACGATCTTTCGGTTAAATTAAGGCTCCTTATTATAATGTCTGATATATTTCAAAAATAAACTATGACAGATAGACTATCTCAGTTAGTGCATGGATTTTATTTCAATTTGAAAATGATGTAAAAATCGAAGATACAATTGACAGATCCTCACTTTAGGTGAAATTCAAACCGACTGTCTACCCGACTGTAAACAAATTAAGAAATAAAAAAACTAACGGACCCTAAGTTACGTCGTAAATTTTAGATTATTGCTATTATGAAATATTTTTTTGATCGGTTCCGTAAATGTGAAATTTTGTCTAGGTCTTCAATAAATCTGCACCGACAAATTCTACAACCAGCATCGTTCATTTGAAATCCATAGGGACATTTCATTGGTACGATATCTCCATTTGGGCCTTTCACAATACAGTCAGAAGATGGACAGCGTCGACATTGACACATTTCACACCCATGATTATCCTGACGATATCCATATGGACAAACTTGAAAATCATTTAAATTAGGGTATAGCCTAATTGGTATAGGGTGTCCGTAGTTATGAAAAGTGCAATGATCAATTTTTCAAATAATAAAATTATTTTAAATTTTCGAAGGAGTACGACTTGTGTAAATTTCGAAGTCCATTATTGTCAATATCGCCAAAAACCTTTGAAATTTCACGATTTTAGCTTAAATCCTTCCAGTGCCCACAATCGTTCGAATGAGCGTTTGAGGTTTATATTACAAATTACTTTGAGAGCGTCATGACTCATGAATGACGTTATATTTTAAGATTGAATTTCCCAAATCTACTTCTATGAATTTTTGCTTGATTGTGTTTGATGAATTACTTTATTCCAAACATTTTTTCGACCACACGTTTTTTATTTCCGTCCCCGAAAAGTCCCCATCGCCGAAAGTGCCAATATCGCCGAAATTTTCTGGCAAAGAACTTTTGGCGATATTGCTCGTTCTGTATAGCAATATATGTTTTAACCATTGCACACGAATCGTACAATATTGTACAAAAGTGCATTTTTTTTAATCCAAGAATTCGAATTAGAATTTAACCGCTTGATATTTTTTATGAGATTCACAATGATAACACAAAATTGTCTGAAATTTTCAAATATCGACTTAAAAACTTAATTGCATCGCTCCGTTTCGACTGAGAGCAGACGAAAGACAAAACAAAATATATGTTGAGCTCTCTCTAAAAGTTGAGCTCCGCTTCATACAAATAGCTGAGAAGTCCAGTATGAAAATATTTCGATCGAAAACATCAGAGACATATAAAAATTGTTTGAGGATCAAAATTATGTTAATTGAAATGTCATGGCATAATCTTATGTCAAATGAGAGCGTTCTGTCTGAAAAATGAAGACGTTTTTTCTGAACACTTTTGTCTCACAAAACTGACGAAATTGGACATAAAACGAATTATTATAATGTTTTCAAACTCCACACACTGATGCAGAATTTTTCAAGGAACAAAACTGATTTTTTCAAAATTTAATCCGACTTATAGTTTGTCAAAACATGGGATTTCAAGTTGTGCATTCTGATCTCCCAGAGGGTGATTTTATTCTTTCATATATTTATTTCACCATCTTCATTTAATAAAACAATGTAACTAAAAAGATCGAACCAAATTATTTGCGCTTTTTTGTGCTCTTTAGCGCCTCAAATACAGTTGTAGTTTACAAATATTCATAATCAAAACGGTCATTTCATAGATTTAATCTAAAACAATTTGATTTTATTTTTTTGAGCAAAACAAAGGTTAGAGAAAAAACGAGAAATTGAAAAATTATAGTTTACAAAAAACTTCGTTACTCCAATAATACTTATCAGAACATAATTTTTAAAAATGCTTCAGTTAGGTAATTATTTAATGTTTCATATGTAATTAAAATACATAATTTTAAAATGTCTGAGTTTTGATGTATAGACAGAAATATCGAAAATGTGACTTTTATCGCTGAAAGAGTGTCGCTTCTGAGCCCTTTAAAATTGAAAAAATACTATTTTAAAAAAACAAGTTTGAAGATATTTGTTTGAACTTTCTTCATAAGTCGTAACTTTGAGATCGGATGTGTGATAGTGATTTTATGATTTTTTGAAAAGGGCTTGTACAATTTAGTACAATAAGTGTGTAATGGGATAGAAAATTATTGGTGTGTAATGGTTAAACATAATAATATTATCAAGTTTTAAACATAATATTATTATCAAGTTTTAACTTTTTTTAGTCAACGTAAAACCCCCAAAAAAAACTATAAAATTATCAAAAATTTATGTTCTGAAATTTTCTGAACTTTTGAGGCTGGTTTCGATAAATCAGTTCTGACTGTTAACACCCTAACAGAGTGAGCGATATGCAATTGCCTTAATTTTGAAAAGAAAACTTTGACCGCCCAAAACAGCGCCACCAAGTGGTTGCACCAAAAAATATTTTCAGCAAAAATTTTTGCGGTCAAAAACTATACTAGGTCCAAAATTTTCAGACTCATAGCATCTTTTTATCGGGTAGCTGATTTTTTGCTCGGGAGACTTAGATATGATGAAAATAATACAAATCGCAACCCTTATTTTGATAGAATAAATAATTTAATTTTCTGTCACATCAGTTAACAGTTTACTCACTCTTCTTTTTGAAGCAGTCATGTAAAGATGGGCATTTTCGAGGGCCTTGAGGACTTTTTGCACACTTGCAAAGTTGACATCCTGTCCTGAGATCATTCAGTCTGCCAAATTTTTTACATTGTTTGTAACATGTATTCATCGATGGGCATATCAGACTATTTATGCTCGAACATTCGCAAATTTCACAGCCCGATAAATCTTCAGTTATCCTACAGCCTTCATCATTACAACCTAGTACTTTTTTGCATCCGCGATTGTCTGTCAGCCACAAATTCGATCGAATTTCAGAAGGAAAGTATTGATTGCACTCTCTAGCACAACAAGTTGCGAAATTATCACGTCGAGATCTCATTTGATCACAGGTTTTTCGATTACATTCAAATCCATAACAATCGACTGTACTATCTGTTTTGTTAATTTTTAAAGTAAATTGTATAAAATTTTTATAGTAAGTGATTAAATTATTATTTTTTTTATGAAAAATGAATACAATTTTATTTGCTGCTCTGCAGATTTTCGTAATAAAATGAGGATTTCTTTGAGAATTTATTTCTCACAGTCCGGTCATGTGGGAAAAGTGTTATGAGTAGGGTTCGGACCGGCGAAAATTTAGACTTTCCAACAAATGAATTTAATTAAAAACAAAATAAAAATTCTAAGGTAGAATTTTAAAACTAAAAAAAATTTGGGAGAATTTTTCGGGGATTTTTAAGTTTTCAAGTTTAAAAAGTAAAGTTTAATTTTTCCTCGATCTATTTTTTGGTTTCAAAGTCAAAATTCGGCATTTTTTTTGTAAGATTTCTATAGCAAATTTTTTAAAAAATTTTCAAACAACCTTTTTTTGAAATTTTCATCTTTATTATGTAGCAAATTTCACTGTGCGTAATTTCCTTATAATTCCAATATAATTGGTTTAAAATAATTGACTCAAAAATAGAAATACAGGCCAAAAACTCTCATTTTGAAACCTAATTTCTGACCACTAGGTGGCTCGAAAATTGTCTTGTTATGTGGAACATTTTTTAACTACTGATTTACCTTAGGAGTCTTATTTCATATAACTATCGGTTTTACTTTGACCCCTGGTTCTCCCGGTCTTAACCCTAGTTATAAGCCTCGCAAAACCTTCATTCATGGATTCCGACATAACAAAATAAAAGCGGCAAAATCTTGATGATACTTGTAGTGCGATACTATTAAAATGACCAGTGTTAATTGTTTTAGCTTAAACCTGTTTTTCTGTTTATTTTATACCAAAAATAACAAAAAATTAAAATTTTGTGACCGGTGTAGTCAATTTGTTATGTCTAGTGAAAATAATTGTGTTTGTCAAATGGTATAGCTTAGGGTGTTACAGATTTTCCTTTCAAATAAAGAATCCAAGGAGGTCAAAAAACCTGTAACATACTAGTATAACTCTTCTTAATTGGTTCCGCCATAACTCACGCAAGTCATGTTCTCTTGCGCGCACAAGCGTAGTGGTGAGTAACACAAGTAAATCCTTTCCACTCCTTAATTGACATATTTTCGTCTCATATAAGTAACAATAAAACAGATTAACTAGATAAAAATGATCAAAAACGTTTTATTTCAATGAAAATCTAATTTTTTTTGGATAAATAATAATTTTGAAAATTTTCCTTGGTGACAAGTACAAATTGTGCACTTATTTGTATACCATTTTTCGTTGAAATGCCTAACGGCACCCTCAAGTTTTCCACAATTGAATGGATTTTCTTTTTTGCCTGATAAAAGGTCGATACATTCATACTTATTACAGCAACTACCAGGCATATAATTTCCATCGACAACTAACAGTTTTCGACTGAGAGGTGGGCAATCAAATCGTTCACATAACTTACACTCACATCTAAAATAAGCAAGGAAAATTAAGGAAACAAATGAAAAATTTGAAAGATGCTAGGTGGAAATTTTTAACTCCAAAGCTGACCAGAAAACACGTTATAGAATAATAAGAAAAATATATTTATTTTTGAACAAATAACGATTGTTTGCAAAATATTGACTTCTTTAACCACCTCAGTGAGGTGACCTCACACCCGAAAACCAGAACGTTTTCTGACACTCAAACGCCTAATTTAAGGCGCTTCTTTAAGAGCTTATAACGGGAAAGTTCGCACCTTCAAACTTATTTTTTTGGAAACCAAATAAAAATCTTACATTTTGAAATAACGACAAACAAATCCTCCACAAAATGAGCTAGCAATATCGGTACCCATTTTTTATTTTCGAAATTTCTTGTTTCAAATCGTCTATCATTTCATATTAAAACAATCAACTTAAATCTTCGTACAATAACAATTTTTACCTGTCATCTATGGGACAGCAACCGTCTTCGCTCCAGCGACCTTGAATCAACATAGAATCTGATGTGCAGTTAACTCGTGGACCCAAAGGCGCACAAACTTCATAACTACAGATGTCATCAACTTAAAAAATAGAATTTCAACCCAAAACTTCAATTCTTTTAAATACTTTCATCGTTCCCTAACTGAAACACCTTCTGCTTACATTCATAAAAGCCCAACAAAGTCGAATTAGAAATTATAAAAATTTGAAAAAAAATTTTTGAAGTAATTTTATAGATTGCCTCGAATTATTATGGTTTTTGAAATATTGAAAAGAACAAGTTGAACACTTCTTTGATTTTTCTACAATTTTTCTATTGTTACTTTCTTAGCTAAATAACGGATATGTTTAACTGGTGAAATTCTGTTTGGGCCATTAATCATACTAGTCAGGAAGCGATGACTGTAAGCGAATTTCAAATAAAAATTTTCACAAAATCGATAATTTTCTATTTTTCATGAATAATATTTCTGAAACTCACCTGACCTCAAACCAGCAAAACAATCTTCTTTGAATAGATATTCAAACGGATTTATACAACTTTCTTCTCTAGAGCATTTGCATGTATTATCAATAATATTGCATCCATAAAATGTAAACATCTGACATCCTTCTTCTTCGCTTTGTTCTCTTTTACAAATTCCATCTTTGTAGCCAGAACTTTCATTATTACTGGAATTCGTCAACACACGGTAGTTCACCTTTTATTAATTATCATTATTAATTATTAACAAAAAATTTTTAAAGTCTTAATACAGTAATATATTCTGTCAGTTTTTTAACGGATTTCTAGATTTACTTCTTTTGTATGAATTTGTTTAACTTAACCTTGACTTTTAAAACAATATCCTGAAGATACTTAATTAAAATAAAAGTGAACACGTCGATAAGAAAATGAATGTGAATTATATATATATTAATGCAGAATGCCAAAGATTACAATTCAAGAATAAACTTCTGCTCAGAAAAAGCTTTGTTAAACGCCAAACAATTCATTGTACAAGAGAAAGCATTCATTATATACAAGATGGTCTCAATTTAAACCTGGTACCCACCTTCGTTAAAATTAGTGATAAAAGTAAAAACCAACTGGAACTGTCCCGTGGCGAAGTCTTCCGACTACAAAACAAAAAACTCAAAAAAGAACTTGAACGTATATATCTAAAACTTAATGTCCTAAATTGCCATTTATATAAAATAAATGATCAAATTAAATGTGCGTGTGATAAACCTAATCAATTTTACCGTTTAACAAATTATTTAAAAAACCTCATTTATAATTCTGAACGCTCTTTTGACCGAGACAGGCGTGAAAAACTTGATAGGCTAAAAAATGAAAAAAAGTTCACAGTTTAATAAAATTACTGTCCATAATTAAACGAATGTACATATTCCCGAGCAAGTTAATGATTTACTATGTTAAGGAAAAAACTTAGCGGTTGGGTCAAATACGGATAACACCACAGAAACTTTTAAACAACTTGATAATTTATTTCTAAAGGTCCAATCAGAAGCTAGAAAAGCGGGAGTACCCGAAATCTCTATTGCAGGCCTAAACGGCCATACTATTCATACTGCCACTAAAATTGCAGAATGTAAAACATTCGACCATAGAGTGAAAGTTTTTAAAAATTTATGCATGAAAATGACAATTTGATGATAGCTACGGTTGATAAAAGAGCTGATTTAATAATTCTTGAAAAAAGTACTAATCACAAAAAAATTGAAAATGCTCTACAGGGTAATTTTAAAAAATTAGATCATTATTCAAATTCTGATATGAAACGAGATTTAAAAGATTACAGAGAATTGTTAAAAAGTACGTTTACAGGAAGTTTACCTGGCTGGAAAATACGGAATTTATTCCCTTCTTCCTGTATTTCTAATATATACGGTACTGTAAAATTGCATAAAAAAGAGAGCCGTTAAGGCTTAGTTCTACAGCTTTCGATTGTATGGTTTACAATGCAGAAACATACCTTAAAACAATTTTACAGCCGTTAGTAGACGAATGCAAATATAGCATAAGAAATCTAAAAAAATTTAAGACCTTAAGCAACTTTTCCTAAAAACACTACAAAAATTCACAAAAGTCAGGACACCCGTAGGCATCTATCAACAATTGTCAGGACTCTGCACGGGATCAGCATTGTCACCCTTACTAGCTAATATTTCAGTTAATGAATTGGAACAACAAATAGTAAAAAAATGTATTGATACCGGTAAGGTGCTCCATTACAGCAGATTTGTAGATGAGTCTCTAATTATCATCAGAAAAATGCTCTTAGGCAGTTTTTGAAACAAATAAATAGTTTTGACCATTTACTTAATTTTACATGTGATGAGATGGACTCTCAAAACAAAATTAATTTTTTAGATATGACCATTTTCATTGATGATCAGCAACTACTCCAATTTATTAAATATCGAAAAGATTCGGTAGATACGGTGTTATCCAATTTTAAACAATCAGTAAGTGCTCAACGTTACCTTAACGGCGGCATAAATACAGTACTACACCGGGAATATGTCTCATGTAGTACAGATGAAATATGTCAAGACAGTTTAATTGAGCTAAAAGAAGTTTATGCTAGAAATAGTTGCCCAAGACAACTTATTAGTTCAAAAATAAAAATCTTTTTGGCTCAGTTAAATTCTGATTCTGAAAAACCACTGCGCCAACCCTATTATACAGTAGTTCTTGAATATACTTCTCCGCTTATTGAAAGCAACATTTATGAGTTATCCAGAAAAATCTCACAGTTTATCCCTAACTTTAATCTAAATGTAGCGTTTAGAACGGTTAAAGTAAAAAAAATGTTCAGCTTTCAAGCGAAGGGTTTTATAGATAAATTTGATAGATCGGAGGTCGTTTATGAATTTGACTGTGTAAAAACGTGTGCAGAATTTTATATCGGTGAAACAGGCCGCACTTTAGTCACACGAGTAAAAGAACATATGAATGGCACTTCCAATATGTGCGCACACATTAAAACGTGTGAAAAATACAAAGTATCTATCAAAAACTTTGTACGAGAAAACAAAAAAGAGTACCCTGACCCAGTTGGTGCTAGACTAGAGTTTTTCAAAAATAGATTCAAAATTTCAGATAAAAATTTTAAATCCGATTATGATCGTGAAAAAAGTGAAGCAATTTTGATTAGAACAAAAAGACCTAAAATAAACGACCAGTTTGATAGCAAGGCATTCAAACTGTTCTGACATAACTGGCTTTTGAAAAATTATATATTTAGCACTAACTAGGTGTGAAAACATTATTAATCTTATTTGATAGGTCCATTGTACAACATTATTTAGTTTCCAGCCCATAAAAAATGTCAATTTTATCCAGAAAACTTTCATTCTCTCCACAATATACTTGATAGGTCCACTGTACGTCTATTATTTCAAACTGCATAAAAAATGCCAATTCATACTTCAAAATTTTTAAAGTTCTATACAGTATACTGTAAACAGTATATTCTGTCAGTTTTTTAAAACGGATTTCTAGATTTACTTCTTTTGTATGAATTTGTTTAACTTAACCTTGACTTTTAAAACAATATCCTGAAGATACTTAATTAAAATAAAAGTGAAACGTCGATAAAAAAATGAATGTGAATTATTAATTATCTAGCCTGAACATTTCCCACCAACTCCATACAGCCCTCCACATGTACTATTTTCAGACTTCCCACAAACTTCGCAACAATTACAAGCATCTTAATTGGGATACGAGTCATATCATATGACATATACTATATGACGTTAAACTTTTCAAACTAAATTTAGAGTGTTTTAGGCAACCTAGTGACAGAAACTTTCAAACTTTGTAAGCCCATCACAATAAATTTTTGATTTTTACTGAAAAATTAAATTTTGAATTTTCTTTCAAAAATAAATATTTATCAATTTAGGTTCCCCAAGTTTCAGGGCTCCGTATAAAATAATTCAGTTATAAAAATTTTAACAAAAACATTTTGAGGTCTTTTTTCCTTGTGTTCTTTAATTTTATAAATATAGTTATTGTGTTATCAATTTTGTCTTATCCCTGACTAAAACGATGCTTATATTTGGCTCACAACTTCTCTTTTTGCATGAATTCTGATTACAAACCCTACAAGAAAATCCTTCTGTCAGTGCATAAAAGTAAACTTGAAATATCAAATACGAAATCATTGGCAAAATTTAATTTCTCATTTTAAATAATTTGTGAGCTGACCTTGTTAAACCTTTTTTCCTATCATAATGACTCATTTACTAACAGAGAAGAGATCAAAATATCTTGCGAAGGTCACTGCGAGGATTAAATTTTTGTTTTATTACTATTTTTCGGAACTAAATTGCTGAGCTTGACTAAATGATATAAATATCCATAAGAAAAAGATAATTACGTAGAAATTAAAAATAACACTGATACCTCCACCTGAAAACTTTGAAATTTTTATTCGATTTTATATCAAACACTAGTTATGTTAAACGCTCAACTTTTGTGAATTATCAATTGTAATTTATCATTATCATTTATTAAGTCCCTTGAATTTGAAATAAATAATAATTATAAGTACGTGTAACTAAGGTAGGAACGGCATAAATCGACCACCTCAGATTTTATTCATTTCCGAAGGACTTTTAGTTTCTGTGCTGAAATGGACGCAGAAAAAAATTTTGTAAAAAATTATGTTCTGTTTTCCAGAAATCAGCATTTTTTCGAAAAAGTTTTGTCCTTTTGGCTTGACATTATTCTTGAATTTATTTCGAAAATTTCAAGCTAAATGATAGACAATTTCAAAAATGGCTTTGAGTTTTTGAAGACTTTCCTGGTGATCAAGTGATTAACGAATACTTTCAAACCGACCTAGGTAATATTTTTTGTTTAACACATCTCCTAGTTCCGGTGCGGTCGAATTGCCAGTGAGTTTTTTGTCGCATGCAACAGCAGAGAGCACTTAGTGCAAAATATCGGCACTGAAGTGACGGATTGAGGAGCGGGTGCGACGTTTGCGGGAAATGAAATATGCTTTGACTTTAAGATGTAATTCAAGCGATTGATATCGAAATTAAAGTTTTTGCTGAGCATTACATGTATGGTAACCATAATAATTATGTATATCTGATAAAACGGAGGAAACCGCTAACTATGATTTAATATATGGTAAAATAATATTTAATTTACCGATAATTCAAAAACTTAAATTAATCTGAAAAATTTCATAAGATTTTAGGAATAATTATGAAAAACAAGGATAAATAAGTCAAATGATTGTCATAAACTGATCTATTCTTGCGACTCGCAAGTTGCGAGGTTACAATGACAAGTTGATTTAAAATATTTTTCAAATTTTCATTATTTTTAACGATTGTTTTTCATTTCCTCGTTAAATCGAAGTTTCTGATAAATTAAATTTATTTTATAAATCAGTCTGATCTGATCATCAGATTCCGATGATATCAATAAAATTGCGTACTTATTTCATAACGAATTTCTAGAACAGCTATTAAACTTTTGGTAACACTTTGTTGTTTCGAAGAATTAGTTTTATGATATTTGAATAATAAATAACTGTTTCTTCTCGCTTAGTAGATCAATTCTATTTGGTCACTTTTTATTCTATTTACCTTTCATAATATTTGCTAAATCGTAAGACGGAGCAGAAATTCGAATTCAAAAAAGTATCAAATTAAAAAAAATATTTTAACACAAAAAAACGTTTTTAATCCAATAATGCTGTGGAAAAGAGCCGCAGATAAATTACGCAAGAAAACCTTTGATCATATCATCGTTGGAGCTGGATCAGCCGGATGTGTTTTAGCTTGGGTATTTGAACTTCATTTTTAAAGTTACTTAAATCAATTTAAGCTTAGAGAAAACTTTTTATAGTTTCGTATATCCTTGTAAAAGCTAATAGATTAACGGAAGACGGCACAAAATCAGTTTTATTGCTAGAAGCTGGACCAAAAGATTACACTTTATTTAATAATGATTTTGGAAAGTTTTTAAAATGGCAGATTCATATGCCCTCTGCTTTGATGTACAACCTCTGTCATGATAAATATAACTGGTATTATCATACAGTAGCACAGGAAAATTGTAACAATCGAGAATTTTATTGGCCAAGGGGAAGAGTTTATGGGAAAAGGTTTCGAAATTCTGTTGATTTTTTGGGTTTTGTTATCATTTATTTCAATTTCACAAAATGAGTGTCATTTCTGTGATAAATGTCCGAATAAAGGTTTGTAACCAATGGCTGGCGTTTTTTGTATCTAAAATGACATTATATTTCATAATTAAATTTCTTAAACTTGACGATTCTGAAAAAAACAATATGAGTTTGGTCAAATACGTTTGGTAGAGAATTTAATCACAATTTATTTAACTCTCAGCCGCCAGTCAGGCGCTCCAGCGCCTGATCGACTTTGAAACGGTTTTTTAGACCCTTATACATAATGGGATCATCGTCGACCAAGTGAACGATCAAACATTTTTGCCGAAAATTATTTGTGCGTTTTTTTTTGAGAATTACAGTACTTATTTCTACAAAAAATCTCACATCTGTTCAAAACATATGGGAGGCTACTCCACAGAAAATTCTAAGACTTTTCTTTCATTACGGTATAGTCAAAAAACAATCACGTGACCGTATAAATTAGAAATAAAATATGCGTCAAAAGTCGTAAAAATATAAACATAAAACTTATCCACAACAGCTAGGTATGTGAAATTGCACTCTGATAACGAAAAATTGGTTATTTAGTTTGAAATCATTAATTTAGCTATATTCTGATTTGTCTAAATATATACCAATCAAAATTAAAAGTTTTTATATATTTAAAGTGAGTGTTTCAAGTTCAGTCTAAATATATACATTTTTACACATTATTATGATAAAAACAATTTTTGGCGGTATAAATTTTTTCTGAAAGTGTGCTGTTACCATGGTAGACACCCTAGTTGTTTAAGGCCTATTTCGCTAACTTGTATCATGATTATTCTTTTCAGGCCCGAAAACAGTTCACTGTTTTCGTGGCATTCTCTATTTTAGCGACTGCCCAGAGATGACAAATATATGGATCAACGCCCTCAGAGTATAAATCCTAACTATCGAATGCTACAAAACAACGCAAAGATATTAGCACCCAATCAAAACCGTGGAAATAGGAATAGGCCGAGTTCATTGGTCAGATTAGGAAAGAATCAACCAAATCAATGCCTCAGATTTCCATTTTTCAAATCAGTTAGGATTTATACTCTGAGGGCCGTTTGATCCATATTATTATTAATTTTTCCCGGTTTTAACCTCGCATGCAGCACCCGCAAATTAACCCTTGACCCGTTAACAGTGACATTGCTCATCATGACCTCATTATTTGCCTCTGTTAACGAGAACTTTGTTATGCATGAATTAAAGTACGAGAAAAAATGTTTATATCGGCACTTTTTCGTGATTTTTGAATTTTGAAGCACAGATTTTTTTAAAAGTGAAATTAAAAAAATTCAGTATCAATATTTAAAAAATGTTTTTGAATGCCTTTAGCGAGATAATTGCCTGAAATTTTGACATGCGTAGAGCTAACTTGGGTAAGGCTGTCGCGAAAAAATCGACTTGGAATTTAATCCCGAAGTTGTCTAATCTTGTTAAATAAGGTCCCTTACCCCCTCACACCCAAACGCCATTCGGGGACGCGAGATTTTTTAAATCCCAAAACGAGCATAGAAATAATTAACATCGCAGCTTTTCATTCAAAATGTTTCATAGAGTTCGCAATTTTTTTTTCTAGTAATGTTTTTAAATATTTGATTAGACTAGCCAGTTCAAAAGATATTTTTTCCTACTTTATTTTAATATTTTCGCCCAATTTTCATAAAAAATCCTACGCGTAAATACGACACAATAAAATTAAAAAATTCTGAGCGAGACTCAGATTTAGGAAAAATTACTGAGGCTACTCCTCGGTATTATTATTTTTTCTTCTGGTCTTTATTGAGAGTTTGTTTTTATCTCAAGTGATTTCTCTAACACTCGAACAAATAAAAAAACTCCTAGTTTTCCGCTAAATTGCTATTTTTGAAGGAAATAAGTTCTAAATTTTTTATAGAATTAGATAGAATCTCTAGTTTCTTCAACGAATTTAAATTTTTAATCATTGCCTTTTCACATCCATTTTCAATTTCCTCAATTTCATCTTCAGAATCACTAAATCCTCAGTCTGTGTATCATTATCTAAGTAGTCAACAAAAATCTTCGAGATTTTGTTCTTATAATAAGGCATTTTCAAAATTTCAATTTCAGGTTTTTTAATTATTATTTTCGTCGGCATGAATAATTGAGATTTATAAAAATTGTATTTTACCCATCTAGACAAAAATACGACGATCAAAGTCTGTCAAGCTGCTGCAAAATCTAGCTGAAGCTTGATTCTTTTTATATCCCCGAGTAATCACACGCTACAGCAGCCGAAAAACTGAGTTGTCCTATTTTTAGTGGCTTTGACATCTTGCACAAATACATTTTATTTGTTTCTCAAATACATTTATTTTTATCCTCAAAATAGTTTTTTACCATTTTTGAAATGTATCATGTTGTATGCTATATGAATAGAGATATTTTTCACTCAGAGAAAAGATTTCAGAAAGCCAAGGTTTGACTTATTTATTATATAATTTCCATCATCACTCTGGAATAAATTTTTTTTGTTGGACAAAAAACTTAACTTCATTTTTTCGGCGATATATATTGACCAAAGATAATGAAAATTTTGAAAAAATTAAATTTTAAAAATTATAATCTTTCTCAATAATCTTTAATAATATAATTTTGTACTTTTTCAATTTCCAATCAGCGTAATACACCTTCAGATGTACGAGTCGAAAACTATTTCATAATTTTTTTTTTGATTTTTGTGCGTGCATTTTGGCGCTACGGGAATACGAAATTCTTTTTCAGACACGATTGAGAATAAGATTTAAATCGGAAGACTATATTTGAGTCAGCAGTGTTCTAATTAAATCTTTTTGTTAATTCATATGTGATTTTTGAAAATGAATGGTTTTCCGATTGAGGTACCCGGAACTAACCTCTATTTTGTCTGCATTTATCGAGCACACAAAATAAAAAAAATTATAAGCCTCCAATTTCAAGTCATTCCTTAGATCTGTGTGTCAATTAAAATAATAATATTTTATCGGCATTTATTATTCTCCAGGCATAACCGCACCAAGATGGCGTCCCGAAGTTTGGGGCGGATTTAAAGTTTTGGTGTGAGGGGAATTTTCAATGGTTTTGGGTGTGAGGGGGTTAATGAAAGCAGCGCCTGACAGGCGGCTGGCCCATATTAAGAATGGTCATTTAATGCGTAGGCGTTCTGATTAAAATATTGGAATACTTCACTGGATAATAAACTTTTTGTTTCGAACACTTAATGTGTAATGAAGAAGCATTTTGGTTTTACTTTGATCTCAGTCGGAATCATAAAACTTCGTAAAAAGCTTGAATCTTTTGAGTGTTCAAAATGTGACGTCATTAGCGTACGGAAAGCTTAGGCATTATATCCGTAACGATTAAGAGTCATATCTAAGATAGGGATCCCCTGTTCCTACGGTTTGCGTTCGAGGTTGAACTTTTTTTCGAATCTCTTATTAGTCAAAAAACTGAAATCCGGTGCTCTCATTGGTCAAAAGCAGATCAAACACGAACGCGAACCAGAGGAACAGGGGATCTCTATCTTAGATATGATATGACTCATATCTATTCCGCTGGGACTTTTATGCCACTTTTTCAGTCAACATTTTTTTTAATTTTGCTTTTGAAAACGACTCATCCGATTGAGTTCTTAGATAGAGATAAATTTAAAAAAAATGGTCCAAATCAGACCAATGTTTCCATTTTTTTTTAACAAAAACTAATAATTAAACAATTTCAGTAATCTGGAATAAAAAAAAATGGATCCAATTTTATTTTATATCATTCACTAGATATTTCTGCTCAGGTTGAGCAATCTAAGAATTTAATCGGATAAGTCGTTTTCAAAATTATATACAAAATTTTGCTAGAAAAGTGGCATAAAAGCCTTAGCAAGTACCGTAATATATCAATTATGATATCCATATTTTACATGACTCTGAGCATCGTAACAGATATTATGTAGAATAATTCAAATAAATAAGCAGTTTCATTAAATTGACATCGTATTTGAGGAAATAAGTCGAAAAATTGAAGTATCATTAAAAGCACTAAAAATTAATTATGTGAAAATATTTTATTTTAAAATTTTGTACGAAAACGTTTACGATGAATCAAATTTTAGCGTTTTCTTATTCTTGCGATTTATAAATTAAAGCTCTTTAGCAACAAATAATATTTTTTCGAGAATCTTATTAAAGAGGCAGTAGTTCATTGAATGCTATGGTTTACGTCCGAGGCCACGGCTATGACCAAAACCGGTGGGCAAAAGAATGTGGCGATGAAAACTGGGATTATGACCATGTTTTGCCTTATTTCAAACGGGCTCAAAAATTTCACGGTGACCAAAATCCCTATCGCGGAAATAATGGACCGCTGAGTGTTTCTGAGGGAGATTATCACACACCTTTATATCAAGCATTTGTTGATGCTGGTATCCAAGCAGGGTATCCACCAAGTGATGATTTAAATGGTTATCAGCAAGAAGGTTTTGGAAGATTGCCGATGACAGTAAATCCAGATAAAGGAATGTTTTTTAGTTATTCAAAGTTATATTCGAAATTTGCGTCAATATATAGTAGAGTTCAAAGTTCCAAATATTATGGAATATAATAAGCGAAATTTACAATATCCCATAATATTATTAATTTTAGTAAAACTATTTGTTTGTTTTTGAAAAACGACATGTCGCGACATGGGATATTGACAATATCATATCGTTTTATTGTGGAATTTCCATTGTTTAATTACTTGATAAAAATGTTATCATAAAATTTGAAAAAGGATCAAGGCAAGAAAATTTCACTAACGCCATAAATCATGGTCCATTATGGTCTTGATTTGTTTTAATATTAATTGAAAGATAAATGTTATTTCAGCACCTTATACAATCCAGTTATATAAGATATTTGCTACGACTTCAGGATCTTAAAGCAAACGACATGTCGCGACATCCGACTCAGTCGAATATTGATTTTTACAATCACCAACATAGTTCGCAGATCGAGCGGTGAGACACGTGCTTCTAAAAGCAATTAATTGCATTAAATAGCTAGAGAACTAAAGCTAGATAATTTGCGCGTCTCTGATCGGCTGTCGCTTCCACGTAACTCTTCAACTCTCATTTTATGTGACAAATATTATGCATCAAATATAGGGTGCCCTCGAAGTATATCGTACAACCCACTGAGAGGGCACCGACGTTTTACGCAAACGATTCGTCATCTTTTCTTATAATGATGAAGGAACCGCCAATCCGAGCCCTTCATTACTTCCACGCTAGTAGCGGTGCCATCTGAGTGGATAGTACAATCAACTCGGGGGGCACCGCTACAAGCGTGGACAGAATGTGCGTCTCTGATTGGCTGTGCATTCAAAATGATGGGAAAGGATGACTCATATTTTTCGACAAACGTCGCTGTGCCCGAGTTGATTGTACGTCTCTTTTACGGAATAATTAAAACTTTTTTCTAGAATTTCTGATTGTTCCAAGTGACTTTCAAAAATTCATATTTTAACTCGTAGCGTCTCCTGAGAATAATATTTTCTAGAAATAAAGATAAATGATAAACGCTACGAGTTAATTTTGGAGATGAATTTTGAAAAAACGGTGCAAATTTTTCGTTTGTTTTGGGCTTGGTTTTGAACAACTTTGAGCCAATTTGAAAGTTTTACTAGGAGATATTTTTTGATGAATATTCTCCAAAAGAAGTCATCTTTTCAATGATTTCAATGAAGAAACGCGGAAGAGATAGATTTGTACATGTATCTGAAAATGTGGTTTCAAAAATGTTTGGCTAATAGCCAATACCTACTTATTCTATCGGGAATATGTTAAATTGAGGAACACCACCACCTTAAACCAAATGTCCCCTATAATTTATAGGAGAGAATGAGTTTAAGGAAGCTTGGGAGAGTGATATCAGTGTGGTGTAGAATAGGGATTTTAAGTGATGGGTGAGAGTAGAGGCGTTCTGTTGGCCTATCAGGAACGGTTATTTCCCAGTCTAGTAAGTTATCGCGTTTTTTTCACTCCTTCTGAACAGGATATTATAGGCCATAACTAGGAATTTTCATCAACGGGTTTAGTTTAGTCTTCAGGGTTCTCGCTGCGTACGCTAGCTATAACAAATTTTATTCAAAATAACACTAAAATATTCTGCGATATATTTATTTCGAAATAGTGACTCAATAGCGTTCAAAAATAAATCTCAACAATATTTCTAAAACTTTCATCACAATTTAAATATGGTTGCTGTCATTTTTTGTGGTTTCTTAATTTGTACAAGTTTTGTAAAGTAAGGAAACTTTGCTTTTGTATAATGAGTCTGTACTTCGGTAGTGCCGACTCGGTTTTGTGATCGGGTCATGAATTCTTGGGCTAATTTGTGCACATCTCTTTCTTTCTTCATTGTTTGCATCACAGTTCGTGGGATTTGAAAGAAAGAACTGGTTAACATTTTAACAGGATGTCTGAATGAAATAATTTAATACAGCAGGGTCCGCCGCGGCGTAAAGGTGACGGCGTATAAGTGAAACCTACGCAAAAACCTACGTAAGCCTCCGCAAAAGCCCACGCATCTGAAAGAAACATTATTTTTTCAAGACGTCCGGCGTATAGGTGAAAGGCAAAAGATAGGCGTTTTTTTCAAACGTTTTCAGGCAAAAAATAGTCGTTTTCCGGAATTCAAAAGATAGGCATATTTGAGGATTTTTATAAATCTAAAAGCATTATATCAATTTGTATTTTTAACTTGTTATTTTATTTATCTGGTACAGTTGATTTGTGACACAAATTTTGTGTTACGAATCTGCACACAATTTTTGTTCAAAAAATTTCCCATCAATTATTTCATAGGCCAATTTTTCACGATAACTATTAATTTCAGTATGAACCCGAATTTCGGTTTTTTCTCAATAAGTGCTCAGACTACAGTACAGGCCTCGGCAAGCCAGCAAATTTTTCTGGCTTGACTGGTTGAACGTTACCAAAATTTTGCTGGCTTGACTTGAGGTTAGCTTGCTTTTGCTGGCTTGGACATATTTCAAAAACATTTTTTGAAAGATATTTGAAAACAAGACTAAAAATGGGGTGATTTCAAATTGCATTTGAATAAGATGATATGCTGTGACGCTTGATATGAATAATAATGAGGTAAAAACAGTGAGACTTTATAAAAAACGAATTTTATAACTGTTATCTTCTATTGGCAAGACATCCCTTTTTAATATTCATTATTTAAATAAAATGTGTGCCAAAATTTTCAAAAACGCCTGTAGACGCAAAATAAACAATTTTGTTCTAAAAAATCGAACCTAGAAGCAAGTACTTATAACTTAATAAATATTAGGGGCGTCACAGTGAGGCAAATAGAGACTAAAGGGTATCTGAAAAATCCGAGGAAGTCATTCCTCAGTATTTTTTCCGGAAAATTTGAAAAAAAAATTCGAAAATTTTCAAAATGTTTTCGGATTTTTCTCAAAAATTTTCAGATGCATGGTAATAGCAATATATGCACAGTAAACGAAAGAGAAAAAAATTCTAAGAATTTTGGCTGAAAAAAAAGTCCAAAATTCCAAAAAATCCCATTAAGTCAAGCCATCAAAGTCAAACTTGGCTTGCCGAGGCCTGCTACAGTAGGAAAGCAATTATCCTTTTTTGTTTTTTTATGATTAAGAATTCATTCAGAATCATTGGTTCTTCTTAGAGTCGAGTCTGTAATACTTCGCTGAGTTTCCTCACAAAATGGTTTGATAATAACGGCCCAAATAGCTTAAAGATTTTTCTGGCGTATTTCTTACACTTTTGATTTCTCTGTTAGCGATAAGTAATCGTTTGTTGAATGACTGTTTTTTTCTTAGAAATCATTTTGGAATGCATTTTTAATAAAGATTTTATACACTCTCATTTGTGATGAAAATTGACTAAAAAACCACCCAAAATTATTACTCTGACCAGTGGTATAAATATCCCGGTTTTTGCTGAATAACTGTCAAATACAATTAATCAATTTAAATTTTCTCGATTTCCCATAGGAAAAAAATTCTGCCAAATTTTAAGGGTATCCCGGTCCCTAAATTGACATATTCTCGATGAAATATTACCGAAACACGGCTTCAAGGATATTATTCCGATTAGCCATTTTGTAGAACTAGCCTTCAACTTGCGAAAAAAATTTTCCAAAACTTTTTTGTATGACCACACTCCTTCACACATAAGCAGCACAAGAGCCACCTAAGCCAAAACGGAAAATCTATCTCCTCCCAAGTTTTATTTTGAAATATTTATTGTGCTATATTTATTCTAGAATACGTACAAAACCGGTCAAGAATACCGTTTTTTGACTTTTTTCATCGGAAAATCTATCTCCTCCTAGGGTAAATTTAAAAATTTACTCAAATTTTTGCAAAAGCTAGCTAAATTAATGATATCGCCTTTGAAGCTCATTTTTGTCAATATCAGGTCCTGTTTATCAAAGCTCAACAAAAATATTTTTGTCGAACTTGCTCGTGATAGCAATATAAGTTGATATAGGCTAAATTAGTTTCGACCAATGCATTGTTTATATGATTATAAATATGATTATAAGATAAAATTAGTATCTTAATAATATTTATCCATTCTCATTCAATTAATTGAATACTTTTTATTGCTGATAGTGATCTTGATTAATTCTAATGCTGAGTTTTTAATCATCTGTTGCCTAAATATTTTAAAAAAATTACAATTTATGGGTCGCAATCACTGGGAGTCAGTCTCGCCTTTTCTATCCATCATTCTTTCTAATCATGAATTCAAAATTTCAATCTCTTACTAGATCTTGAACGAAATGATATCACGTGGGCCTACTTAAGCTATTTGCGGTGTTATCTCTATAGTTTCTTATGATTGGGTGTTTCACTTTGGGTGTCATCTCTCAGGGTTTCCCACACGATATATTAAGCGCCAGTTAACACTAGTTGATTCATTCATTTTTTAACTTTGAATATTGTGGCTTATTTCGCGAAAGTATTTGTAACATTTTAAGCTAAACTGAAGAAGATTTTTTCAGTAGGATTCAACAGCAAAACCAGCTTGGGTACCTTAGGAGAAATTGAATGCTTGTATTAAAAACAGAATATATACAAAACGAAGGAATACGAATTAGCAGATTATAAAAAAAGTTTGACCGAACAATAAACGATGACTCACCAAAATCCGCTGATAAATATTTTATGGAAAACTCTTCAATCATCAGATGAGGTAAACACGACAGCCGAATCGATTGACCTTATTATCGTTGATGTGCAGTATGATGACTTTCAACTAGGAAGTTACCAAAGTCGGATCCTTTATTCAAGCATTTGAAAAAATCTTTATATAGGTTTTGAAAAAGACATCAAACACATTCGTTGATCTGCAAAAACATTTCCGATCAGCAGAAAGAGCTCGATTTCCATTCGCCTTTAAGCAATTTGTTTGATAATGAAAAGAACGAGGGCCTATGCATCTAACAAGAATGTTGACAATCTCACTGTGAGTTGTGTATTGTCAAGGCGTACGAGTATGCGGTACTGCAGATTTTCAAAGGGCTATCCTCTGAATTTCCAATTTCTTGTAAGAACACAAGCGATTCCATAATCAAAAAAATGTCCAAAAAAAGCTACATAAAACAGCTTACGAGACTTGCCTTCCAGCTATTTGCAACCCGTCAATTTGGGAGATTTTTTAAATATTCATGCAACAGATGAGACAAAACTCAATCATTACGATTGATCAAACAACAATCAGCAAAAAACGGTTCAATTATGGGGATGGTATCGTAATTCGAAGGAGTCATCACTCATTGGCTCGTGGAACTCAAGTGCATCAAAGCGCTATGAAATAAGTATGATATGAAAAATATCTTTCAAAAAAAACTTGGATTATATAATCCAATATTAGAAAATTCGTGTTGGGTATTAATAAGCGATGCTGCCCCTACCAAGTAGCAGCCAACCAAGCATTTTCATAAAAAAAATTTATGAAGAAATAACATTCTGCATGTTGCACTTATTGCTTTATGATACTCGAGCAATGTCGAGAAAGATTTGTTAGGGCATTTTGAAAACATGTACCGGTTAGGAAAACTGCGCTTCTAAAGCTCAAATTGATTCTTTTGAAACCCTATCTATATCGAGAACCTGCTAGTGATAATGTTTTATTGTCAACTCGTCTATGTTTTTGTGTTGATATTGACATAACAATTACACTAGGCAAGTTCTTCATCGAATATTTCACCAATCCAAGTCTTATTTTAAAAATTATTGAAAACTCACAAATTCTTATGACAATGGGTATTCTCAAATATAAAAACAGATTAATGCACTTTTTTTCATTTTATTTTTAATTTTTTTATTTATTAATCCAGTGACAGTGTGGACAATTTTTGATTTGATTTGATTAACTTTTTATAATAAATAATTTTTTTCATGGAATATTTAAATTTGAAAATATTTGAAATTTCCTTCTAAATTTCCTGTCCCAGATACGAATAATTCTTATGTTACTTTTTAATGTTTAAGGTCTGTATGCACAGATCGCGTTCCTAACAAGTGGCGCATCTCACATGCTATTGATGTCTAGTTTCTAAATAATTTTTGCGGAAGTAAAACTTCGTGCTTAAAAATCTTCAAAAAATCAATTCCCACGTACATAGTGAACCAAATATACCAAAACAAATACGTCTTTTGTTTTCGAATCCCGCCAACATTTTTATTGTTATTCGAAAGAAACAATTCTGTGACATTTTTTTTGCCACTTTTTAGAAGGCTTTCAGATAGGCTTGAGCGATATATCGGCTCTATGATTCCAAGGCGTTAAGGAGGTCTGCGACTCTGATTTTGACATATTTCTCGGTGAATTATACCGCAAATAGGGCTTTTGAAACAAACCGAAAATGCTGATTTGTAGTATATCTTCCATCTTTGCAAAAAAGCTACTTCACAATTGTTTTTTGATGATTGACTCATAGTTACGGTGATCTTCAGAGACCTTTTCGTAGCTTCAAAATCTTCTCCTCCGAGCACGATTATTCAATTATTCTCAAATTTTCAAAAAACAGTAACCGATAGTATTGTCGAAATTTTAAAGCACAAGCTTTCTTTGATCCGATGTGCTGACCGATTCTAGACGAATATAATCGACGCTTTTTGCATTATCAGACTTTAAAATATATCTTCTCGAGAAAAAAAATTTTACAAAATAGCTCAAATTTTTACGGCGTTTTTTAAATCAAAGCACAAAGCTCGTATATTTTTATCTATAATCGAAAATATAATTTTCAGGTCACTGAGAAAATTTCCGAAAACAATGTGCTTCGACACTGATCAGAAAATTTGGCTTCTATGTCAAAATATATCGAAGGTTTTGGTGGTTTGAATTAAACAAATGCTTTTTATTTTCAACTTCACTTTTAGAAATACTTAAAAAATCGAAAAAATGCGAAATTTTGATAAAAATTTTTATGATGCTTTGGTTCGTGTACAGTTTGGTACAACCTGATCAATTTGGAGCCATCTTACTGCTTTAAGGCCTTTATAATCAGAGTCTCATTACCCCGTAAAGTAGCCGAGCACCTTAAGTGGTACTCAACGGTTTTTTTTAATTAGGTTAGGACATAATAACTGCACAATAGCCTCAGGGAAGCCACAGATTTTTCTCAAAATTTTTCTAAGTATGTTTTTGAGAAAACACACCATAACCTCAATTATTAATTAAAAATTTTAAAATAAGTAAAAGAAGTACGCACCTTTTACTTCAGTATTGGGCAGCTAGCGGTCCAATTTGATGGGTACTGTCCGGTATATCGTCATGAAAATAAATTTCTAGAACTCCAAACAATTGACTTCGCGTTGAACCAAATGTCAATTTTTATTTAATAGGAGCTATGATTAAGAAAAAAAAACCCTAGAAATTGAGAAAGACATTGTGTCTACGAATTATATCAATTAAAAAAAAACCCGACGATTGTTTTTGAGAAAATTTTGTTTTAGTTTTAGAAATTTCTCACGTTTTATTGATTCTAGAATATAGGGCTCAAAATTTCAACCTGACGTTTGCAAATTTCTTTTCTTCAGTAGACCAGTGACTTTCATTTGATGTACTTGTCACTCGATACGATGAATTTATTTTTATAGAAATCATGAAATTGACTTTCCGGCTGACTAATCTGCAATTTCATATAAATAGAAGCGATGTTTCGAAAACAATTTCCCACTAGAATTGAGAAGACATGTCTTCTCCGAATAAAACCTAATTAAAAAAAAAGTGCGACCGACTATCGTTTTTGAGACAAATTGAGCTACAAAATTACGAAAATATCATAAAATTACGTTTCTTCATAATTCTTAGAACAGTCCGATTCGAAATTTTGCAAATATTATCGATAACTGCTCGACGTGGTATTTATTTCTCTTACAAACTTTCATCAATTTTCCATTGAGCCGTTCGCGCAGATAAAGACATTGAAGTCAAAATCGGTGTTCTTAGAACTCTACTTCCCACTTGGTGCTGTTGGTCGCTTCAAGAATTTTTTTTTTCTATGGGTCGGAGCAAAGGATAGATCTTATTTTAGAGTGTTTAGAACTTCGATAACGGGTTTCGTATCTTCTGAGCTGCGATCTAAATCTCAACAACCGTTGAGTTTACCCCCTGAGGGTTAATTGTGGTTCCTAATTTGGACATATTTTCCGATAACATAAGTCAAACAGGGCCTCGAGGAGTATAATGAAATTAGTCAGGTCAAAACTAGCTTTCAACTTGCGAAAACAGATGCCAAAATAATTTTTTGTATGACCACACTTTCTTCACACTAAGCGGCACAGAGCACCTAAGCCAAACGGAAATCAATCTCCTCCAGGTTTTATTTTGAAATAACCTTAATTGTAACATACCTTTGTTAATACGGTATACAAAACTTTGTAGAGCAGCTTTTGTTTGATAAGATGCTATATTTTTCTAGAATATGTAAAAAACCGGTCAAATACCGGGTTTTTTGACTTTTTCATCGAATCTATTCTCCTGCTAGGTTTACATTTCAATATTTACTCAATTTTTGGAAAGCATGCTCTAACACACGATAAACTTTTGTAGGAGCGTTTTTTGTCAATTTTGACCCAAACAAAAATATAAAGTTTTCAAGGTCACGTAAAAAAATTTACCGAAAAAAATGTAGCTTCGATTTTTTTTTGAAGTAAGTCAAAGAAAGTGAGAACACTGAAAGAGTAAGTTGGTTACGGCAACCCCGTATTTTGAAAGTTTTAGTGGTCAAATTGCACGAACGTTATTTTTTGAACATAATTTGGAGAAAATACTTAAAAAAATTCGAAAAAAACGCAAAATTTTCAAATATTTTTTGTTCTTATTTGGGTTGTTTTGTGCTTTTAAAAACATACACGACTGATTTGGTGCATTTTTATGACATAGTAACTGCAGAAAGTAGCGAACCACCATACCTTCAGGGGATTGTGGGTTTTGCAGTAGTTAAATTTTTCCGACCAGCGTCTCAATTCGGGTTATGTTTATTATTTCTTGTATCGACATCACGCACATGAGAAGTGATTGCAGCAGAAAAGTTTTTACTAGTTCGAATAACTAGTCTGAATATCGGATTTTGCTTGCAGAATAATTTATTTATTTAAAATTCTAACAGTAGATAGTCTCAAATTACAAGAATAATAATCACAGCCAAAATAACCATAAATGAACGTATTTCAATATGATACTTGTTAAGATTTTTTGCCCCTTTTTCGATATTTTCAATTTTTGAGCTTAATCAATGTTAATAATGCGCGGCAGTAGATCAGCATTATAATAGGGATTGCGGATATCTGACAGAGAATTATTCTAATTTTATTTCAGTGTGAGAATTTCACTCTAGAGAACGAAATAGATAGTGAAAAAGAAAAAAAATCGATTAAACCGTTTCGTGAGTTTAAACCTTTCCGTTTGTAATAATGTAGATTTATTGCCTATATTTAACTAAAGCAATGAATTTAAAAAAATCACGGGCAAATTGAAATTAATTTAAAAAAATTTCTTAGACTTTATTGTAGAGAATTTTTTTCTGACAAATCTTGATTATGGTAATTTTCGGATAAGTGCATATGAGGTACTTCAATGAAGATTAACCAGCAATTAAGTTTTATGCATTTAATGATTGATGTGATAATATTTTCTAGAACATGAATCAATATTTTGACTTTTCAAGTAACGACTACCAATGTTAAATTACCAACATAGATTTCCACTTAATTTCACAAAAGATATTTGAGTTTTAAAAAGGGCAATTTCTCCCAGCACACTTGCTTAAGGGGGATTGGTGGGTGTTAGAATGTTGGAATTGCTGGAAATAGCCCTTCCTCCAGCTGGACTGGATAGGGCCGATAACGGGCACGGTAAGAATAAATTGCGGAAAAAATACGAGAGACGGAAAACCTTCTCTATCAACTGCAAGTAATTTTTTTTTTTTTTGTGCAGGATGGCTCACGTGCGGCAGTAAAAAACTGGGTGAAAATATGTTTTCAATTCACAAAATTTGATAATTCTCGAGTCAATTTAGCTGCTTTAAATTGAATCAAACCAGATGTTCGGAATGTACGCGCTGTCAAATAGTTACCGCGCCGTTCCGGTTTAAAATCTCCTCATTTTTGAACCAAATTTCTGAAACAAATGGGCTAACAAGTCAACATTCGCAACATGCTAATTTAGAGGGCCTAAACTCCCTTAACCCCCCTGCACGAGCGCATGCTTCAGAACACAGGACCTAAAACTATTTTTGGGAAGTGTCATTTTGGCCGGCGGAATATCGGAACAGACCCCCGATAGTTCCCCTTATTTTTTATTCCAAGAATTTTGGTAAAGTCAAAGAAATTTCTCATCAGACCGGAAATGCATTATTTGCATGCAATTTTTGTTTAATGCAGTTACACAGTACTGGACAGATAATGATCTACAATATACTACTAGCGTACTTTTGGAGGGGAAAATTTGGCATTATTTATTTTGACACTAGGGCCACCTTGTGGTTTGAAAAGAGCTATTTCGTCTATCTCTTGACTGGAACAAATATGAAATGTTATTAATATACTCTATAGGAGGTATTTTTTCCAGCAAAATTTTTTCTGCCATTGATTTATTTTTTACACCACTGCATACCTTGGTAGTGTGAAGGAGTCTTCACAACACTCTTACGTAAGTAATTTTCAGTTGAAAAGCACTAAAATCCTTGCCAATTTAGAAACCATATAATATTAATTTCAAAATCTAAAAAGCTATTTTTGCGGTAGGTTATAGTGAAGCAAATACATGTGTGTGTTCTGAAACCACTCTCTGCAGGTGGGTGGGTTAAGGGCTGTTGCGCAGAATAAGGCCGTATTATTTAATAAAGTCAGTACAGTGGTTACCTAGATAATGCGCAGCCTCTCAGATTGGCAAAAAGGCGTGCAGCATTATCTGGTCAGGGGGGCAAAGCTTGTACAGGCCTGAATGGAGTAAAGATCAGATTGCACGGATTATAAAAATTTCTGAATGGACTTATTCTGAATGTTAAGTTCTTTGGTTCGGTTTTTATCACTTGGCGAAACAAATTGCGATGTGACTAGTGTCTATCTCTAAGGCCTTAATATGGAACTGAAATAGGGGTATCAAAAATCCGACGAAGATGACTTGCTTGATGATGTTTTCGAAGAAAATTTGATCGGTTTGACCCATCATGGGTATTTAACGAAAATAGTACAAAAATCTAAGATTTTATGGCATAACCTTTGAATAAATATTGAAGTTGTACATGAACGACTCAGAGATAGAATATGCTAGACCTGCACTTTGTTGCAGAACTTTCAGAGATCAAACTTCAGAATCATCTCAAATCGAGCCTGCAAAATTAGATTGAATGAATCGTTGTGCGCCTTTGAGGATGCAAATTATCGATGATTGCAAGTTCAAGTGAAACCGATGTTAACCAGCTGATGTGACTGCAAGTTCGGCCAATTTGCCGAAGATCAGTAAAAAATATCTTATTCTTCACAAAAACATATTTGGTATTTCGTGAAAACTGTTGAGTTTTTCCATAAATAATAGAAAAAATAATAAATTTCATATTTTTAAGAGGGGGGCGCAATACCTTGTCATAGTTTGGTCGAAATCAATATGCCCAAACAGTGGAAGCTTTCAGAAGCATGTTTCGACAGCGCATTATCTATAAACACTGGTTATAATGTCGTTCATTACATGAGATTCCGTATTATTAATTTTTTGTTTTAGAATTAAAGTTCAAGCTTTAAATTACCCTGATGATAAAGTTGTCTTAAAGCTAATCAGAATTATGAACCAATCACGTCAAATTCGTGCCAATACTCTTGAAATGTCATGCATCGTTACCGACGGTTTCATTAGCCGGAGTCGGCACTTACCGGTTTTTAGTTCTTGTTTCTTGTTCGGAGATTTTGAGCAAAAATAGTTCATGTGCGGTTCAGTAGAACGCTGAAGAACAGAAGATTATCATCTGCTTCAAGTCTGTTTAAAAATTATGTTCGTTCAAAATGTATGTTTCTTTGATTTTCCCATATATCCTTTTCGGAACGGACTCCATCTTCAAAACGCTTTACTATCGCTTACAGCGCGTGGTTCGAATCCACTGATGTTGTCTAAGTGATTGTCTTAGTGATTGCTTGGAGTGATTACACACCACTATATCTATTTCAATATAATCACTACGACACATAGTGGGATTCGAACACGCGCTATAGAGATAGTAAGCGTTTTGAGATGGAGTTCCGCTCGAAAAGGATATATATATATTTCCAAAAATGGGTAATTCGGGTTATGATTATGACAAAGCTATTCCTGACAGTGAGTAGGGTGTATTTCTCGATGTAACCGATGTAACATCGATTTGTTAGGAGAAAAATAGAAATAAAATTGCGCATATTGAATCTTTTAAAAAGATTTGAAGTTCGAAAAATGCGTAAAATTGGCTTTACAAGTGAGATTCTAGAAAACATCAACAAAATTAGAAAAAAAACTTTCCTAAAAGTTAGTTCTCCATTCATCCTAGAGACAAATAGAGTTTTGAAAAGAATTGAGTGCTTCTGAATAGATTCAGAGCCTGGTGGTTGATTAACTATTTTGTTGTAACCAGTAAGAGCTATAAAAGCGTTAGACGAGGCTAAGATCTTTACAAATAGCCCCGATTTATTCATTATCTAGGTATGTAAACCGAACCCAAGTGCGTACTCAACCCTTTAATCCATGTATTAAATGTAACCCTAGTCTGGAATATTGTTCATCATCTGCACAATTGGACACAGTTGTCTTGACGTATGTTCGGATGCCCGACAATTTTTCTAATAAGGGACATTTTAAATAGGCATAAAACTGTTCCCCAAATTTTTTCATCTTTTGTGGCCAGAGTAGCAAAAACATAGGGTACTCCTGATTGCCACCATTTCGCCTTCTTTTTCGACCTCTTTCCCACTCACATCGCCGTCCAGCATTAATCAAAAATCACGGATCAAAAATGATACAGCGCACAAAGGTGTAAAATCGAAAATTCTCGTTTCCACATCAGATTTTTATTCTGTTTTACCTCTCTTACACGTTGAATTTTTGGCTTACGCATTATTAGCGATAAGTTGTCTTACGCATTCTCAGCAAAGTTTCATTTAATAAACAAAACACGATAATGAAAATATTTCATCATATGAAGTTAGTGTTAAAAAAAGTTTCAAGGAGGATGACACTGTTAAACGACCTACGGCACGGGGACTTAATTGTTTGCGTTAGACGGCACACTCCACTTCAAAATAAAAAATTCAAACCTGTTTATTACTTTGTTTTTCAACAGTTGAGTAGACACGGCAAAAAACTGTTGAAAATTTGGAAGTTGAACAATTACTGTTTGAAAAACGAGTCTAACATAGTTTCAGACTTTAGATCTTCACATGGCGAATTCGGATTGTCACTATTTAATTGGCTCAATTTTCATTGGCTCAATCGTTGACCGCACCCATCAGAGCTTGATTCCGTATTTCGGAAATGTTACATCTTTCGGGGGTTTTTTAATTTAAGGCTCTTTTCTAAGTCTGATATATTCAAAAATAAACTATGACAGATGACTATCTCAGTTAGTGCAATGGATTTTATTTCATATTGAAAATGATGTAAAATCGAAGAACATTGCAGAATCCTCATTTAGGGTGAAATTCAAACCGACTGTCTACCCCGCTGTAAACAAATTAAGTAATAAAAATAACGGAGCCTAAGTTTACGTCGTAATTTTAGATTTTCATTATGAAATATTTTTTTGATCGGTTCCTAAATGGTGAAATTTTGTCTAGGTGCTTCAAATAAATCTGCACCGACCAATTCTTACAACCAGGATCTTCATTTGAAATCCATGGGACATTTCATTGGTCGATATCTCCATCTTGGCCGTATTCACAATACAGTCAGAGAATGGACAGCGTCGCATTGACTACATTTCCCAACCCATGATTATCCTGACGATATCCATATGCGAACAAGAACGTTGACATCATTTAAATTAGGGTATTAGCCTAATTGGTATAGGGTGTCCGTAGTTATGAAAAGTGCAATGATCAATTTTTCAATAATAAAATTATTTTTAAATTTTCGGAGGAGGACGATTGTGTAAATTTCGAAGTCCATTATTGTCAATATCGCAAAAACCTTTGAAATTCACGATTTAGGCTCTAATCCTTCCAGTGCCCACAATTGTTCGAGATGAGCGTTTGAGGTTTATATTACAAATTACTTTGAGAGCTTTCATTGACTTCATTGAATGACGTTATATTTTATAAGTTGGAATTTCCCAAATCTACTTCTATGAATTTTTGCCTTGATTGTGTTTGATGAATACTTTTTCCAAACATTTTTCGACCACACGTTTTTTTATTTCCCTCCCCAAAAGTCCCCATCGCCGAAACCGTGCAATATCGCGAAATTTTCTGGCAAGAACTTTTGGCGATATTGCTCGTTCTGTATAGCAATATATAGTTGTAACCATTGCACAGCGAATTCGTTACAATATTGTACAAAGTGCAATTTTTTTATCCAGAATTCGAATTAGAATTTAACCGCTTGATTATTTTTTTATGAGATTCACAAATGATAAACACAAAATGTCTGAATTGGTCACAATATCGACTTAAAACTTTTATTGCATCGCTCCGTTTTCGACTGAGAGCAGACGAGACAAAAAATATTATTTTGAGCTTCTCTAAAAGTTCAGCTCCGCTTCATACAAATCGCTTAGAAGATCCAGTATGAAAATATTTCGATCGAAACATCACGGACATATAAAATTGTCTTGAGGATCAAAAATTATGTTAATTTAAAATGTCATTTACGGCATTTAATCTTATGTACAAATGAGAGCGTTGCTGAAAAATGCAAGGACCTTTTTTTCTGAACACTTTTGTCTCACAAAACTGACGATGACATTAAACGAATTATTATAATGTTTTCAAACTCCACATGCTGCAGAATTTTTCAAGGAACAAAACTGATTTTTTCAAAAATTTATCCGGACTATATAGTTTGTCAAAACATAGGGATTTATGTGGCATTCTGATCTCCAGAGGGTGATTTATTCTTCATATATTTATTTCACCATCTCATTTTAATAAAACAATGTAACTAAAAAGATTCGAACCAAATTATTTGCGCTTTTTTTGCTTTTAGCGCCTCAATACAGTTGTAGTGTCAAATATTGCATAATCAAACGGTCATTTCATAGATTTATCTTAAAAACGATTTGATTTTTATGTTTATGAGCAAAACAAAGGTTAGAGAAAAACGAGACATTGAAAAATGTTAGTTACAAAAACCTTTGTTACTCATTAATACTTATCAGAACATAATTTTTAACAATGCTTCAGTTATGGTTAATTATTACTGTTTATATGTATTAAAATACTAATTTTTAAATGTCTGACGTTTTGATTGTATAGACACGAAATATCGAAAAATGTGACCTGTTTAGTCGCTGAAAGAGTTGTCGCTTTTGAGCCCTTTAAAATTAAAAAAATACTATTTTTTAAAAAACAAGTTTGTAGATATTTGTTTTTAACTTTCTTCATAGTCGTAACTTTGAGATCGGATTGTGTATTAGTGATTTTATTGATTTTTGAAAGGGCTGGTACAACTTTAGTACAAATAAGTGTGTAATGGGATAAAATATTGGTGTGTATATGGTTACACATAATATATTATCAGTTTTAAACCATAATATTTTATCAAGTTTTTAACTTTTTCTTTAGTCAACGGAACCCCAAAAAAACTATAAATTATCAAAAAATTTTATTGTTCTGAATTTTCTGAACTTTTGAGGCTTGTTTCGATAAATCAGTTCTGACTGTTAACACCTTAACAGAGTTGAGCGTATGCAATTGCTTATTTTGAAAAAGAAACTTTGACCGCCAAAACAGCGCACCAAGTGGTCGCACCAAAAAATATTTTCAGCAAATTTTTGCGGTCAAAACTAGACTATGTCCAAAATTTCGACTTCATAGCATCTTTATCGGGGTAGCGTGATTTTTTGCTCGGGAGACTTAGATATGATGAAAATAATACAGAATTCGCACCCTTATTTTGATAGATTAATAATTCATTTTCTGTCACCTCAGTTACCAGTTTACTCACTCTTCTTTTTGAAGGCTAGTCTGTAAAGATTGGGCATTATTCGAGGGCCCTTGAGGACTTTTTGGCACACTTGCAAAAGATTAGAAATCCTGTCCTGAGATCATTTTCAGGGTCTGCCCAAATTTTTTACATGTTGTAACATGTATTCATCGATGGGCATTATCCAAGACGTATTTATGCCTCGCAACATTCGCAAATTTCACAGCCCGATAAATCTTCAGTTCCTACAGCCTTCATCATTACAACCTAGTACTTTTTGCATCGCGATTGTCTGTCAGCCACAAATTCGATCGAATTTCAGAAGGGAAAGTATTGATTGCACGTCTCTAGCACAACCAAGTTGCGAAATTATCCGTCCGAGATTCTCATTTGATCACAGTTTCTTCGATTACATTCAATCCATAAACAATCGACTGTACTATCTGCTTTTTGTTAATTTTTACAAGTAAATTGTATAAAATTTTCTATAGTAATGATTAAATTATTATTTTTTTTTATTGAAAAATGAATACAATTTTAATTTTGCTGCTCTGCAAGGATTTCGTTATAAAATGAGGATTTCTGTTGAGAATTTATTTCTCACAGTCCGGTCATGTGGGGAACAAGTGTTGAGTAGGGTTCGGACCGAGCGAAAAATTTTAGACTTTAACAAATGAATTTAATTAAACAAATAAAAAATTCTAGGTAGAATTTTTAAAACTAAAAAAAATTTGGGAGAATTTTTTCGGGCGATGTTAAGTTTCAAGTTCTAAAAAGTAAAGTTAATTTTTCCTCGATCTATTTTTTGGTTTCAAAGTCAAAAATTCGGCATTTTTTGTAAAGATTTCTATTAGCAAATTTTTGTAAATTTTCAAACAACCTTTTTTTTGAAATTTTCATCTTTATTATGTAGCAAATTTCACTGTGCCTAATCTTCTTATAATTCCAATATAATTGGTTTTAAAATAATTGACTCAAAAATAGGAATACAGGCCAAAACTCTCATTTTTGAAACTAATTTCTGCACCACTAGGTGGCTTCGAAAATTGTGCTGTTATGTGGACATTTTTTAAACTACTATTTTACTTAGGAGTCCGTTAATTTCATATAAACATCGGTTTTACTTTGACCCTGGTTCTCCCGGCTTAACCTAGTTATAAGCCTCGAACCTTTCATTGTCATGGGACTTAACAAATAAAAGCGGCAAAATCTTGATGATACTTGTAGTGCCGATACTTAAATGAACCAGTTGTTAATTGTTTCAGCTTAAACTGTTTTTCTGTTTATTTTATACCAAAACATAACAAAAAATTGAAATTTTGTGACCGGGTAGTCAATTTGTTATGTCTAGTGAAAATAATTGTGTTTGTCAAATGGTATGTTGGGTACTGTTACAGATTGTCCTCTTCACAATAGAGGAATCCCAGAGAGGTCAAAAACCTCGTTAACATACTAGTATAACTCTTCTTAATTGGTTCCGCATCTAAACTCACGCAAGTCATGTTCTCTGCGCGCACAAGCGTAGTGGTGAGTACACAAGTAAATCCTTTCCACTCCTTAATTGACATATTTTCGTTAATAATAAGTAACAATAAAGATTAACTAATACAAAACTGATTCAAAAAACGTTTCTTTCAATGAAAATCTAATTTTTTTTGGAATAAATAATAATTTTGAAAAATTCCTTGGTGACAAGTACAATTGTGACACTTATTTGCTTTATACCATTTTTCGTTGAAATGGCCTAACGGCACCCTCACGTTTTCCACATTGATGGATTTTCTTTTTTGCCTTGATAAAAGGTCGATACATTTCATACTATATTACAAGCAACTACCAGGCATATAATTTCCAATCGACAACTAACAGTTTTCGACTGGAGGTGGGCAATTCTAATCGCTTCACATACTTTACATCACTCATAAAATAAGCAAGGAAATTAAGGAAACAAATGCAAAAATTTGAAGGTGCTCGGTTTGGAATTTTTTTTACACTCCCAAGCTGACCAGAAAACACGTGATAGAATAAATTAAGAAAAATATATTTATTTTTGGAACAAATTAACGCATGTTTGCAAAGATTGACTTCTTTTAACCACCTCAGTGAGGTGACCTCACACCGAAACCAGAACGTTTTCTGCACTCAAACGCCTATTTTAAGGGCTTCTTTACAGAGCTATATTAACGGAAAGTTCGGCACTTCAAACTTCAATTTTTTTTGGAAACCAATAAAATCTTACATTTTTGAAATAACGACAACAAAGTCCTCCACAAAATGGCTAGAATATCCGGTACCCCATTTTCTTTATTTTCGATTTCTTGTTTTCAAATCGCTCTACTCATTTCTATTAAAAATCACTTAAATCTTCGTATCAATACCACAATTTTACTTCATCTGTATGCGGACCGCAACCGTCTTCGCTCCAGCGACCTTGAAATCAACCATAGGAATCTGATGTGCAGTTAACTGCTGGGACCAAGGCGCACAACTCATACCTACAATGTCATCAACTTAAAAGAGAATTTTCAACCAAAAACTTTCAATTTTTTAATACTTTCATCGTTCCCTAACTGAAACAGCCTTCTGCTTACATTTCATAAAAGCCCAACAAAGTCGAATTGGAAATTATTAAAAATTTGAAAAAATTTTTTGAAGTTAAATTTTATAGATTGCCTCGAATTATTATGGTTTTGAATTATCGAAAGTACAGAGCTTGACCACTTCTTTGATTTTCTACAATTTTTCTCTATTGTTCTTTCTTGCTAAATAACGGATATGTTAACTGGTGAAATTCTGTTTGGGTCATTTAATCATACTAGTCAGGAAGCGATGACTGTAAGCGAAATTTCAAATAGAAATTTTCACAAAATCGATAATTTTCATAATTTTTTTCCCTGAATACGATATTTCTGAAACTCACCTGACCTCCCAAACCAGCAAACATCTTTGCTTTGAACTAAATATTCAAAGCGATTCTATACAACTATTCTTCTTCTAGAGCATTTGCATGTATTAATCAATAATATTGCATCCATAAAATGTAACATTTCTGATCCTTTCTTCTTTCGCTTTGTTCTCTTTTTACAAATTCCATCTTTGTGCAGAACTTTCATTATTACTTGATTCGGTCACACACGGTAGTTCACCTTTTATTAATTATCAATTATTAATGATTAACAAAATTTTTAAAGTTATATACAGTCATTCATGTGGTCAGTTTATAAACGGATTAGATTTATTCTTTTATGTATGAATTTGTTCTAACTATAACCTTGACTTTTAAAACAATATCCTGAAGATACTTACATTAAAATAACAGAATGAAACGTCGATAAGAAAAATGAATAGTGATTTATATATATTAATGCAGAATTGCCAAAGATTACATTCACGAATAAACTTCCTGCTCAGAAAAGCTTTTGCTTAACAACGGCCAACAATTTAGTGTACAAGAGAAGCATTCATTTATACAGATGGTATTCAATTTAACACTGGTACCCACCTTCTGTTTAAAATTAGTAGATAAAAAAACCAAATGGAACTGTCCCGTGGCGGTCTTCCGACTACAAACAAAAACTCAAAAAGAACTTGAACGTATATATCTAAAACTTAATGTCCTAAATTCGCCATTTATTAAATGATATGATCAAATTAAATGTGCGTGTGTGATAAGCCTAATCAATTTTTACCGTAACAAATTATTTTAAAAAACCTCATTTTATAATTCGTGAACGCTTTTGACGAGGCGTGAAAAAACCTTGATAGGCTAAGACAATGAAAAAACGTTCACAGTTTAATAAAATTACTGTCCATGAAATTAAACGAATGTACAGATTCCCGAGACGTTAAATCGATTTACTAATGTTAAAGCAAAAAACTTAGCGGGTTGGGTAATACGATAACACACAGGAAACTTTTAAACAACTTTTATAATTTATTTCTAAACGGTCCCAATCAGAAGTAGAAAAGCGGGAGTACCGAAATCTCTTTGCAGCTAAACGGCCATACCTTATTCATACTGCCATAAATTTGCAGGATGTAAAACATTCGACCATAGAAGGTGAAAAGGGTTTTAAAAAATTTATGCAATGAAATGACAAGTTTGATGATAGTACGGTTGTAAAGAGCTGATTTAATAATTTCTTGAAAAAAAAGTACTAATCACAAAAAAATTTGAAAATGCTCTACAGGTAATTTTAAAAAATTTAGATTCATTATTCAAATTCTTGATATGAAACGAGATTGAAAGCATTACAGAGAATTGTTAAAAAAGTCTACGTTTACATGAAGGTTTACCTTGGCTGGAAAATACGAATTTATTCCTTCTTTCCCTGTATTTCTAATAGTATACGGTACTGTTTAACAAATTTTGGCATTTTAAAAAAAAGAGAGCCGTTAAGCTTATTCTCCAGCTTTCGCTTGTATGTGTTTACAATGCAGAACTTACCTTTTAAAACAATTTTACGCCTGTTAGTAGACGAACTGCAAATATAGGCATAAGAAATCTAAAAAAAATTAGACCTTAAGCAACTTTTCCTAAAACACTTACAAAATCCACAAAGTCAGGGACACCCGTTAGGCATCTATTCAACATTGTCAGGACTCTGCACGGGATTCGCCTTGTCACCCTTACTACTAATATTTCAGTTACATGAATTGAGCAACAAATAGTAAAAATGTATTGATACCGGTTGGTGCTCCATTACGCAGATTTGTTAATGAGTCTCTAAACTTTCATCAGAAATGCTCTTAAGGCAGTTTTTGAACAATAAATAGTTTGACCATTTTACTTATTTTACATATGATGAGATGGACTCTCAAAAACAATTAATGTTTTAGATCATGACTTTTCATTGATGATCGCAACTACTCAATTTATTAAATATCGAAAAGATTCGGTAGATACGGTCGTCTATCCAATTTTTTCAACAATCAGTAAGTGCCACACAGTTCACCTGTAACGGCGGCATTAAATACAGTACTACACCGGGAAATGTCTCCATGTTACAGATGAAATATGTTCAAGACAGTTTAATTGAGCTAAAAGAAGTTTATGCTAGGAATTAGTTACCAAAGACAACTTATTAGTTCAAAATAAAAATCTTTTTGGCTCAGCTCTTAATTCTGATTCTGAAAAACCATGCGCCAACCTATTGATTATAGCAGTAGTTTCTTGAACTATACTTCTTCCGCTTTAGTTGGAAAGCAACCATTTATGAAGTTATCCAGAAAAATCTCACGTTTGATCCCTAAACTTTAATCTAATGTAGCGGTTTAGAACGGTGAAAGTAAACAAATGTTCAGCTTTCAAAGCGAAGGCGTTTTTGATAGTATATAAATTGGATAGATCGGAGGTCGTTTATGAATTTGACTGTGTAAAAACGTGTGCAGATTTTATATCGGTGAAACAGGCCGACTTTAGTCACGAACGAGTAAAAAGAACATATTGAAATTGGCACTTCCATAATCGTGCGCCACATTAAAACGTGTGAAAACTACAAAGTATCTATAAAAACTGTTTGTCGAGCAAAACAAAAAAGGTAACCACTGACCCAAGTTGGTGCTTAGACTAGGTTTTTTCAAAAATAGATTCAAAATTAGATAAAATTTTAAATCCATTAATTGATCGTGAAAAAAGTAAGCATTTTGATTAGAACAAAAGACCTTAAAATAAAGACCAGTTTAGATAGCAAGGGCATTTCAAACTGTTCTGACATAACTGCTTTTTGAAAAATTATATAATTAGCACTACTAGGTGTGAAAACATTGATTAATCTTCTTTGATAGGTCCATTGTCACATTATTTTAGTTTCCAGCCATAAAAAATGTTTCATTTTACTCCCAGAAAACTTTCTTCTCCTCCACAATATCTTGATAGGTCCACTGTACGTCTATTATTTGGTTCAAACTGCATAAAAAATGCCAATTATACTTCAAAAATTTTTTTAAATTCATATACAGATATACCCGGTAAACCAGTATAATCTCTGTTCAGTTTTTTTAAAACGATTTCTAGATTTACTTACTTTTGTCATGAATTTCGTTTTAAGCTTAACTTGACTTTTTAAAACAATTCCCTGAAGATACTATTAAAAATAAAGTGAAAACGTCGCATAAAAAGAATTGTGATATTAATTATCAGCCTGAACATTTCCACCAAACTCCATACCAGCCCTCCGAACTGTACTATTTTCAGACTTCCACAAACTTCCGCAACAATTACAAGCATCTTAATTGGGATACGAGTCATATCATATGACATATACTTATTATGACGTTAAACTTTTTCAAACTAAATTTAGAGTGTTTACGGCACCTAGTGACAGAAACTTTCAAACTTTTGTAAAGCCATCACAAATAAATTTTTGATTTTCTACTGAAAATTAAATTTGAATTTTTCTTTCAAAATAAATATTTATCAATTTAGACGTTCCCAAGTTTCAGGGCTCGCTATAAAATAATTCTTTGATAAAAATTTACAAAAAAAACATTTTTGAGGTCTTTTTTCCTTGTGTTCTTGAGTTTTATAAATATAGTTCTTTGTGCCTATCAATTTGTCTTACTCCCTGACTAAAACGATGCTTATCATTTGGCTCACCAACATTCTCTTTTTTGCATGACATTCTGATTTACAACCCGTACAAAAAAATTTCCTTCTGTCAGGGGACATAAAAGTAAACTGAAATATCAAATACCGAAATAATTGGCAAAATTTAATTTCTCATTTAAATAATTTGGGAGCTGACCTTGATTTAAACCTTTTTTCCTATTAATGACTCCTTACTACAGAGGAAAGAGATCAAAGATATCTTGCGAAGGTTTCACTGCGAGGATTAAATTTATTGTTTATTTCACTATTCTTCGGAACTAAATTGCTGAGCCTTGGAGTTAATGATATAAATATCCATAAGAAAAATGTTAATTACGTAGAAATTAAATACACTTGATCCTCCACCTAAAACTTCTGAAATTTTGATTCGATTTTGTATCAAACACTAGTTATGTTAAACGCTCAAACTTTATGTTTAAACGCTCAACTTTTTGTGATTTCCAATTGTAATTTATCTTATCATTATTAAGTCCCTTGACATTTGAAATAAATATAATGTATAAGTACCGTGAACTAAGGTAGAACGCGCATAAATCGACCACTTCAGATTTTATTCATTTTCCGACAGGACTTTTAGGTCTTTGTGCTAGAAATGGCGCAGAAAAAATGGTTTCGTAAAAATTATGTTCTGTTTTTCCAGAAATCAGCATTTTTCTAAAAAGTTTTGTCCTTTTGGCTTGACCATTATTTTGAATTTATTTCCGAAAAATTTCAAGTAAATTGATAGACAATTTCAAAAATGGCTTTGAGTTTTTTGACAACTTTCCTGCCGTGATCAAGTGATTAACGAATACGGTATTCAAACCGACTAGGTAATATATTTTTGTTAACACATCTCCTGAGTTCGGTGCGGGTCGAATTGCCAGTGAGTTTTTTGTCGAATGCAACAGACAGAGAGCACTGAGTGAAAATTCATCGGCACTGAAGTGACGGATTGAGGAGCGGGTGCGACGTTTCGGAAATGAACATATGCTGTTGACTTATCAAGATGTTAATTCAAGCGATTGATATCGAAATTAACAGTTTTTGCTGAGCATCTACATGTATTTTAACATATAACTTATGTATTATCTGATAAAACGGAGGAAACCGTAACTATGATTTAATATATTGAGTAAATAATATTTATTTACCGATAATTTCAAAAACTTACTTAATCTGAAAATTTCATAAATTTTAGGAATAACTTATGAAAAACAACGGATAAATAAGTCAAATGTTTGTCATAAACTGATCTATTCTTGCGACTCGCAAGTGCGACGGTTAACAATAGACCAAGTTGATTTAAAATAATTTTTCAAATTTTCTTATTTTTAACGATTGTTTTATCATTTCCTCGTTAAATCGAAGTTTCTGATAAATTAAATTTATTTATATAAATCAGTTCTTAGATTGATCATCAGATTCTGATGATATCATAAAATGCCGACTTCATTCATAACGAATTCTAGAAACAGCTATTTAACTTTTTGGTAACACTTTGTTGTTTCCAAGGAATTATTTTATTCGATATTTGGAATACTAAAATCAACTGCTTTCTTCTCGCTTAGTAATACAATTCTATTGGTCATTTTTTATTCTATTACCTTTCATATATTTGCTAAATCGTTAAGACGGAGCAGAAATTCGAATTCAAAAAAGTATCACAAGTTAAAAAAATATTTTTAACCACAAAAAAACGTTTTTAATCCAACTAATGCTGTGGAAAAGAGCCGCAGATACAATTACGCCAAGAAAAAACCTGTGATCATCATCATCGTTGGAGCTGGATTCAGCCGGATGTGTTTATAGCTTGGGTATTCTGAACTTTCATTTTTAAAGTTACTAAGTTAACTTAGGTAACTCAATTTTAAGCTTAAGAGAAAACGTTTTTTATAGTTATCGATATATCTTTAAAAGCTAATAGCTTTAACGGAAGAGGCACAAATCAGTCTTTATTGCTAGAAGCTTGGACCAAAAGATTACACTTTACTTTCAATATGATTTTGGAAGTTTTTTAAAATGCAGATGCATATGCCCTTCTGCTCGTTGATGCTACAACCTCTGTCATGATAAATATAACGTGCGTATTATCATACAAGTTAGCACAGGAAATTGTAACAATCGAGAATTTTAATTGGCCAGGGAAGAGTTTAATGGGAAAGGTTTCGAATTTCTGTTTGATTTTTTGGGTTTTGTTATCATTTATTTCAATCTTTCAAAACATGCAGGTTCATTTCTGTGATACAATGTCCGAATAAAGGTTATGTACTTCAACCAATGCTTGGTGTTTTTTGGATCTAAAAATGGACCATATAATTTCATAATTAACGATTTCTGTAAACTTGACGATTCTGAAAAAAAAAACAACTATGAGTTTGGGTCAAATTACGTTTGGTAGGAATTTAATCACAATTTATTTAAACTCTCAGCAGCCATCAGGCGCCTCCAGCGCACTGATCGACTTTGAAACCGGTTTTTTAGGCCCTTATACTAATGGGATCTCGTCGACCAAGTGAAACGATCAAAATTTTGCCGAAAAATTATTTAGTGCGTTTTGAGAATTACAGTACTGCATTTCTACAAAAAATCTTCACATCTGCTTTCAAAACGATATGGGAGGCTTACTCTAAGAAAATTCGTAAAAACTTTTTCTTTCATTCACCGGTATAATCAAAAACAATCACGCGACCGTATGAATGTAGACAATAAAATAATGCGTCAAAAGTCGTAACATATAAATAAAACTATCCCACAAACCAGCTAGTCATGTGAAATCTGCACTCTTGATATACGAAAATTGGTTTATTATTTTGAGTCTTGAAATCATTTAATTAGCTAATATTTCATGATTGTGTCTAAATTATATACCAATCAAAAGTAAAAGTTTTCTATCATATTTCAACTGAGTGTTCTCAAGTTCAGTTCTACAATATTATACATTATTTACACATTATTATGATAAAAAACAATTTTTTTGGCCGGTCATAAATTTTTTTTCTGACAAGTGCCGCTGTTACCATTGGTAGACACCTAGTTGTTTAAGGCCTAATTTCGCTAACTTGTATCATGATTTATTCTTTTCAGCGCCCGAAAACACGTTCACTGTTTTCGTGGCATTCTCTAGTTTTTAGCGACTGCCCAGAGATGACAAATTATGGATCAACGCCCTCAGAAGTATAAATCCTAACTATCTGAATGCTACAAAACAACGCAAAGATATTAGCACCCAAATCAAACCGTGGAAATAGGAATAGGCCGACGTTCTTGGTCAGATTCAGGAAAGAATCAACCAAATCATTGCCTCAGATTTCCATTTTTCAAATAGTTAGGAATTATACTACTCTGAGGGCCGTTGATCCATATTAGTGTATTAATGTTTTCCCGGTTTTAACCCTCGCATGCAGCACCCCGCAAAATTAACCCTTGGACCCGTTAACAGTGCATTGCTTCATCATGAACCTCATTATTTGCCTACATGGTTAACGAGACACTTTGTCTATGCATGAATTAACAAGTACGAGAAAAAATGTTTTATATCGGCACTTTTTCGTGATTTTTGAATTTTGAAGCACAGATTTTTTTAAAAGTGAAATTAAAAAAATTCAGTATCAATATTAAAAATGTTTTTGAATTGCCTTATAGCGAGATAATTGCCTGAAAATTTTGGACCATGCGTAGACTAACTTGAGGTAAGGCTGTCGCGAAAAAATTCGACTTTGCGAATGTTGAATCCGAACGTTGTCTATCTTGTTAAATAAGGTCCCTTCCCCCATCACACCCAAACGCCATTCGGGGACGCGAGATTTTTTAAATCCCAAACGGATAGAATAATTAAATCCAGCTTTTCATTCAAAATGTTTCAGTAGAGTTCGCAAATTTTTTTTTCTAGTAATGTAATTTTAACTATTATGATTAGAACTAGCCAGTATCAAAAGATATTTTTTCACTACTTGTATTTTAATATTTTCGCCCAATTTTCATAAAAAATCTACGCGTACGAATACGACACATAAAATTAAAAAATTCTGAGCGAGACTCAGATTTAGGAAAAATTACGCTGAGGCTACTTCCTTCGGTATTATTATTTTTTCTCTGGTCTTTATTGAGAGTTATGTTTTTATCTACAAGTTGATGTTCTCTAAACTCGAACAAATAAAAAAACTCTAGTTTTCGCGCTAATTGCTATTTTTTGAAGGACAATAAGTTCTAAATTTTTTGATAGAATTAGATAGAATCTCTAGTTTCTTCAACGAATTTAAATTCTTTATCCATTCAGCCCTTTTCCATCCATTTTCCAATTTCCTCAATTTCCATACTTCAGAATCACTAATGCCTCAGTCTGTGTATCATTATCTAGTAGTCAAACAAAAATCTTTCGGATTTTGTTCTTATAATAAGGCATTTTCAAAATTTCAATTATCAGGGGTTTTTTAAGTTATTATTTTCGTCGGCATGATATTGAGATTTGGATAATAAATTGTATTTTACCGCATCTAGACAAAAATAGCAGACAGATCAAAGTCTGTCAGCTGCCTGCAAAAGCTAGCTGAAGCTTGATTCTTTTTATATCCCACGAGTAATCACACGCTACAGCAGCCGGGACAAGCTGAGTTGTCCTATTTTTAGTGGCTTTGACACTCTTGCATCAAACTACATTTTATTTGTTTCTCAAATACATTGTATTTTATCCTCGAAAATTAGTTTTTTTACCATTTTTGAAATGTATCATGTTGTATGCTAATGAATAGAGATATTTTTCCTCAGAGAAAAGATTTCAGAAGGCCAGGTTTGACTTCATTCATATTTATAACTTTCCAGTCCATACCACCTCTGACATAAATTTTTTTTGTTGGAAAAACTTTAACTTTCATTTTTTCGGCGATATATATTGACCAAAGATAATGAAACATTTTGAAAAATTAAATTTAAAATTATAATCTATTCTCAAATACAATCTTTAAAATATAATTTTGTACTTTTTCAATTTCCAATTCAGCGTAATACACTTCAGGTACGAGTCGAAAACTATTTCTAAATTTTTTTTTGATTTTCTGTGCGATGCATTTTGGCGCTACGGGAATACGAAATTCTTTTTCCAGCACGATTGAGAATAAGAGTTTAAATCGGAGGGACTATATTTGAGTAGCAGTGTTCTATTAATCTTTTGTTAATCTCATATGGATTTTTGAAAATGAATGGTTTTCCGGATTGAGGTACCCAGGAACTAACCTCTATTTTGTCTTGCATTTATCGAGCACACAAAATAAAACAAAATTATAAGCCTCCAATTTACAAGTCTTCCTTGATCTAGTGTGTCATTAAAAATAATAAATATTTATATCGCATTTTTATCTCCGCATAACCGCACCAAAGTGGCCGTCCGAATGGCGTTTTGGTGTGAGGGGAATTTTCAATGGTTTTTGGGTGTGAGGGGAGTTAATGAAGCAGCGCCTGACAGTGCGGCTGGCCCATATTAAGAATGCGTCATTTAATGCTAGGCGTTCGTGAATTAAAAATATTGGGAATACTCTCACTGGATAATAAACTTTTTGTGTTCGAACACTTAATGTGTTCTATGAAGAAAGCGATTTTCGTATTTACTGTGATTCTCAGTTCGGATATAAACTTCGTAAAAAGCTGAATCTTTTGAAGTGTTCAAAACTGTGACGATCATTAGCGTACGGAAAGCTTAGGCATTATGATCGTACGCCCCCCAATTAGAGTCATATCTAAGATAGGGATGAATCCCCTTTCCTACGGTTTGCGTTCGAGGTTGACTTTTTTTTCGATCCTTTATTAGTCAACACAACTGAAATCCGGTGCTCTCTTGGTCAAAAGCAGATTCAAACACAGACGCGAACCAAAGAACCAGGGATCTCTATCTTAGATATGATATGACTCATATCTATTCCGCTGGGACTTTCGATGCCAACTTTTTCTCAGTCAACACTTTTTTTTTTATTTGGCTTTTGAAAACGACGCATCCGACTTGAGTTCTTAGATAGAGATAAATTTAAAAAAAATTGGTCCCAAATCAGACCATGTTCCTATTTTTTCTTTAACAAAAACTAATAATTAAACAAAATTCAGTAATCTGGATACAAAAAAAAACTGGATCCAATTTTAATTTTATATCAAATTCACTAGATATTCTGCTCAGGTTGAGCAATCTAGAATCTTAATCGGATAAAGTCGCTTTTCAAAATTATATACAAAATTTTGCTAGAACAGTTGGCAATAAAAGCCTCAGCAAGTCACCGTCATATATTCATTATGATATCCATATTACTTGGACTCGGAGCATCGTAACAGAATTATGTAAAGATAATTCAAATTAATAAGCCAGTTTCATTACAAGTACATGTATTTTGAGGAAATAAGTTCAGAAAATTGACAGGTATCATTAAAGCACTAAAAATTTAATGGTGTGAAAATATTTATTTTTTAAAAATTTGTACGAAAACCGTTTACGATGAATCAAATTTTTAGCGCGTTTTTTATTCTTGCCGATTTATAAACTTTAAAGCTCCTTTAGCAACAAATAATATTTTTTCGAAATCTTATTAAAGACGGCAGTAGATTCATTGAATGCTATGAGTCTTACGTCCGAGGACCACGGCTATGACCAACAACCGAGTGGCAAAAGAATGTGGCGATGAAAAACTGGCGAATTATGACCCACTGTTTTGCCTTATTTTCAACGGGCTCAAAATTTCACGGTAGACCAAAATCCCTATCGCGGAAAATAATTACGGACCGTCCTGAGTGTTTCTGAGGGAGATATATCACACCACCTATTTTATATCAAGCAATTTGTTGATGCTGGTATCCCAGCAGCAGTATCCACCAAGTAATGATTTAAATGGTTATCAGCAAGAAGGTTTTAGGGAAAGGATTGCCCGATGACAGTAAATCCAGGATAAAGGCAATGTTTTTTAGTTATTCAAAGTTATATTCGAAAATTGGCGTCCAATATATAGTAGAGCATTCAAGTTCCAAATATATGGACATATAAAAGCGAAAATTTACATAATCCATAATATTACTTAATCTTTAGTAAAACTACTTTGTTTGTATTTTGAAACGACCATGTCGCACATGCGGATATATGACAATACAATCGTTTTTTTGTGGAGATTTCCATTGTTTAATTACCTTGATAAAAATTGTTATCATAAAATTTGAAATGAATCAAGGCAGAAATTTCACTAACGCCATAAATCATGTCCATTATGGTTCTTGATTCGTTTTCATATTCATTGAAAGGATAAATGTTATTTCAAGCACCTTATACAATCAGTTTTCATATAAGATATTTGCTACGAACTTCAGGATCTTAAATCAAACGGACAGTGTTCGCGACATCCGACTCAGTCGAATAATGACTTTTTAAATCACCAACATAGTTTCGCAGAGCGAGCGTGAGACACGCTGCTTCTTAAAAGCATTTAATTTGCATTAAAATACTGAGAGAACTAAGCATAAGATAATTTGACGCGCGTCTCTGATCGGCTCTGATCGCTTGCCACGATAACTCTTCAACTCTCATTTTATGTGACAACATATTATGCATCCAAATTATAGGGTGCCTCGAACTATATCGTACACACCCCACTGACGAGGGCACCACGTTTTACGCCAAACGATCGTCAATCTTTTCTTATAACTGATGAAGGAACCGCCAATCCGAGCCCTCATTTTACTTCCACGTAGCTAGCGGTGCCCTCGTGAGTGGATTAGTACAATCAATCGGGGGGCACGCTACAAGCGGTGGACAGAGTGACGTTCTCTGATTGGCTGTGCATTCAAAATGATGGGAAAGGATGGACTCATTTTTTTTCGACAAACGTCGCTGTGCCCGAGTTGATTGTAACGTCTCTTTTACGGAAATAATTTAAACTTTCTTTCATAGAAATTAATCGATTTGTTCAAGTGACTCAAAAATTCATATTTTAAACTCGTAGGCGTCTCTATTGAGAATAATATTTCTAAAATAAAGATAAATGAATAAAACGCTACGATTAATTTTGAGACATGCATTTTTTGGAAAAAAACGGTGCAATTTTTTTCGTTTGTTTGGGCTACGGTTCTTGCAACAACTTTTGAGCCAATTTGAAAGTTTTACTAGGAGATATTTTTGGTGATGAATATATCTCCAAAAGAAGTCATACTTTTCATGATTTTCAATGAAGGAACGCCGTTAAGAGATAGAATTTGTACCATGTATCGTGAATAATGTGGTTACGTCACAAAATGTTTGGCTATAGCCAATACCTACTTATTTATCAGGGAATATCGTTAAATGAGAGCAACACCCCACCTTAACCAAAATGTCCCTATCATTTATAGGAGCGAATGAGTTTAAGGAAGCTTGGGAGAGTAGATAGGAGAGTGTCATCAGTGTGGATGATTAGAATAGGATTTTAAGTGCATGGGATGAGAGTAGAGAGCGCGTTCCTGATTTGGCCTATCAGAACGTTATTTCCCAGTCTAGTAAGTCTTATCGCCGTTATTTTTCACTTCCTTCCTGAACAGATATTTAATAGGCCAATAACTACGGAATTTTTCATCAACGGGTTTAGTTTACGTCTCAGGTGTTCGCGCTGCGTCGCATAGCTATTACACAATTTATATCAAAAATGACACTTAAATATCTTGCGATATATTTATTTCACAATCAGTGACTCAATAGGCGTTCAAATAACTCTCAACAGATTTCTTAAAACTATTCATCAGAATTTAAATATGGTGCGTCATTTTTTTGTGGTTTTCTGTAATATTGTACAAGTTTTTGTCTAAGCTCAAGGAACTTCTGCTTTGCTTAACTGGTCTGTACTTCGTAAGTGCCGACTAGGTTTTGTGATCGAGAGGTCATGAATTCTCTAGGGCTAATTGATGCCACATCTCTTTCATTTTCTTCATTGTTTGCATCACAGTTCGTGCTTTGAAAGAAAGGAACTGAGTTAAACATTTTAACAGATGTCTGACTAAATAATTATAATACAAGCTAGGGTCCGCGCGGGTAAAAGGTGACGGCGTATAAGTGAAACCTACGCCAAAAACTACGTAACACTCACGCAAACGCCCACCGCATCTGAAGAAAAATTATGTTTTTCAAGACGTCCGGGTTATTAGGTGAAAGGCAAAAGATAGGCGTTTTTTTAAACGTTTTTCACGGCAAAAAATAGCGTTTTCCGGAATTACAAAAGATAGTGCATAGTGGGATTTTTATAAAATCTAAACATTATATCAATTTGTATTTTTTCTACTTGCTTAGTATTATTTACTTGCGTACAGTTGATTTGCTGACACAAATTTATGTCAGTTACGATCTGCCACACAATTTGTGTTCAAAAAATTTCCCATCACATTATTTCATAGGGCCAATTTTTCACGGATAACTATTTAATTTTCAGCTATTTCTGGCTTGACTTCGACTTGGCTTTGACGTTACAAAATTATTCGCTGGCCTTGACTTGAAGTTTTTTTATGTTTTTAGCTTGACTTTTGCTGGCTTGGACATATTTCAACAAAAACATTTTTTGAAACGATATAAAATTGAAACACGGACTAAAATGCGGGTCTGATTTCAAATCTGCATCTGGAATCAGATGATTTTGCTGTGCACGACTCTATATGCTCATCAAACTAATGAGGTAAACATGAGACTTTATAAAAAACGAATTTTATCAACTGCTTAATCTTCTATTTGGCAGACATCCCTTTTATAAATTTCACGTTATTTACAATAAATTGGCCAAAAATTTTTCAAACGCCTGTTAGACAGCAAAATAAACAACGATTTTTCGTTCTAAAAACTCGAACCTAGAAGCAAGTACATTATATCGTAATTATTAACCGTTTAATTATAAAATTAGGGGTCACAGTACGAGGCCAAATAGCGACTAAAGGTATCTGAAAAATCCGAGGACAGTCATTCACTCAGTATTTTTTCCGACAAAATTTGAAAAAAAAAATTTCGAAAATTTTCAAATGTTTTCGACGATTTTTCTCAAAAACTTGTCAGAATAATGGTATAGATCATTGCACAGTAAACGAAAGAGGAACAAAATTCTAGAACTTCTTGCTGAAAAAAAAATCCCAAATCCAAAAATCCACTTAAGTGCAAGCCATCAAAGTCAACACTGGCTTGCAGGCCTGCTCAGTAGGAAAGCAATTATGCCTTTTCTTGTTTATTTTAGATTAACGAATTCACCTTTCAGATCATGTGTTCTTGCTTAGAGTCAGTTCTGTAATACTATCGACTGAGTATTCCTCAAAATGGTTTGATAATAACGGGCCAAATAGCTTCTTAAAGATTTATTCTGGCGTATTTCTTCACAACTTTGTGATTCTTCTGTTAGCGATAAGTAATCGATTTGTTCGAATGACTGTTTTTTCTTAGACAATCATTATTGAATTGCATTTTTAATAAGATTTTATTAACTTATTTTCTGCAATAAAATTAAATAAATACTTCTAGAAGCTCAATTTGAAATTTTCTGCATGCGTCCTATCCAGAAACCATAGTTTCTGAGGTTCGAAAACAGTCACATCTCACTTGTTAGATGAAAATTGAACTAAAAAAACCACCAAATTATGACTCTGACCAGTGTATAAATTACCCCAGGTTATTTGCTGAATAATGTCAAATACAATTAATCAATTTTAAATTTTTCTCGAATTTCCCATAGGCAAAAATTCTGCCACATTTTAAGGGTATCCCGGATCCCTTAAATTGACTATTACATCCGATGAAATATTACGAAACGGCTATCAAGAGATATTGTTCAGATTAGCACATCTTTGTAAGAACTAGCCTCGTCAACTTGCGAAACAAAATTTGCCAACACTTTTTTGTAATGACCACACTTCCTTCACACATAATCCAGCACAAGAGCCAACCGTAGCCAAAACGGAAAATCTATCTCCTCCCAAATTTTTATTTTGAAATATTCTATTGCTGCGTATATTTATTCTGCAATAACGTACAAAACCCGGTCAAAGCAAATACCACGTTTCTATGACTTTTTTCATCCGACAAATCTTAATCTCCTCCTTAGACGCGTAAATTTTAAAAATAATTACCAATCAGAACTTTTTTGCCAAAAGCTAGCTCTTAAACAAACAGAAACTGTTGTAGTGAGGTTTTTGGTTCACATTTCGGCCTCACCAAACAAAAATATGAATTATTTCCAAGGTCACGTGAAAAAAATTTCCAGAAAAAAAATGTGCTTCGATTTTTTCGAACAGCAGGCTTCAAAAGGAAAGCTGGAAACACACTGAAGAGCAAAGTTGGCCTTACAGTCAACCGAAATTCGAGTTTTAGTGGTCAAATTGACACAAACGTTATTTTTTGATAATTTGATATTTTTGAACATAATTTTGAGAAAAATACTTATAAAAAAACGCAAAATTTTTTGTTGTCATTTGGGTGGTTTTATGCGTTCAAAACATTAACAATTAATTTGGTGCATTCTTATGACATAATAACTGCAGAAAATGTAGGAACCGGGATTCATTTTCAAACATAATGAGTTTTTTAAGTAAAAATACATAAAGTCAAGTTCAGCAGTAATCTAGAATTTTTCAAAAACTTGAAACTGGGCAGATTACTAAAAAAATTTTTAGCCCGATAATCAAAATAGTTTAAAATACTTCCAGGTGTTTATTTGAATGTTTAATTTCGGTCGAAACATACGTATATATAGTATATATACGTATATATAGTATGCTTCGGACCGAAGGCGATCCCAAACATTCCGGAAGTTGTTCTGAATAATTGAGAAGTGTGATCTATAGAATCCATTTTCTTTTTGAAATTCTGTAAGCTTTAATGGTTTTGGAATATTTTTGAAATCTTCCATGAATTGTTTTTCCCTAGTTTTGTAAATTGGACAATTTGAAATGTGCTCGAAAACGCCTAAGGACTTACTAGGCTGTTTATGTTCCTGAGCGCGTAATTTAAGAAAACGGAAATCTGTAGGAGCTTTTTTCAATTTATGCACCTAATTCCGAATTAGTAATTCGTGACCCCATGGGGGCCCCAGCTGACATTTCAGATAAAATGAGACCTATAAATTTTACCTGATGAAAATTTGGCAGAAATTTTTTCCTATGGGAAATCGAGAAAATTTAAATTGATTAATTGTATTTGACAGTTATTCAGCAAAAACCGGGGTATTTATAGCATAAATACCGCTAGAGGGTTGAATGAACAGATGAAAATCGGGCACAAATAAGCTAACCGTGAATTTTAAGTACTTCAAAAAGTGTGACTAATTAATTTATTTCATGGTGATAAAATCAATAGCCTAAATAAGGCTGCCTAATAGAAATTTCGAACAGTATATAAGTTTTTTTCAGATTTAAAGTCAGCGTAAGAAAAAAAACACTACAAATAATACTTTTCCAATATAAAATACTACAGTATGGCTCATACTGTATGAGCTTTCTCGATTTATTTCATTTTTTAAACCGTCGGTGAGAGTCTCACCGTGAGACAGTTGTAGGAAATTTAACAATAAATAAAAACTCACTTTTCTCGTTTTATTTTGGGGAAATGTTGAGATTTTAATCTAGAATCGAAATTTAACTGTAATACAGCAGGGTCCGGCGGATAGGTGAAAGTTTTTTCGCGTCAAACCTTCACCTATTAGTCCCGAATTTCACCTATTAGCCGATTTTCACCCTCCCGCCGACGGCTGGGAAGATCAGCATCTGACTTGGTCCAATAATACAACTAAGGTCTAGTATTTTATAATTTAGTTTAATAGCAGGTAGTCTAGAGTGGAGAAATTAAAGGCTGATTTTCTTGCTCCATTTTTAATCATAAAATGCAAACAGTGACGGTTTTGAAAACCTCGAAACACTAATTTCGGATTATTGTTACTCACGCAAGTAGTATTTGATATTTGCTTTCTAATAATGCATTTATTTGTTTTATTCGGCCAAATATTATAATTAATATAAAATTTTTACCAGCCTGAGTTTTTTTTTGTATTGGGCATTTTTTTTCCAGTCGGCTAGATCAGCGTTGACCTGGAAAAAAAAATGCCCAAAAACAACAAAAGCTAAAATTTGGAGCCATTTTTTCTCAGGAGAAAATGCCATTTTTTGCTGGAACATTGTAAAATCGTTCTAATTATTTGAATAAAATAGTTATTTATTCAATTGAATATAATTTAATATTATTATTATACTGAGAGAAATGAGGTGGAAAACTATTGAAAATTAGCTCGCGAAGACAATTTCAACCAAAAAAAAATCCAACTTTGATCTGAGATGTTCACAAACAAGGACTCATACTTCTTAGTTTTTTTGAAAAGAAAAGAAATTTTATATTTTGGATTCAGTACCATGCGGAAAATTTAAATATTCTGGAAAAAATACTTTACTTCACTTGAATCTTGGATAACGTTGCCGCATTTTGGGGTTGAATTATATCGACCAGACTGGAAATTAAATTTGTGTCCGTGAAACACCTACTACAAAGAAATGGTGTGTACCTGTGTTGTCATGCACTTATAATTCGCATGCGAAATTATTTCCAGAAGATGTCTCACTTTGATTTTCATAACGAAAGAATATAGCTATCGTGAAAAAAATTGCCTATGAATAATGCTGGGATTATTTAAACAATAATATGCGTGCAGATTTTTTGAGTTGCAGAGATCATTACTGTACTTAGATAAATAGAAAATAAACGACAAAATTAATTTGAATAGTTTTGTATCAATTCATATAAAAATTCTCGAATATGCCTATATTTGGCTTTCGAAACGCCTATCTTTTTGCCTAGGAAGTTTTTGAATATAAACTCCCTATCTTTGCCTTTACGCTATCCGCCCGTCTAATCGCGCCAGAAAAGTTTTTTCGCCTCAAAACCTTCCTATTAAGCCGGATTTCACGCTATCCGCCCTCACCTATCCGCCGGACCCTGCTGTAAATTATAATTTTTCCCCCCAAAAAAAATATTTTAATTATCTAGAGTTTCGAACTTATTTTCTCGATAAAGTAGTTTCTTGAACAGAAATAACGAATCAACAACATCGTTCTAACAAGAATGGTATTCTCCGTATAAAACAAATTCTCCATATCCATTTCCCAGCCTAAGTCCATCTTAAAAATGCTTACTATCTCTATAGCGCGTGTTCGAATCCCGCTCATGTTGTCTTAGTGATTGTCTTGAGTATTATTATATGCAAGGGTGCTTCATATTGAGACCGCCAAAGTTGATCGGTGTGTAATCACTTAAGCAATCACCAAGACAATCACTACCAAGTTGGGAGCCATATTTTCGTTTGGTTAGCGTAGAATAATCGGCCAATCAGCGGCATTTTCAAGTCAAATATATATTCATGTATTTTCCCCAACACATAATGGTTCCCGAGATCAGGGTTGTACCTACTAGTAGTAAAATTCTTTGAATATACAAATACTTCATAAACGATATAACTAGCGTGTTCATCAATCGATTCTGGGTCAAAATCGACCACATACGGTTGATTTTTTCAAATTTATTTGTTAGTGCAAAATTTTATGCCGCGTATTTTGGTATAAATATTTTTTTTTCAAAAATTAATTTTTTTAAAATGATGATTGATTTCGAAAAATCGTTTTTTTGGAAAAAAATTGGTTTTGAGTCTCAAACCGGTTCCTTTTATCTTCCAATATATATATGAGTTTCGCCTTTTTCCAGACTTTTATTCCTTTGTATATTTTGTCGATATTCATTTTTGTTTAGTGGCCAAAAATCGTTGTGTAGTAGAATTGCTTTTAACCCGTGTGAGCACAACACCTATATATAGGTGACTGCATATTTAAAATCATCTAAAATATGCAAAAAAACCATCGATGTATCTCCTTCGAATACATTATAAAGAATTTTGCAAGGATTTCAAAAAAGTGACTTATTTTTTTTTTTGGAAATTTTGTTCAAATTTTACGGAGGGTTGATTTTTTGAGATTTTTTTCCAATCTTTTACCTCTAAAAAAATTAAATGCGACCTAT
>SCLH01000659.1:156394-191423 GCA_004367855.1 Oikopleura vanhoeffeni | reverse complement strand
TACGCAAACCTACGTTAGCTCAGCAAACGCCTACGCATCTTGAAAGAAAAATTATTTTTTTCAAGACGGTCCGTGGTATACGGTGAAAGAGCCAAAAGATAGGCGTTTTTTTCAAACAGTTTTTCCAGGCAAAAATAGTCGCTTTCACGGAATTCAAAAGTAGGACTATTTGAGCGATCTTTATCAATCTAAAAGCTATATATCAATTTGTCATTTTTAACTTGTTAATTATTATTTATCTGTACAGTTGATTTTGTGACACAAATTTATGTGTTTACGAATCTTTGCACACCAATTTATTAGTTTCAAAATTTCCCACTCAATTATTTCATAGAGACAATTTTTTCACGAAATAACTCATACTAATTTCAGTATGCAAACCCGAAATTATCGGTTTTATTCTCAATAAGTGGCTCAAGAACAATACGTAACAGGAATCGGACAAGCCAGCACAATTTATTACTGGCTTACTTGACTTGGTTGACGATTACCAAAATTATTGCTTGGACGTATGACATTTTAGCGTTAGCTTGACTATTTCTGCTGGCTTGGACATATTTTCAAAAAAACATATTTTGATGATAATTTTGAAACAAAACACGACTAAAAATGGGGTTTTCAAATTGCTTTGATTAAGAATGAATATGCTGTGACCGCTTGAATATTGCAATATTAATGAAGGTAAAAACGTGAGACTTATAAAACGAATTTTTATACACTGATTATCTATTACTATTAGGCAAGACATCCTTTATTTAATATTAATATATTCTAATATAAAAATTAGTGCCAATTTCAAACGACCTGTTAGACGCAAAAATAAACAATTTTTGTACTAAAATCGACTTAAGAAGCAGTAATTTATATAATATAATATTAGGGCGTCCACAGGTCAGAGGCCAAATGAGACTAAAAGGAGTATTGAAAATCCGAGGAAGTCAATTCACTCAGTATTATTCTTCGCGGAAAATTTGAAAAAAAAAAGAATTCGAATTTTCAAATGTTTCGGATTTTACTCAAATTTTTCAATGCTGGTAATAAGCAAATATTGCACAAGTAACGAAAGCGGAAAAATTTAAGAATTTCTGAGCTTTGAAACAAAAAGTCCAAAACTTCCAAACAATCCCATTATTCAAGCCTCAAAGTCAACTTGGCTTGGCGAGGCCTGCTACAGTTAGAGAAAGAATTATCCTTTTGTTTTTTATGATTTAGAATCATTCAGCAATACATTTGTTTTTTAGAGTTACGAAGTCTGTATTACTTCGCTGAGTTTCCATCACAAAAATGGTTTGATAAATAACGGACCAATAGGCTATAAAAGATTTTTCTGGGTTTCTTACACTTTTTGATTTCTCTTGTTTAGACGATTAAGTATCGTTTGATTGAATGACTGTTTTTTCTACTAGAAATCATTTTGGAATGCATTTTAAATTAAAGATAATTTATATTTAATTATTTTCTTCATATAAATTAAATAATACATTCTAGAAGCTCATCTTGATCTTGCATGCGTAAACTATCCAGAAATAGTTTTGAGGGTTTCGGAAAACAGTACACTCTCATTTGTGATGAAATTGATAAAACACCCAAATTCTTCTCTGACAGTGGTATAAATACCCGGTTTTTTGCTGAATAACTGTCAATACAATTAATCAATTTAAATTTTCTCGATTTCAGGAAAATTTCTGCCAAATTTTAGGGTATCCGGTCCTATTGACATATTCTCGATTGAATATTTACCGAAAACGGGCTTTTCGGGTATATAGGATTGCCATTTTGTAGAACTGCTTCAAACTTTGCGAAAAAAATTTGCCAAAATTTTTTGTCTGCCACACTCTTAAATAAGCACAAGAGCACCTAACCCAAACGGAAATCTATCTCTCCCAAGTTTTATTTTTTTGAAATATTTATTTGTGTATATTTATTCTAGAATACGTACAAAACCGGTCAAGAATTACCGTTTTTTGACTTTTTTTCATCGGAAAATCTATCTCTCTTAGTGGTTAATTTTAACAAATTTACTCAAATATTTTGCAAAAGTAGCTCTAAACAACAGAACTTTGTAGGTGGGTTTTTTGTCAAATTTCGCCCCAACAAAAATATGAATTTTCATAAGTCACGTGAACAAGTTTTCCGAAAAAAATGTGCTTCGATATTTGTTCGAAAGCAGGGCTAAAAGAAAGCTGGGAAAACATGGAGGAAAGTTGGCTTACGTAACCCGATTATTTCGAGTTTTAGTGGCTCAAATTGACACAAACGTTATTTTGTAATTTGATATTTTTGGAACATATTTTTGAGAAAATACTTATAAAAAACGCAATTTTTTTGTTGTCCATTTGGGTGGTTTTATGGTTTCAAACATTAACAATTTATTTGGTGCATTCTTATGACATATAACTGCAGAAATTTAGGAACCGGGATTCATTTTCAAAATAATGAGCTTTTTTAAGTAAAATACATAAGTCAAGTTAGCGTAATCTTAGGAATTTTCAAACTTGAAACTGGGGCAGCTTACTAACAAAAATTTTTAGCCCGATAATCCAATAGTTAAAATACTTCCAGGTGTTTTTTATTTGAATGTTTAATTTCTGTTTTGGTCGAAAAAATTTACGGTTATATAGTATATGTATACGTATATATAGTATGCTTTCGGACCGAGGCGATCACCAATAAATTCTGGAAGTGTTCTGAATTAATTGAAGAAGTGTGATTCTATAGAATCCTTTTCTTTTGAATTTCTGTAGCTTTAATGGTTTGGATATTTTGAAATCTTTCCCATGAATTGTTTTTCCCTAGTTTTGTAATTGGACAATTTTTGAATGTGCTCGAAAACGCCTAGGACTTACTAGGCTGTTTATGTTCCTTTCCAGCGCGTAATTTAGAAACGGAAATCTGTAGGAGCTTTTTTTCAATTTATATTGCACCTATTCCGAATTTGTAATTCGTGACCCCAGGGGCCCCAGCTGACATTTCCTTCAGATAAAATTGAGGACCTATAAATTTTACTGGTATGAAAATTGGCAGAAATTTTTTCCTTATGGTAAATCGGAAAATTTAAATTGATTAATTGTATTTGACGCTTATTCAGCAAACCGGGGTATCTTAATAGATAATTACCGCTAGGGGGTTGAATGACATATTGAAATCGGGGCACAAATAAGCTTAACCGTGAATTTTGTCTTCAAAGTGGTGACTAATTATTTATTTCATGGTGATTAAAATCAATAGCCTAAATTAGGCTGCTAATAAAAAATTTCGACACAGTATTATAGTTTTTTTCAGATTTAATTCAGCGTGAGAAAAAACATACATAATACTTTTCACATATAAAATACTACAGTTTGGCTCTACTGTATGAGCTTTCTCGATTTATATTCATTTTTAAACCGTCCTGTGAGAGGTCTTCACCGTGAGCAGTTGTAGGAAATTTAACAATAAATAAAACTCACTTTTCTCGTTTGTATTTTGGGGAATGTTTGAGATTTTTAATCTCGAATCGAAATTTAACTGTAATCAGCAGGGTCCGGCGGATTAGGTGACAACAGTTTTTTCGCTCAACCTTCACCCTATTTAGCCGGAATTTCACCTTTGCCGGATTTCACCCATTCCGCGGACGGTGGGAAGATTTACGCTTTCTGATTGGTCATAAAAACAAGGTCTAGATTTTTCATAATTTAGTTAAGGGTATCAGCAGTGAGAAATTAAGGCTGATTTTTTTGCTCCTTTTTTACTCATAAATAAAAAGTGACGGTTTTTGAAAACCTTCAGGAACTATTTTTCGGATTATTTGACCTCACGCAGTAATTTCTGATTAGCTTCTAAAATGCATCTATTTGATTTTTTCGGCCAAATATATTAAATAAAATTTTCTACAGCCTTGGTTTTTTTTGAATTGGGCATTTTTTTCTCAGTCGCTAGGACGCGTTTGGACTGGAGAAAATGGGCCCAAACACAAGGCTACAATTGGGCCTTTTTTTTTCTCCGCGAGAAAAAATCGGCCCAATTTTTTGCTGTAACATTGTTTAAAATCGTTCTATATTTGAATAAAATATTATTTTTTTCATAATTTATTCGTTTAATATATTATTACTGCAGAGAAAATGAGTGGAAAACTTTTTTGAAAATTGTCGCGACAGACAATTTTCAACAAAAAATACAACTTATTGAAGCATTTCTTCAACAAATACACGGACATATATCTGTTAGTTTTTTTTGAAAGAAAAGGAAATTTTATCTTATGATTTCGTACCATTGCGGAAAAATTTTAACTCTTCTGGAAAAATATTTACCTTCACTTGATTTGGATGTTGCCGCTTTTGGACGGTTGAATTATATCGACCAGGACTGGAAATTAAATTGTGTCGTGATACACCACTACAAGAATGGTGGACTGTGGTGTCATGCACTATAATCGCAGAGATATTTCCAAGGAAGACTGTTCAAACTTTGATTTCAAACGAAAGAAATTAAATATGCTACTCGTTGAAACCATTGCCTATGACATAATTGCTGGGAAATTTATTTAAACAAAATTGCGTGCCAGATTTTGAGGGCACAATCACACTGTACTAGATAATAGAATAAAGACAAATTATTGATAGTTTGTTCTTCATAATTCTCAGAATGTGCTATATTTCTGGCTATTCGAAAACGCCTATCTTTTTGCCTAGGAAGTTTTGACATAAACCCTATCTTTTTTGCGCTTACGTCTATCGCGGAAAGTTTTTTTCGCGGCAAACCTTCACCTCATTTAGCCGGATTTCACCTATCCGCCTCACCTATCGCCGGACCCTGCTGTAATATAATTTTTCCCCCAACAAAAATTTTTAATTATCTAGAGTTTCGATTATTTTCTCGAAAAGGTAGTTTCTTTGAACAAAATACGAGCGAACAACATCGTTTCTAACAAGAATGGTTTTCCGCTATTAAACAAATTCTCCACTATCCATTCCCGGCCTAAGTCCATCTTAAAATGGCTTACTCTCTTGGCGCGTTTCGAATCCGCTATGGTTTGGTCTTGTGTTGTCTGGTATTTTTATATTGCAAGGTGCTTCCTATTGCATGGCGCCAAAGCTTGCTCGGGTGTAATCACTTAGCATCCCGGCATTTCAACTACCAGTTGTGAGCCAGATTTTTCGTATTGTTTAGGCGTAGTAATCGGGCCAATCAGCGCATTTTCAAGTCAAATATATTTCTGTATTTTCCCAACAAAATGGTTCCGGAGATCGGGTTGTACCTATAGTAGTAAAATTCTCTGTTGGAATATACATACTTTATAACGATATGTATAGCGTGTTATCACTCGCTTCCTGGGTTCAAATACGCCACTTGGGATTGATTTTTTCAATTTATTTGTTAGTGCAAAATTTTATGCCGCGTTTTTGGTATATATTTTTTTTTTCAATTTTTTTAAATGATGATTGATTTTCAGAAAAATCGTTTTTTTGGGGAAAAATTGGTTTTGAGTCTCAACCCGGTTCCTTTTATCTTCCAATTATATATGAGTTTTTCGCTTTTTCCAGACTTTTATTTTTTTTCTTCCTATTTCCCCTTGTATTAATTTTGTCGGATATTCATTTTTGTGTAGTGGCCAAAAATCGTTGTTGTAGTAGAATTGCTTTGAAATTAGAAATCCTTCATAATTCCACCAAATGGTCGATACGGGGAAAGCTTTTTTTCAGCCTGACTCTGATAGTTATTGTGATAAAACATTTTTATGACAAAAATATTGTTATGAGGAAAAAAACTTAGTCACTTAATTTGGTTATGCTTGTGATCGTTAGCTTTTAGCTATATGTATTTATTAAGCGAGCCTTTTTGAAACTCAGTTCTGCTTTATTTATTGGAAAGTTTTGAGTTTTTTGGAATTTTTCACATTGAGTTAATTTACAGGCATTTGACAAATGATGAGATTTTGGGTCAAAATTGTTTTCTTGATTAAACACTTGATTCGCCGATTTTTTACTTTATTATTTCACTTTTTAAAGAGTTTCAATGTGAAATTCGGTACGGACTTGAATCGTAAATGTTCATGATCGGTTCGGAGAACTTTTGTATGAGATCGGATCGGTTCCAATTTGCTAAGGTAGCTCCTTCTCTTAAATCTCCCCGCACAACAATGTTTTGAAACAAATTGTTGTTGTTCGGCCTAGACTTATGTCTATAGCGGCTATAATTATCAGACTATACATAGCTTATACGTTATTGCACCTGTTCAAATAAATAAAGGATTTTTAAGCTAACTCTTACCTTCCTCACACTCCAGAAACGAGAACTTCGCTTCACACCCAAAAGACCTTATCGAAAGGCCTTACTTTGAGAGCTTATCACTGGGAAACTGGGACGATATCAATTTACTTATTTTGTTCACTGATTTGAGATCAGAATAAATTATAGAACAACACGTACATTTCAAATTTCGAGTCTTGTATGTTAGGATTAAGCTGCGAGAGAAAAGGAGGGTATCACTCACTTGTATTTTCTTGAAAAAACCATACATTTTCAATGACTTAAGTTACAATTTAGGGAGTGACTTTTAGCTATTAAAAGCTGGTCTAATTTGAAATATGAATATTTGATTGTTACAAAAATTATTCATATCGACGCGCGTTCGAAATATTGCGTAAAAATGTGAAAATATTGCTAATAAGCTGAAACTCAATCGTACACCTTATTTCTATATTTGATCGACTGTTCTTTGTCCGGCATTATTTTGGTCAAGATTGCCGTTTCAATTCATTCGAAAGAATAATTTTTTGAAAAATTTATTTTTTTTTTATTTTGACGTTCATAAACTCACTTCGGTGAAAAAATTATTGCTCGTATAGAGACTGCAGATTTGATAAACTTATATCAATAGAAATCCTTAAATTCTTTTTCCTAAAACTTGCCTTTCTCCAGAATTCTGTATGTCTCGTGTTCCACACAATTATTTTTTTTAAGAAAATTTTTGACGAACTCTATAAAAAAGTTAGGAAAACAATAACTTTCGAACGGCTCTGCGCTATAATTTTGCAACAATATTTTGGAAAGAAATTGCAAACTCCTATGACATTTTGGAATTGTTAGGTTTGTGACGACCTGTTATATTCTGCGCCGTTTTGCTCCCGAAATTTTCTTTGCCTGTTTAGGATAGTCAAAGGGTGTGAGGGGGTTAATAAGATCTGTGATAGAATTTGTGGTAGACTTTCTTGCGTATGTTTTTTTTTTTAATTTATAAAAATGCGTTTATAAAAAAACATAAATAAAATTATTATCAAAGTTACGCCGTAACTTTTGCACATATATGTTTTTTAGAATAAACCCAGAATGAGTGATTTTAACCAAATCTTTTACTCACAGTTATTGTTACAGTGAAGCTACACCAATGTGATTTATTGTACAAATTTGTAACAACAACACTACAGTTCGTTCGGTTAGATTACGTCAATAAGCGGCGGCGTGACATAACCTTTTTTGTCCGTAACTTTGGTTTTTTAGTCGAATGTTTCAAACAATTTTGTTTTCAAAGTTTATATTTTTTATTGTAGCCATTTCAGTGTGGTAACCTACTATATAACCTTCAATATTTTTTGTTGCTTTCAACATAAAATGTTATATAAATTAGTTCTGCATTAGTTTCTTTTTTCAAAGTTGAGATATCTTAAGCTACTAGCTACTTTAAACAAATTAACATAATTAATCACTTGCTGTTTGAGTCGAGATTCTCATGCGGCTACCTGTAGAAGCTAACACCTCATTTTGGTTTTTTCTCTCTTCTTATTAAGGAACACTAAAGCGACTTCTTTTCTTTTTCGAGTGAAGTCGATGGATTTACGCTTACTCCCGATATCTCAGGACTAGAACGAACTCGACTTCAACACCTAATCAGAATATTTTGCATTGTAAAATTTGAAAATAGCTATAAGCCAACCGACATTGATATTTATCTAACTGCATTAAGTCGACGACTCAGAGCCTGACTTCAGCCGAGGTCTAGATAATTTTCCTAGCGAGTCTAGTAATTTCTCTACCGCCATCAAAGCCTCATATTATATGAGTCATATATATAAACGAGATATTTGAGAATGGCTTCGCCATTCTCAAATATCTTGCATAGTATAATTTTTTTTATTACTGGTTGTCTAGCTCTAGGGTCCAATAAAAAATGCGAAGGAAGAAAAATTCAATTCTCAGAATTGCCTGCCCTTTTTTGGTCCGCTCAAAACTCTCTAAAAATGAAAACTCAACTTGTACATACAATTCTGTAGAGTTATAATCAAGCAACAAGTATCAACCATCTAAGGCTCGGTGACTTAATTTCGCGCCTGAAAAGCAACTCTCGAAAACTGTTTATTTTTTCCCCACTAAAAATGACTGTGTGAAATCAAACCTATCTTAGATAGATTAAATAATAAATCAGAAAGTTTCAAAAAATTGTCATCGAATACAATTCAATTTAAAAACAATACAATAGGAATGAGATGGAGCTCGGCCTCTGCTTATCTCGGCCCTGCATTAACTCGTCCAAACCTCACAGTCATGTCAGACACTTTAACCGACAAAATTATTTTCGAAGGCACAACTGCTAAGGGAGTTAAAATATCAAATACGAAAAATGAATCAAAAATGTCAGAGGTTTTTGGAGAAGAGATCATTTTATGTGGTGGAGCTATCAATTCTCCAACATTGCTGCAATTATCTGGTGTTGGAAATGCCGATGAGTTAAAGTCTATTGGAATTGATCCAGTAGTGAATCTGCCTGGAGTGGGAGAAAATCTTCAAGATCATTTAGAGGTCTATGTTCAGTTTCGGGGTCAGCAATTATTCAGGATAAATTTCCTAAAAAAGATCATCAAATAATTTCAGAATGATACAATTTTCATTTTGAGCTAATGGGTCCGGATTATCTCCAAGATTTCATTAAAATCTTTTCCTGACCAAAGTGCCTCTCAGTGGTTAATAGAGTACACAGTGTGTACTAGACACCGTTTACATTTCGGCTTTTGGAAGCGACTCATCCGATTGAGTTCTTAGATAGCTCAAAATGAAAGCACATACAGGGTGTAAGGTTTTTCCCTTCTTTTTTCCAAACTGGTTACACTTGATTTCCGCCGTTTTGATTGGTTGAATCTGAGAAAACTCTTCTGACAACCAATCAAAACGGCGGAAATCAAGTGTAACCAGTTTGGAAAAAAGAAGGTAAAAACCTTACACCCTGTATTTATAAAAATAACAAAAAAATTGGCCTTTTTCAATCATTTCATCCTTTTTTTAATCATGAGAGATTCATTATAAACCATTTTGTGGACAACCTGTTTGAAACTGAGAGGGCATTTTGGGTGGGAAATTCCCCAGTGGGAATAAGAAATATTGAATTTCAATCAATTTTTTTTAAATATTTTTCTTAATTTGAGAAAAAACAGTGTTTATTTGTTAATAATTAATCAGCACACCAACTTCTTATTGGTAGGCACGTAATTATATCGTGATTTAGATATTTAAGACTCCCAAGGACCCAAAATTTTGTCAAAAAAATTGGATGAAAATTTTGGAAACGTTTTCAAGAAAAAATGCCTGATTTTGTAAAGTTTTGACTTCCAAAGCGCTAATTTACTGTTTTTTGTCAATTTTCTCTAAAAATGGTAAAGAAAAAAGTTTTAAAAAACCTATTACGCCATTTTACATCAAAAGCTCACAAAGTGGCTCATTTTGATCGCAAGCGTCAGATTAAGTTCGAAAAAAATAAAAAATTAATTTCATCATACCAGATGTCTACAACAAGAAAATAGCGGACTTTTTTGTTATTTCATGAGAAAATTTATCAGGAAGTTTTAATTCATTAAACCAACTAGTTTGATATTGTCAAAACGTCAAATATTTAAATACTGTAGTATATGCTCAGAAATTTTTAAGAGAAATTGAAAAAATAAAAAAAACAGTAAATCAGCGTATTGGAAGTCCGGAAAATTTTTGAGAAACGTTTCAAACACTCAGAAAAATTTTTGTGCAAATTTTGAGTTCTTATAACATTTTTTGCAGAACATCATCTTTTCAACTTTCGGGGTTTCTGAGCATATGGATTACCGGACCTCAGAGTACAAATCCTAAATATTTGAATAATACAAACAACGCAAGATATTAGCACCCAATCAAAACCCTTGATTGCGGAATAGGCNGTCAGGTTGAGACAGGATCAACCAATCAAATGCTCAGATTTCGCATTTTTCAAATAATTAGGATTTGTACTCTGAGGTCCGGTAATCCATATACTACCTTATTAAAATATTTGACGTTTTGACAATATCAAACTAAAAGTAACTAACTATAAAGTTTTCATAAAAAGACAAAAAGTCCGCACGTGTTCTATTTTTTACCTGATTTTCCGTTTTTTCTTGGTTTTTTGAGTCTTGTAGACATCTGGTATGACGAAATAAATTTTTTTTTGAACTTTATCTGACGCTTGCGATCAAAATGAGCCACTTTGTGAGCTTTTAAGCTGTAAAATGACGAAATGATTTAATTAAAAAAAAATTCTTTACCATTTTTAGAGAAAATTGACAAAAAACAATAAATTGAAAAGTAAAAACTTTACAAAAGTAGGCATTTTTTCTTGAAAACGTTTCCAAAATTTTCATAAAAATTTTTTTGACAAAATTTTGGGTCCTTATAGGTCTTTAATATCTAAATCACGATATAAGGACAATTATGTCCAGTAGCTGTTTGGAGGCAGTTGATTGGTCGACAATAATCACATCACGTTTTACAAATTTGCGCTCATTTTAAGCATAATCACAGCTTTGTATGGTTAAGGACGACTTTTTCCGCACTTGCTTCTTATGTGAACTTTACTTTGTGTACTTACAGGCCCTGTAGACATCTGATATGTTTGAATCACCAAAATTTTTAATTTCCGATCACACACCATTTTCTTTCATTAAAACAGTATTTTAGTTTTTATCAAAAAAAGCGAAATGACTGTTTATATAACATCTCGAAGCAACTTTTGGTCGCTAACTTCTGACTCTGTAACGAATTTATTTCATTTGTTTCACAATTTTTCCTGTTTTGTCCATGGCATGCGGGTCATTTTGAAACTTAAAAATCGGAGACATCATTTTTTTTCGAGCAGATTGAATTTGAAATCCACCAATCTGGTCAGAAATTTCACTCAATATTAAAAATGTTTTTTTCACCCGAAAAATTTTAATTATGACTTCAATATTGAGTGACACGATTTCAAACAGTTTGCGTGCCTACCAATAAGTAGTTGGTGTGCTTAATTTAAAATTCTTTAATTTTTAGAAACAAAATTATTTATACTTTTTTTACGACGAAATCAAAATTTTCTAAAAAGTAGGAAAAACGAAATTTTAACACATTTTCAAAAACATTTTTTCATGGAGTGAACGGCATAAATTGAATTCGGTGGTTGCAACACCTACACAAGTTGGAAATTTGAGTAAAATATTTTTTTAACTAAAGATAAAACGAGGAATGTTCGATTTCTTGTTCGCCGAAAATAATGCTGATGTGTAAATTATTAATTAGCACACCAATTTCTCATTTTGTCATTGAGAAATCTGGTCAGAAAGCTCACTCAATATTAGAAAATAGTATTTTTGTCCGGTTGAGCTGGATCAAATTTAAGAATAGTATTTTTTTTGTCTGCCGACCGTCTTGTATAGATATATCCACCACGAAGTAACCTTATCGAGTCGATAATATCGACCCTATTTTCAGCATCAAAGTCTGAAACCCGTCACTTTATACTCTGCCCAACAATTACATAATATGGCTGCTATTGGCGCCCAATGGTTTTTAACTCGCAAAGGAGTCTGTTCTGGAAATCAGCTTCATGCTGGTGCTTTTATTAGGTCTAAAGCAGACCCAGAAATTGATCACCCAGATATTCAATTTCATTTTCTGCCATCTCAAGTTATCGATCACGGGAGAAAAAATCCGGAAATTGAGGCATATCAAGTTCATGTAGGAACACTGAGAGCCAAATCTGTTGGAAATTTGAAAATAACTGTAAGTTAACACTGACGAAAGGGGGAGGTTGCTTTAAGGGGGTGGTGAACTCAAAAAAGGCCATGAACCTAGTTTTCTAGTCTGTTTCACGATAAATAATATACCAAAAAGATCGGAATCTACCAGAAATACAATATTTGAGTCAATTGGCGTCGAATAAGGTTCGAATTGGGTCGCAGTTATATCCACTTTCACCGGAAATTACTTTCAAAAATCTGATTCGGAAAAAAATATTTTTTTAATTTTCACAAAAAAATAATTTAAAATAGCCTATCTGGATCTGAATTAATTGTTGTTTCCAAAAATCTACAGAATGTAAGGTTTTTGACCCCTTTTTTCCGAATTTGCATAAATCTGAATTCCACCTTTTCGATTGGTTTAATCTGGAAAAGACATAGGTATTTGCCAAAATTGATCGTTCTCATTGGCGGATAGCAAGTTATGCAAATTGGAAAAAAGAGAGCAAAAACCTTACATACTGTAGTTTTTAATTTTCTGCGTTGAAAACTAAGCTTCTAAACTACAAGTTTATCTCCAAAAAAATATTTCTTTCTAGAGTAGTTAGGACTCTAAAAATACCGCTTCTCGATTCAAAATTGAATAAATATTAAGTTTGAAACGTACCAGGAAAAATAAAGATCAAAACATATTTTTGTCCTGATTTGGGTTGACCACTTCTTTAAGTAAACAAGCTGTGTTCGACTTCAACGTCGTTTGAAGTCTGTATTTTACCCAATTATTGATAAAAGAAACATAATTTTGATCACTTAAACGCGCGTTTTAAGTGACCAGTGAAAATATAATGTCTTGAAAGGTGTGGAGGCTCCACCGTGGAGCACGACGAACAAATTTTGATCACTTTAACCGCGCTTTAAGGGGATACTCATCGGTTTTTTATTTCAGGCTAGGGACATGGTAAATGCACCAAATGGATTCAGAAAGGCCAGAAAATTCATTTCTGGTCATATCATAAAAAAAATTCGAAAATATTATCAAAATTGTTTAGTTGTTTCGGATTTTTCTGAATATTTTTTTGCAAAAAAATACATACTCAATTTTCAACCTAAATTTTAATGAAAAATTCTAAGAATAAGTAAAAGTGGTCAGCAGCTTTTATTTCAATTTTGCAGTAGCTTCAATTTGAGGGTACTTTTGATACAATCGGATCGAAAAAATTTTCTAGACCAATTTATCAAGAAATGAAATTTATGAAAATTTTGATCATTTAAAAGTCATTCGACGAAAGACACAATTTTCGCAATCAATTATTTATTTTTTAGTCACCTAATCCTCGCGACCACCCTATGATTGACCCAAAATACTTTTCGAAACCAAGTGATTTGGCTGATCTAGTTGCTGCTGTTAAATTGACTCGCGAAATTTTCCAACAGGAAGCATTCGACCAATATCGGGGACCAGAAGTAATTCCAGGAGCTCCCATTTAAGACAGATAAGGAAATCGGAGAATGGGTAAAATCTGCTTGTGAAACAGCCTATCATCCATCATGCTCGAATAAAATGGGAAAGGTAAGCTAATGGGAAAAGATACCAGCAGTATTATTAAGGGGATTGTGGGTGCAGTAGTTATTTTCACCACGGTCTCAAATTCGGTATTGTTTTTCTTGTATCCGACAATCCAGCACTGAGAAATTGATTGCAAGCAAAAAAAGTTTTTTACTATCGAATAACTAGTTCTAGAACATCGGATTTGCTTGCAAAAAATAATTAATTTATTTACAATTCCAGACATCGGATAGTCTCAAATTACAAAAAATAATAACACAGCAAAAATTACACTAAATGAAAGTATTTTAATATTATAATTCTTACAATTTTGCCCTTTTCCAATATTTAAATTTTTAGCCTAATCAATGTTATAATTACTGCGGAAATCTGCATAAAAATAGTGATTGCGAGAAATCTGACAAAAATTATTAAATTTTTTCAGTCTATAATTTTACTAGATAATCGAGAATGATTTATAAAAAAGAGAAAAGACATCGCATGGACCGTTCGTGAGTTATACTTTTTTTTTGTAAAATAATTTACATTTTGCCTATATTTTAACTATAGCAATAAATTTTCAAAAAAAATTCCCGGCAAATTAAAATGAATTAAAGAAATTTTATCAATCTATTATTGAAAAGAATTTTTTTCTGACAAATAATATTGGTATAATGTAATTTTCGGATACGTTGATATGCCGGTATACTTCAATGAAGAGAAATACCAGCAATTAGGTTTTATGCCTTTAAAGGTTGACGTGATAATATTTCTGAAAATGAATCAATTTTTGACTTTTCAAGGTTACGGACTACAATATACATTTGGAAAATAAACGTTCACCCAATTCTCACTAAGATATTTGAGTTTTAAAAACGGCTTATTTTTCTCCAGCAAGGTGCTGGGGAGAAATAAGCCCTTTTTAAAAACTCAAATATTTTTGTGAGAAATTAAGTGGACATCTATGTTTTCAATTGCATATTGTATGTTCGTAACCTTGAAATGTATTTAAGTGATAAATTTCTAAAAAATATTTTAAACATGAGCCGTTAAATGCCGTCAAATGCATAAAACCTAATTGCTGCTTTTACTCTCCATTGATCTATTTCGTGATATCCACGTATCCAAATCACATAATGCCGATATTATTGGTCCAGAAAAAATTTACAATCGCATCTGAAAATATTTTATAAATTCATCTTAATTTCGCCGAAAATTATTTTTGAAAATTGCCTGCTATAGTTAAATATAGGCAAAATGTAATTTTTTAAGAAACGGACTATTTCTCAAGAACGCCACATGCGAATTTTTCTCTTTTTCAAAATAATCTTCGTGAATCTCTAAGCTAAATTTTGCATCTTAAAAAATTAAATAATTTCTGTACAGATTTTTCGCATCAGTATTTTATGCAGATTTAAGCGCGCCATTATTGCATTGATTGGGCTAAAAATTGAAATATTGAAAAAAGGGCAAAAATTGTAACAATTATAATATTAAAATACTCTCATTTAGTGTAATTTTTAGCTGTGATTATTATTTTTGTATTTGAGACTATCCTATGTGTGGAATTGTAAAATAAATTAATTATTTTTGCAAGCAAATCCGATGTTCTAAAACTAGTTATTCGATAGTAAAAACTTTTTTTGCTTGCAATCATTTCTCGTGTGCTGGATGGTCGAATACAAAAAAAATAATACCGAATTTGAGACTGTGGTCGAAAATAACTACTGCACCCACAATCCCCTTAAGGGTACCGGGTTCCTAATTTGACATATTCTCGATAAATTATTAGCCAAATTCGACTTCAAGGATATTATTCAGATTAGCCAGTTTGTAGGACTAGCCTTCATCTTGCGTAAAACATGTGTCAAATCTTTTTTGCATGCATACACTCCCAGACACATAAGCGAGACAGTGAGACTAAGCCAAAACGGAAATCTATCTCCTCTGAGGTTTCATTTTGAAATAAACCTAAATTTTAACATAACTTGTATAATCAGTATTTAAAACTTCTGAGGAGCGCTTTTGTCGATTAGTGCTATTATTTTTTGTAGAATATGCGATAAACCACCGTTTTTTGGACTTTGTTCATCGGAAAATCTATCTCCTCTTAGGTTTAGTTTCAGAATTCACTCAAATTTTTTGCAAACAGTAGCTCGGAAAAAATAAAAACTTCTGAGGGCCGTTTTTTTTTCAATCTTTGACCCCAAACTCAAAATATGAATTTTTCAAGGTCACGTGGAAAAATTGCCGAAAAAAAATGTGCTTCGATTTTTTCGAAAGTAGGCTCAAAAAAAAGCTGGGGAAACTAAAGTTTTAGTGGTCAAATTGACACAAATGTTATTTTTTAACAAAATTTTGAGAAAAATACGCAAAATTTTCGAAAAATTTTTTGTTGTCATTTTGCTTGTTTTATGCGTTCAAAACATAAACAATTGATTAAGTGCATTTTTATGACATAATAACTGCAGAAAATGTAGGAGCCGGGATACCCTTAAGGGGCTCGATCATTTCTTAAATGATAACCTCAGATGAGCTTTCTTTATAACGAAAATCCTGCCTAGTCGTCGAAATTTATCACCACGAGAATAGAAAGTGGCCAATGAATTGACTGGATTCTCGATAAGTGACCAATGAAATGACTGGATTTCTCTATTTGTGACGTAGTGATACAATTCGACGACTAGGCAGGATTTTCGATATAGCGGTTATAATATTTCTTCAGATCTTTTTTTACTTTTTTAAATCTTCTTTTAAAAAAACACTATTTTCTAGCACATCCAAAAAACATGTTTTTTTCATTGAATGAATCTAAGAAATCGAATTCAGTGGTTGCCAATTCCCGCTACACAATTTGACTAATTTCAGTAAAATTAATTTTCGTATTTTGTAATATGACACCGCAATTTATCGTGCTACTAATTTTTTAGTAATTAATCTCGATAACCGTGCTAATCAACTTTTAATAGGAAAGAGCCATGGAAAATAAAATTTTAAGGATGGCGACGAAATGGCTGTTGTTGATTCAAAATGTAGAGTATTTGGAACGTCTGGATTGAGAGTAGTTGATTCTTCGATAATGCCAAGTGTTGCATCAGGTTTGTTGAAATTTATTACCGCTTAGGCGCAAATTTCTTTAATGGTTTTCTAGGTTCTACAGGATTGTGTGGCGCAATTTGGATTAATATATCGATTTATCGTTAACGATCTCCGGTTGCATAAAATACCGATAATGGCAGGAGTTAATAGTATTCCGTCGAAAATGTTATTCGACGAAAATTTCAATTTTTCAAGTATAAGGACAACTTTTCTAAAATTATTTTGTTTTCAGGGCCAAATTCGGCTTTTAATAAAATTTTGGGTTTTAACGAGATCTCTTTAAGACTCTTGTCGAACTTTGCAAGACCAAAAAAGCAAAGTCCAACTAAAGTCTTAAAGAGATATCTTTAAAATCGAAAGTTAAAATTTTTTGACGAATTACTATCAACCCTTTTTATTCACCCAGAGATCGAGATTTATATTTGTCGAAGAATATATTATATATTTAGATGCAATCCTTAATTTTTTTTTAGGGAATTTAAATGCTCCAACGATTGCTATTGCCGAAAGAGCTTCTGATATAATTCGAAATATGAAATCTCTCCATTTACCCAATTCACCTATTTACAAAGCTGATGTTACAGTACAACGTTAAAATTATATTGACATTTCTTGCAAAATAAAAACCCGGTCGTTTCATGTTAGTATATTACAAGGTTTATTATTAATAAATAAAATATAGTATTTTTGATATAAAAATAGAGTATTATCTTTTTACAGTGGAAATTATTCAGATAGTTGACATAAAAGAGCAGCTCCTCGGGTGATCCAATGGGATGGGACCTAAAAATATTTTACTTTTAATAAGTTAAATTATTAAGTTTTTTTGAACTTGAGATAAAATTATTGGTCGACAGTGTAAATTTTTCTTTATTAACGCTATAGCCAGGCTATAATAGCCTATAGGTTTCTCTGATTGAAAACAACTTTTATTTAAGGGGGTACACGACAGTTTTTATTTCAGGTTAGGGACATTATAAATGCACCAAATGCCCTAATGAAGGCCACTTCTGAAGGCATTTCTGGGCATATCATAGAAATAAATCTGAGAATTTTGTCAAAATTTGAGAGTTTTTTCAAAAAATTTCGGGAATTACTACATAAACCTCAATTTTAATGAAAAATGCTAAAAATGAGTAAAAGTGATTAGCAGCTTTTAATTTTAGTTTTGCAGTACCTCCAATTTCAGGGTACTTAACCCCCACCTGCACCGCTGTGTTTAAATCACAGAGACAAAAAATATTTTTGGGAAGTATCATTTTGGCCACCGGAATATCTGAACAGACCCCTGAAAGTTCCCCTTATTTTTAATTTCAAAAATTTTGATGAGTTTCAGAAATTGCTCATCAGACCGGAAATGCACTATTGGATGCAATTTTTTGTTTTGTGCAGTTAAAACCGCACTGAAACCAGATAATAATCTACAAATATACTTATAAAACCAAATTTTGGAGAGGAATGTTTTGACATTATTCAGTTTGACACCCGGCACCACCTGGTGGTGCAAAGAGCAATTTCTTCTATCTCATGACTGGGACCAAATTTGAATCTATGTATGAATATACTTAACCTGTGTGAAGCACAGAAAAAAAGTTCGCCAAGGCACCGACACCTATATATAGGTGACTGTCACCGCCTATTACAGAAAGCCAAGGTAGTTAGAGTTTCATTTTTTTTGCATAAGGAAGTTCAAACGATATATTTTTGCATCCGACATTTATATTCTAGATTTTTGATTTTAGTTCTAGAAAATTTACTGATAAGAGCAAGGTACAGCATATCAGGTGATACAAGCTCACAGTCGTGTTCACAATTATTTTGGTATTGGAATGGATGCACAATGATCTGACTATGTCATCGTTTTTCTGATTTGATTTATATATAATCAATCAAAAATTATTTTAAATGGTTTAAAATTTTGATGAAAAATCACAATTTTTCATAAAAATTGTTATTTTCCGCTATAAAAGCAGATAAGTTACACTTCTGATATTATTTCTGGGTCGATATACTAATCAAGGACTCTGTGGAATATTTAATTGCTCGAATTAATTTTTTAATAATTAAAATATTTTCGTGAAATACTTAAAATTGAAAATTTTGAATATCACTTTTGAAAAAAAAAATATCTGTTCTGTATACCAATTAATCTTTGTTTTGAGTGTCACCATGGACAAAACACTTTCCTAAAAAATTGGTTATTTTCAATTTTAATTGACGCAATAGGTCGCATTTAATTTTTTTAGAGGTAAAAGATTGGAAAAAAATCTCAAAAAATCAACCTCCGTAAAATTTGAACAAAATTTCCAAAAAAAAAATAAGTCACTTTTTTGAAATCCTTGCAAAATTCTTTAATGTATTCGAAGGAGACAATTCTACGATGTTTTTTGGCATATTTTAGATGATTTTAAATATGCAGTCACCTATATATAGGTGTTGTGCTCACACGGGTTAAGAATAATGGGGTAGTTTTTTGAGCGAAAATGTTTTGCATCAATTTTTTGTTTATTTTTTGAAATCCGCCATTTTTGAGATACTAACAAACCATCGTGTGTTTAAAACACTCAGGTGCAGGTTCTTAATATAACATCCCGTGCAGGTAGGGTTAAGGTACATCGGATGAAAATAACTTTCTAGAAACTCCAAAAATTAAGAAGACATGCTTTAAGCATGATGCTTATCCTACTAAAACGAAATTTAAAAAAAATGTACCGTGCTGTTTTAAAAATTTCCGTTTAGCGTTTCATGATTCTAGAATACACGCGAAAATTTCGATTTGACGTACAACGACTTCTCAACGTCCTGACACCTATGATTTGAAATTTTTTGACAGGACGTTTGAGAAACTGTCAGGACGTTGAGAACAGAGCACTAACGTTTGAGAAACTGTCAGGACGTTTGTCAAATACTTTTTTGATAATTTTATCTTAAAACTTACTTCATTTTAGCTTTATTTCACTATAAGGGGGTAGGTGTCGCTGTTTGGTACCTTTCAATCACCCTCAAAACAGTTCTAGGCGCAGTTGTAAAAAATTGAGGATACTTGTTTGTAGATCTAGCCTTCGTCTACGATTACACATCTCAAAGTCACTTGTTACATCCACCACCAGGTGGTGAGTCTATTCTAGAGCACTAAACGTTTTTTTTAAATCTATCTTCTTTAGACCCACATACAAAGCGTCTCAAAATTTACACAAAGTAGCGGATAAATAAGAACAAAAATGTGGTCGGAAGGATTTTTCCAAATTTTGACATTTTTTTTCTAGAATCTCACTTGAACGCCGATTTTTCGACTTCAAACTCTATCTTCTTTTAGACGAATGTTTAGAATAAAGCCGTTTTTTTGACTAAGGTAGATAAATATAATGCGGTCAATGTGGTCGGAAGGAATTTTTGATTTATATTCTAGAATTCTAGAAAAATGACTTGGAGTAAACCGGAAATGAAAAGTTTGAAAAAAAAGTTCGTCTAATCGAAACAAAAGTACCACCAAATTGAAGCTGAGATTTCACTGATCAAAAAGTTAGCTTACAGCTAATCAAATATTTCAACCAATCAGCGTCAAATTCGATAATTAGGTTAACATTTTGGCTTAAAAATAATTGAAATTTCTAGAATTCGACTAAGACATTTCCGATAATTTTATGTCATGCATCGTTTTCGGTGGGGCATATTCACCGATAAAAAATGTTTATATCATGGTGGAATACCTGTTTTATGCGGGTTAAAGCAAAAAAATATTCGAATTTTGAAAATTCTAGATTTTGTTCTAGATTGTTTTGAAAAAAATAATTGCCACATGAGATTCCTTGGGTCAACTTTAGTCATAACCGATATTAATGTATCATAAATTAATTCTATATAAGGGCTAAAAAAAACCGACACCTACCCCCTTAATGAAAATGAGCAAATAAACTTGTGATTTTCAATTAATGGTCTTTCAAGATTTTAGCAAAAATAAGAAAAAAATTCTTGAGCAACATTAAATTCTGAAATTAAATTGATAAATTTTGATGAGAAATTCCGGTGAAATTTGTTCTATATTTGTATCGATATATCCTTCAAGATGTGGGCCTTCTGATATCTAAATACTATGATAGAATTTCCACCGTACGGTTTTCATAGTTTTTTTGCACTGTATTTAATTTTTTATAAGTATTTCGAACTAAAAATAATTTTTGTTCCCATATCGCCAAATTTTTTAGGAAAAAAACTTTCAGTGATATTGAACCTTCTCTAGACAAGATACACCGTGGTCATTTTGAGATATCTAAGAACTTAATAAGATGAGTCGTTTCCGGAAGCCAAAAAGTGAACGGTTAAGAAGTGAACGGCTTTCGACAATTTTAAAAAAATTTGGCCGATTTGTGGCTCATTTCGAACAAAATTAAATAAAAAACAAAAATTCTCCTTTTATCGGTCTTCGGCCGATTTGGGGCTCATTTTATAACAAATTTAAATTAAAAACATAAAATCCCTTTCTATCGGCCTTTGGCTGATTTGAGGCTTATTTTTCAACAAAATTAAAATATAATAACCCACCTTTATCGGCCTTCGGCCGATTTGGGGCTCATTTTTAAACAAATTTAAATTAAACACATAAAATCCCCTTTTATCGGCCTTCGGCCGATTTGTGGCTCATTTTTAACAAAATTAAATTAAAAACAAAAATTTTCCTTTTATCGGTCTTCGGCCGATTTGGGGCTCATTTTTTAACAAATTTAAATTGAAAACCTAAAATTCCCTTTTATCGGCCTTCGGCCAATTTGACGCTCATTTTTCAACAAAATTAAATAAAAAACATACAATTTAATGGCTTTTTATCCCCTTTTATAGATACTCAAATTGTGTTTTATTGACTAAAGAATATAATTCGCTGACTACCATTTTAATTGTATTATTCTTAATCAAGAAACAATAAGGATCAAAACCTTTTCGGTTTCTTAATAAGTTTTTTATGTTTAATTGGATGATGAAATTCAACAACTATAGGCAAAAATGATTCTTATGAAATAAACGACTTTTTTCTATAGAAATATCATAATTTATGATTTTTTAGTTATGGTATCCGGAACGCAGGCCTAATAAATATTTATACACAAGTTGATAAACGTGTAAATAACGAAATTTTTTTATCAAAACCTTAAAAAAAAGAGTTATAAATTTATTAAGAGGGCGCTAGAATTTTTTTAAGCAAAATTAACCAATTTTGGCCGTTTTTGAAGATTTAAACGTCTAAAAAGGACCTTTCTTAATAAAAAACATATGACAAAAAATATATATTTGAAATCAGCAAATAATAGGATTTATAAAATGTTGCAAAATGATCGATTCTGATTGGTTCAAATTTGGACCAATGAGAATCTCGATGATTGACCACTTTTATTTTTCTCATTTAATTCTAGAAAAATGCAGAAAAAATAATTAATGAGAATGTTAGTCACATCTCACGCCCCACCTTATATTTGAGGCGCTAAAGCGAAAACAAGGTTTAAATATTAGATTTGGCCACCTTGCGGTCAAAATTAAAATTTTCGATAATGAAATTTGTTGTTCGTTATTAATTTTCTCACCAAGAGAGTTAAATCCCGACGTTCCAGCATGTAAAAAAAATGAGCTGGAACTGACTGCGGACACACTATCTTACGCTCAATATGGCACCGCGGATGAAAAGCCCTCACATCTGTCGTTGTAACTGAAAGTTTCAGTTGTGAGGGGGACACGCTATTTACTACTGATAAGCTCTTTGGTTGGGAACAATACGATTCTTTCCTATCTTTTGCTTTAACCTACGTAAAAAGGGGATGGAAAACCAACGCAAAAGTCATCCCTTTCAAAACCCTGTTTATAACATAATTATCTATTGTGAACACTAAATATCCCTTTATCACTTTTTGGTTAGAATGCGTAGCCACTTCTCCTTTTAACGTTGTGGCTACGCAGTCTTACCAAAAAGTGATATAGCTGTTTCTTCATTACAAAAGTTAATTTTACTTAAAAAACACAGTTTTATTTCCATGAAAAAAATCGAAAAGTGTCAGGACGTTTGGAAAAATTGTATCATTTTGAAATTTTTGTCAGGACGTTTGGGAAACTGTCAAGACGTTTGAGAAACTGTCAGGACGTTTGAGAAGGTGGTGTAAGCAGACTTTTTTAGCAGACCATGATTTTTCATTTGGTGGCTTTTCAAACTTTAATATTGGAATTTTGGACCAGTGTTGATTAAAACCCCGAGTGTAAAACTATACAAATTGTGAACACGTCGTTATTTCATCTACACTAAACGAGAGACTACTGTCGTGTACTTTTACAAATAATCAAACTAAAAATTATTTCTTAAATTGGTCTTTTTACCTTTTTGGTAGGTAAATGAATTGGAACAACAAAATTTGTAGAGTGACCAGTGGTTGAGAGGACACCTTGTCTTAGCGCTTCTTTATACAGCGGACAATTATAATCATCTTCTGGCGGCACAAAATCCATTTCAGGCAACATGTGGAAAATTGGCAAAGGTGTATTCATCACTCCATACGCTGCTTCTGACATACACATATTCTCGTCATCCCATTTCCAAGCATCGGTGAAAATACCGTAGACTGAAAATATTCAAATTTTTATTATTTTTAATAATGAAATTCGTTTTTTATCGTTTTCGAAAATTCAAAAAAGTTGTTTTTTCATTATTTTTGAAAATTAAAATTCAAAAAAGCTTTTTTATTATTGTTAAAAATTCGAAAAAAAATTTCTATTCTTTTTGAAGAATAAAAATGCGAAAAAGCTCTTTTTTTAAATTAAAATTCGAAAAAAGCCTTTTTTATTTTTTGAAAGAACCTTCTTTCATCATGATAATAAGAAAAAATTATTTTTTTAATTCGAAAAAACTTTTATTATTCTTTTTAAAAATCGAAATTCGGAAAACTTTTTTTTAGTCTTTTGGAAAATTCGACTGTTCGAATTTCCTTAACAGAAAATCTGTAAATTGTAAATAATAAAATCAAACCTAAGGCTCCATCTTCCTCATTTTCAAATTCTGAGTCTTCTGGAGCTTCGTCGTTGTTTTCCTCTAGAACGTCCTGGTATGTTGCTTGATCTCGGTATCTTTGTGTGACTTTGAATTTGAAACTGAGATGATCAATCGGTAAATCGTACTTTCTCGCATGTGTCTGTAATAAACCTGTGAGGAACCCTTGAGTATAGAAGAATCCTGATACAAGTGTCAAAAAAAATATTTTGGGATTATATTTTTTAATCACTTTCGATTAAATTTCAAGTTATATCCTTTTCGTAAGTCAATCTTAAAAATGCTTGCTATCTCTATAGCGCGTATTCGAATCTCAATAATGTTGTGTTAGTGATCGCTTGAGTGATTACACACCGATCAATTTTGTCGGTCTCAATATCAAGCACCCTTGGCTTTGATAATACTCAAGACAATAACTAAGACAACATCAGTGGGATTCGAACACGCGCTATAAAGATAGAAAGCATTTTTAAGATTGACTTGGGTTGGAAGAAGGATATGATATCCTGGATATCCCTTCCCCAACCAAAGAGCCTCAAAGTAGTAAATATGTTGTCCACACCGTTTACATTTCAGCTTTTGGTAACGAATCATCTGATTGAGTTCTCAGATAGGCTATCTAAGATAGATCAAAATGACCACGTATTTTTAAAAAAATTGATCCGAATAGAATCATTTTCTAATGTTTTTTAAATTTATAATAAATCGCAAATGTTTTCTTGAAAAAATTGAGGAAAATGGTCGGATGCTTTTTTTGTAAATTATTTTATCAATATTACATATGTGTGCTCATTTTGAGCTTTCAGATAAGTTGTTTCCAAAAACCAGAATATACAGTATGAACACCCCATAAACCACTGAGAAGCATTTATAGGGCGAAAAGGATATTCCAAATAAATTTACGAGGCGTATTTAAAAACACCTTGTGCTCATATTCAATTAATATTTCAAAATAAATTTGAGGTCTTTTTTTGAAACACATTGGAGTCATATTTCAAAGTAACTTTAAGTCTTTTATGAAAACACTAAAGTTTCATGTTTTTCTCATAGCATCTTTTTTATGGGACTTAATAACATTTTAGTACTTATTTTTAAAACTTTTCCTGAAATCCAGTAGGTTTTGAGTGATCCCCTGAGAATCCAACGTTTTGTGAACAGTAATCTCAAGCGGAGGTCATTAACCCACGATGCCAATGGTTTCAGAGAAGGATACGCGGAACTTGCGTATAATGTTGGAACTTGATTATTCAAAAATGCAAGATAAATATTTTCCATTTCTTCGTTCATTACAACCAAACCAGCAATAGCTCGTTTAAGAGTAGTCAAAGATGTTCGAATGACTTTCTGGAGCCTGAAAACAAAAAATTGTAATGAAGATACTGAAATCTGAATTCAAAACTTTTGCAATTATTTTCAAATTTTGACTCGTTGTGAATTTTTTATCAATGGCTCCTTTAAAAAAAATGATCTTTTTGACTAATGCCTTTTTAAAAATGCTCTTTTTTTAATTTTCAAAATCGCGTTTTTTGATTGCAAAAGTAGAATAATGCTTAATGAACGCGGCGACGGAACATAATACACAAAAATAATAAAGATCATTAAGATTATTTGCTTTTCGCATATATAGCGACGCCTGAAAGTGTACACAATAATCAAACGAACATTTATGAACGCTGAAAATGTAAAGGAGGATGCTAATCAAGCCAAAACGGCCAGTGCTCATGTCTGAAAAGCTTGAAAAAGACATCATTCAATTGAATAAAAATAGAAAATTTTTGATAACGTACAAAAAAAAAATATTTCTATTTAATTACGAAAAAAATACTTTTTTCTCATTGAATATTTTTCAATTTAATTACAAAAAAATACTTTTTTTCCATTAAATAGTGAAAAAAAAATATATTAAGTCCAAAAAAATACTTAATAGAGATTAAGCCTTGATTTAAGTTTAAAGATCATTAAGTTCTCAAAAAAAAACGTACTTAATGATGTAGTAGAAAATGATTAACCTCCATTAAGATACTATATAATGTAAGCCAAAAGAAAAAAACTCTGGGCGGAATGAATTAACATTAAAGTACACACAAATGAATAAAGGTCATTACAGTATCTTTGCTTTTGCGCATTATATCTAGGCCAAAGTGTACACGATTGAAGAACGAATTAAAGAAGAGACAACGGTTTAAAGTGGAATGTGATCGATGTAGAAGAACGCGTAGGCTATTAAACTAAGGTCTGAAAAGTGAGACAAGTGTGAATCGAAACTCTTATCGAACGCTTAGTAGACATTCTAACCCATGGCGCGCAAATTGGCGGTCAACCGCTTGGCGCGCCACGAACGTGGGAAACGTTATTCTTTGAAGAGGCATGTTTGCGTTTTAAACGCTCTTGAACATTCCCATTGAAAATTTTATGGAACTCTCTTCGACAATATACGCCATTTTGAGAATTTTGGAACCGCTCTTGAGAGAGATTCTATTCCATTTCGAATTTGAGGACGCTTTTTGTGGACATCTACGCTATTTGAAATTTGAGGAACGGCTATTTGACAGCTCTACCCATTTTCAAATTTAAGGGACGCTTTTGGACATCTACAGCCATTTTCAAATTTAAGAACGCTGCTTTTGGACATCTAGCCCATTCAGATAACTGAACTTAAGATGAGGTTAATCATTTTTATTTAACACATTAAGTATTATTTTTTGAATAACTAAAAGTAATACGAATTACATAAGTATTTTCGACTAATAACTTTTCAGCCATTTTCATGGAAAAAAAGCATTTTTTTCTGAACTTAATCGAAACAAAGTATGTTTTCCATAAAAATCCAAATAATATTTTTTTTAAGATTAAACATTTATTCTTAGCTTTAACAAAGAATGTCATTGCTTATTTTGACTTATTTTAAACCAGAAAGTGCACAAAAAGCAACCAAACATTAATTTAAGAGAACGAACCTATCTGCACTATTTAATTGAAACTCTGTATTAATACAGTAAGCAGTATATTTTACACTTTTTTAATAGCTCGGGTTCCAGTCTTTGAAATCGTAAAAATTTGAAAAAATATAATTCGAAGCATTCTATGAAAATTTCCGCAATTTTGTCCAAATTTTTTTTTTTTAATATACGAAATCTTGTGGCTAAGAACACCAAAAAAAAGCCACTTAAAACTTTTTTCTTGGATTTCTACATATGTTCTGACCGCTGTTTGAAAATCATAAAATTTTTTATTTTTTATCGACTTTTTCCAAAAAAATTGAAAATGTTTTCGCTCAATATCAAGTCAAAATTTTAAATTCTGGTTTTTTGAACTCTCCATAAAACAACTCATGCAGAATCACATATTAAATGTTGTGCATCTATCAAATAGCGCCTATGTCAACTAGACAGTAGTCGCTGCATGAATCATTTTTGAAAACTTGTTTGATGAAATTTTTAACACTTGAGTGCACTCGATAAGTCCATTCGCACTGTATCTTTAAAAATTGTATGTTGTGAAAAAATTTTCCAAATAAAATGTGTTTAATAGGCGCCATTTTGTTTAATAGTCAGGACATTTTTAATAATCAAAAGCAATTTAAGGGTACTCAACGGTTCTGACATTTTAGATTGCTCAGAACAAAACGAAACAAGTTATTAGAAATTCTGAAAAGCCTAAAAGGAAGATCTATCCTTTTGCTTCCGACCAATAAGTAAAAACAGAGTTTTTTAGCACACAGCACCAGTTCTAGAACACTGATTTGACTTCAATGTTTTTATCTCGGAACGCTTAATGGAAATTGATTACACTTTGTAAGAATAACAATGACTACTAGGTTGACAGTTACGGAAATATTTAGCGAAAATTTCGATCGACTTGTTCTATGAATAATGAAAAACTGTAATTTCATGATATTTTAGAATTGTAGCTCAGTTTCTAAAAAACAACTCGTACAATTTTTTTAAATTGGTATTATTAGGAAAAACATGTCTTCTCAATTTCTAGTGCAAACTTTTTTTAAACATCGCTATATATAGAAAATTGCAGATTAATTCAGCCGGAAGTCAATTTCATGATTTCTAGAAAAAAAATCCATTCGTATTGAGCTGTTAATACCATCAAATTAAAGCGCATAGTCTACTGACAAAAAAATCGCTTACGTCAGGTTAAAATTTTGATCCCTTATATTCCTAGAATCAAGAAAGTGTAAAATTCCAACTGAAACAAAACTCGAAAACAACTGGTTCATTTTTGTTAATTTATATAATACGTGAACAGTCTTCTCAATTTCCAGTCGAAAACTTTTTTTAAACATTCTCTATTAATAGAAAATTGCGCATTGTTCCCGGAAAGGTCATTTTGGATTTCTAGAAATTTATTTCATCTGATTGACCGAAAGTACTCCAAATTAAGCTCTGCTAAAACTGAAGTAAAAAGTTGCTACTCACTTTACTTATTTTTAGAAATTTTCATTAAAATTGAGTTTATGTATTTTTCTCAAAAAAATACTTAAAAAAATCTGAAAAAACTCGAAAATTTGAGAAAAATCTCGAATTTTTTATGATAAGAAGCAGAAATGCATTTTGTGTCCTCCTGATGTATTTGGTGCAGTTTTTATGTCCTAACCGAATAAAAAAACCTGTGAGTACGCCCTTAAGGTCAATTTTTATCTCAAAAAAAGCTGTTTTTCTCTTACTTTTTGCCAATTTTACCCTTTTTCATGGAAAAAAAACTTGATATTTAAAAATTTTCGGTACTGTGCAGAGTAATTAGAACTTATTAGCGAGTAACCCGACAAGTCTGAAGTTTATTGATATCATCTTAAAAAAATTCTATAGTTGGGTTAAGTTGGAAATTTCAGAAACCGTTCATAAATATCAAACGTTTTCTTAAACATTTTTTTGTCAATTTCATTATGATTAAGGCAAGGGTCTTGATAATCGACCGCTAAATTTATCGTGTGTAATAACTCAAGTAATTACTAAGAACAATCACTCAGACAACATCAGTGGAATTCGAACACCGCTATAGAGATAGTAAAACGTTTTGAGATGAAGTTCCGTTGGGAAAAGATATTATAAAAAAGTATAACACTCTTTATTAATACTGAGAGCCACTTTGGTTGAGAAAAAGATATACTTTCGGAGATTAAAAACTCACTTGTCTGCCAGAAAAAAATGACGAATTTAAATCAATTCCGTTAATTAAGAGAAAAATTGGTTCGAAAAGTTTTTCACAACAATAATTGAATTACAATATTTAAACTTTCCTAATAAATCTGCAAAATTTGAAGTACATCTCATTTTTTCTGGTGCATTGCTATCTGTAGCTTCGATTACACCTCTTCCTACGTTATGTCCGAAGAGCGTTCCTAAAATTTGAAAATGGCAAAGTTGTCCCAAGAACATCATTAAATTTGAAAATGGCGTTGATGTCCAAAGAGCGTTCCTAAAATTTCAAAATAGCTGGATGCCCAAAGGCGTTCCTAAAATTCAAATAGCGTAAATCCCCAGAGCGGTCCAAATTTTAAAATGACGTATATGTCCCAAGAGCGTTCCTAAAAGTCCAAATGAGATATGTTCCCAAGAGCGTTCTAAAATCAAAGCATTATTCATCAAAGATTAACTTTTCCTATATCGTGCGTAGATGTCCTCTAATGCGTTCGATCACAATTGTCTACACTTTCAGACCTACAGTTTATAATAGCCTACGCTTCTTTACATCGATCACATCCCCTAACCGTTTTTTCCCGTATATAATTCGTTCTCCAATCGTGTACACTTTCGGCTCCTCATATATTAATGCACAAAAGCATTTCTATGGAACATAAGAAAAAATGTTAAAACTTGAAAAAATATTATTTTTTTCTTGAAAAAAATCTTTTTTGTTTGATTAAGGTTCAGAAAAAAAATAATTTTTCCATTAAATGCTGAAAAAAATTTTATAAGTCAAATACTTTATGTAAATTAAATTTATTGTTTTCAGTATTAAGATCATTATTACTAAATAAAAATAATGCTTAATGATGTTAAGCAGAGAAAATGATACGCTCCATTAAGTACTCAGTATAAATTATCTGAAATTAAAACATGCGCCGTTTAGAAAATTTTCAAAATCGCTCTTTTTCATCGAAAATTGAAAAAGTTGCGCCATTTAGGAAACTTTCAAAATCGCGCTCTTTATCATAAATTGCGCGATTTGGAAAACTTTAATAAAAATTATAAAGTATGTGTTTTTTTACTTGCGAAATTCAAATTGCATCGGAAGAATTTACTGCCAATTAATATATATCGAAAATCCTCCTTACTGCGCCTTTAACACCTTTAGGCGTAAGTGACCAATGAAATAGCGGGATTCTTGAATTTAGTCGACAATCGAGTATTCTGATTGGACACTAGCTCCATAGTTACGCCTACTGATGTAAAAGGCGCAGTAGGGAGGATTTTCGATATAACAAATATATTTTAAAATAAAACAAAAAATTAATTAGGAAACGCCCATTCACTTTATAATCTCACTGTACACAAATTCTTGACTAATTTCTTCATTAAAATTTAGCGAATAATATGGAGGCAAATTCTAGACTTGCAAACTAATAACGTGAACTTGAAGTTTCTGTACGTACATTTTTAAAGAAAACTGCTTGATAATGAATTAAAATAAAATTCGAAAACGTTCGCAAAAATATGAAAATATTTACCCGGAGTGAAAATCAGAACGAAAAACCTACTGGGTTCAACCCAGAAACTATGAACTCCTGAAATCTTTAGAGTTCACATATGGAAAGCTTCACAAAAGTTTGCGTCATGAAGATTTTTTGCAAAAATGTCTTTGACACCGAGTGGCCCCAAAATTTATTCGACTACCAGAAGGTCTGAATAAACATATTTCAAAAGAAGAAACATTTAAGATCCAGAAAAGAAATTTAGAGAAAGAATTACAAAGTCATAAAAATAGAGTTTCGATTTTAGAAAATCAATTTGAGAATTATAAGCTTGCCCTTAAGGGGGTTGTGGGTGTAAGATGCGATGAGACAAAAGTTAATTTTTCTAGTATCGTCAATAACAAAATGATGAAATAATTCGTTCGCAGTGTGTATGAGATGTATGATTGGTTCAAATCCGTTAAGCGTCGCCCAAATGATTTTTGTCCTGCGTAGGCGCACCAGGAAAACAACATCCTCAAGGGAAATAAACCGCTGGAAAATTAACCCAAATGAATTTAGTTTACGTATAAAAACAAACAGAATAATTTTTTCAACGAAATAACGGACAAAAATATAACAATATGTCGTAGGTTTCATANGAAGTTAAAAACGTTATGAAGTTAATAACGTTTGCGCGAATTTGACCACTAAAACTTCAAAATATCGACTTGACGTTGGCCAAATTTCTCATCAGTGTTTCACTGGCTTTCTTTTGAGCCTACTTTCGAAAAAATCGAAGCACTTTTTTTTCCGAAATTTTTCGAATTTTTTTTGAAAAATCATATTTTTGAGTATTGATGGAAATTTTAGAAAAAATCTTCCTACGAATCTTAGGCATGTTACAAGGTGTACTTTAAAAAATTTTGGCCCCATTTTGAAACTAAACCTCGGAGAAGATAGATTTTTAAGCCAAAAATCGTGAAAAACGGCCAAAAATCCTCGGTTTATTGGACCGCTAAGAAAATTCAGTCATCGAAATGTAAATCGCTCTCCTAAGAATCTTAGTCCGCTTATTCCACGTATTATGTCGACTTTTCAACAAATTTCGGTATATGGTCTCGGAGGAGATAGATTTTGAAATTTCGCGAAGTGACCTCATGTTACGACTATGTGACGATTGGTGAAGTCATCAAAATCTGAGTTTGACCTTCGATTTCACAAGATAAAGGCTAGGTCTACAAATTGGCATTTTTGGAATTATTGCTCTAGCTTCAGATTTTCTTTAACTAGCTCTGCAAAATTGCAAATCAAACATGAACACCTTCTTAAAATTACATTTAAATTTACACTAGACTTTGAAAATGCCATGAAAAACATTAAAAACAACGTTTACAGGTCGGAGAGGTATTCTGATAACAAAAGAGACCAAAAATTAAGAGCGCTTCTTGATAACCGCTTTACAGAATTTTCTACAGTAGAAATTTATAATCTCACTTCAACTATTATACCCGAAAAAATTAAATCCATTTTAAAATTAGGAAAAGGTCTTGCGATAGGAGGTTCACCAAGAGCTTCAAATAATTTTCTAGCTATGGAAGACCTTTTTACTTCTTTTCAAAAATATGGGCGTGAAAACAAAATGAGCGAAAAAATGCTTGAAGAAATTCGTGCACACATAATTTTAACAGGCCTAGATCTAGAAAAATGTTATACATCAGACCCAAGAGCCCAAAAACTTTTAAATTTTTTAAAGCAAAATCGACAAATCACACTTTTGAATGTAGACAAGTCACCATCAGTATGTTTTAAAGACCGTGAATGTTACCAGGAAAAATTAAGATTATTGAGGATATTTTTTTGAGGATGATAACAATTTTGAAAAAATCGATGTTTTTAAACTTGATACGGATTTAAACGCATATAAAAAACTTCTTCTAGAAACCATTATCAAAAACCTAAGTAAAAAAACAAATTCGAAACTAGAACCACTTTACAGCATTAGTACTGGTTTCGGAATTATGAAATATCACAAACCAAATAAGGAAATTCGTCCAATAATTACACATTATAACTCGCTAGTAGAAAACGCCCAAATTTTTTTAAAAAACTTATACAGCCTATTGTAAATGACTGTAAATACGCCCAAAAATAGATAGCCCAAAAAAATTTAAACAACGATTTTCACCGTATAGTCTTAAATTTAACCCAGAATTGCATCAAATAATTTCTATAGACGGAAAACAGCTTTTTACAAGCATTACCGTCAATAGAACAATTTCACATATTTTGAAAGTCATCTATAAAAATTTTTCGATGAAAAAGATGAGAATAATCAACCCCTACCTTTTCCAGAAAGATCTGACCTAAGGAAATTTATGTACGGAGTCGTTTTAAATTTAAATACCTTTCATACACAGATCGGCACTTTTAAACAACGGAGCGGTCTGAGTATGGGTAGTCCTCAAGTATGAGCGATATATTTCTAGATTTGATGGAAACCACCCTAATTGTCAAATTTATTAAAAAAGAGAGAAATTTTGCACTGGTCAAGATACTGTGATGACGTATTACTAATACGGTATTAGTTATTTGCAATAAAAACTCCACAGAAACAATTTTAGAGAAAATAAATGGATATGACCATAGATTATTTTTTACTGTAGAAAATATGCATAATGATAGATAAAAATTTTTTTATATGGATATTTTAATCGAAAATTCAAAAATTAAATTCAGAAAATTTTTTAAAACAGACTTAGACACGGTATGTACAAACTATACAGAATCTGTATCTCCACAGAGATATAAAAATAGCGCGATTTTCACGCAACTTCATCGAGTCAGGGATTGTTGCTCAGATGAAACACAGTTCTCAATCTGTCTTGACGAGCTTAGAATTATCTATTCAAGAAATAACTACCCTCATTGGCTAGTTGAAAAAAAAATAGAAACTTTTTCTGAAATTTTTGAAAAGCCTCCAGGACCTGATAACGTTCATACGTTTGTTATTGACTACAACTCCCCACAAGTGGAATATCATGCGCAAAAACTAATAAATAAAATTCAAACTTTTGCACCAGAATTTATCATAAATTCTTGCTATCGAAGTATAAAAGTTTCATAATTATATTCATACACATTTAAACCGTCAATTGAAATTATTGATACCTCGAATGTTGTGTATAAATTCTCGTGTTCATGTAACTCTTATTATATAGGCCAGTCGAAACGCCAGTTAAAACATCGAATCAAAGAACACCAACAAGCGAGTTATGCAAACAAAAAACCCCCTAATTTTTGACAAAAATCCCTAAATTATCAACAAAATTCTCCCAATTTACAACAAAAAGGCATTTTTTCATAAAATATATAATTTTTTTTGACTAGTTTATATTCTAAAACCCTCGCCAATGGCTAAAACCGAGTCGCCATGGCCGAAAGCTTGGCTTTCAAGATATAATCCGCTTAACCACCTCACACCTAAAGCCTATGTATAGGCTCGACTTTGAACGCTTATAACGGGAAAAGTAAAAGTGCTTGCAGCTTTATTGTTTTTTATTCCCCGTGATTAAGGGAGTGGGTGTCGCAAATTTGAGCCTTTTCCAAGATCATTTCTCGCCAAACTAGCAGAGGTGATATTCCAAAAACATTTGTAACTTACAGAACAAACCTTCGCGGTCATTTAACAACATACAGACATCTGATACAATCGCACCTACGCACACACACAAACATTTAATAAGCGTTCCCAAGGAACACTAACAAACTATCTTCTCTGTCAATTTACATCAGTTTTTGAGTTTTTTTTGTGTCAGGCTAGAAAACAACAATAAAAACATCTTCTCACGAGATTTTTTTCAAATTTTTGCTTTTGACGGCCAAAAAAGCCAAAAACCAAATACAAAAATTTTTGATTTATTTATGATTTAAATTTATGGCTTAAATTTAAAGTGCGCCAATTATTTTTTTTGACGCTACCGAGTTAAAAATTGCATTTTTGTTAATTTGCAATATTTTTGGATTCTAAAATTTTGTCAAAATTCAAAATAATAATGAAATTGACATCGCCCCCAAGGGACGCCGAATCAAAATTACAAAAAAACTCTTTAATGCATTGTCAAACAAGTCTTGTGCTTTTAGATGCAGTATGAGCCGAAACTGTGTCTCTCAAACTGGTGGAGGAGATACCTGTTGACTGAGCCTCCCAAACTTACAATTTCAAAAAATTTACTTTTTGTTCTTTCGCGTTTTTGTCCGCCAAAAGCGGAATTCCGAGAAAAATGCGCTAATAAATTATGTGTGAGGCTTCTCTGGAGCCTGACAAAAAAAATAATGAAAAATGGTGAAAATTGAAGGAGAAGATACGTTCTGAGTGTTTTTTTAGGAAGCTTTTTAAAAGCGTAGGTGTCGGCGTAGGTGGGATTTTATCAGATTACTGTTAAATTCAAATGATCGCGAAGAGTTGTTCTTCAAGATACGAAACTTTTTGGGATATCAGCTCTGCCAGTTTATCCAAAAATACCTTTGTAAAAGGTCCAAATCAGCGACACCCACTCCCTTAAGGGGGTTGTGGGTGTAAATAAAGCAAGAGTGAAAGAAAATTGTTTCTTTATTATCGAATCGTGGGAAAAAAAGTATTATGATAAAAATATGACGCTCTGATTGGACAAAGCGACGCAAAAGTGGTTTGATTGGTTAGAGGTTTTTTTGCGTGGGCGTTTTATTCTCATTATACTCATTCGCATCATACTCCAAGCTCAAATTAA
>SCLH01000659.1:87353-106395 GCA_004367855.1 Oikopleura vanhoeffeni | reverse complement strand
CCACTCCCTTAAGGTAACGCTTACTCACTAAAACTATTTTTTTCAAATTATGAAAAAGAACATTATTCTGATAATTTTAATCGTAAGTAAATGACCGTTTATTGTTCATGAAAAGTCAGTTATATGGATTAAGGGCTAAACCCTTAACTAACAGATCGTGACTATTTGAAAAATGTGGAACCAGAACATGTGATTGCTTGTTCAGCCCAAATCTGACCAATGAAATCGGCCTATTCTGCAAATCAGGGTTTTGATTGGGTGCTAGTATCCCGGGTTGTTTGTATCATTCAAATAGTCACGATCTGTCAACTGAGGGCCCTCAATCCATAAGATGAATTTCATTTAAAACAAAAAAATATTTACAATTTCAACTTCACAAAAAATTTTTTTTTTCAACTTTCTCAACCGTACACCAAAATTATTTCCCTGTAGCAAACCCGGCCCAAATCAAGTCTTTAAGAGCAATAAATTACTGTATGGTTACTGTTAAACGGTACACCTGTCAGCCACATAAAAATGATATAACTTATATCTATGATTAACATTTGGACGACAAATTGAAAAACTTAGACTTTTTCAAAAGAGATGAATCACTATAAATACAGTGATATTTATCAAGTGATCAATTTCAAACTTATTCCTATACGAGTGATATGTTCAATGGCATCTTGAAAGAACACCAATCTCATCTCTTTGGAAGAGTTCATATTAAAGTCGTCGAGATAATCTTCCATTACCGTTTTCACTTTTTCTGGGAAATCAGTGAGATCGTCATAAATCTTATCGGCTTTTTCAGCACCAATTTTCATGAAATCTCCAAAAATAATCGGCTTTGCAACAAACTCTTCCAGGTCAGTTTCTTGTCTGAAATGCTTTCCGGCTACATCACACAGCATGGTGTTAAAATAGTCCTTATCAGTCGAATCGATAAGACGATCGTGGAAAACTCGGGAAGTTTCGTGACAGAAAAGACGGAACATTCCGAATTCATCTCGAATAACACCAGGGTCAGCTCTAAGAATACCTTGTATTTAGGATCGGTATGATTTTAGAATAATATAATCATTGTCAAATTACTGTAAGAGAATTAACTATAAAAAAGGTTTTCGTGGGAATCAAACAAAAGTAAAAGATTCATGATGAAGTTGCGTTACTACCTGATAAACTGACTAGGTTATACTATATCACTGGATTATAAATTTGAATATCAATTATGAAAAAAAAACTTCATACATGTAGATAGAATCTCTAAATTTTAAATCTAATTTAATCCTTTTTTTTCTAAAATAAAATCACAAATATTCTAAAACTGAAATTAAATTGTTATTTTTAAAAATCTCAACCTGAAATACCAGAAAATGCATAAATAAAACATCAAATGGAATGATCTTTCAAATATTTCAAATTTGATCTAATTAATTTTCAAAATTTTTCGAATCAAATATTTTTTGGAAATGTTAGAGCGAAAAAAATCATTTTTCAAAGATGTAAGATAAAGAATGGGATTTCTGACAGAATTGAAGATTTAAGGTATCCCGGTCCCTAATTTGACATATTCTCGATAAAATATTAGCCAAACACGGCTTCAAGGATATTATTCAGATTAGCCAGTTTGTAAAACTAGCCTTCATCTTGCGAAAAACATGTGTCAAAACTTTTTTGCATGAATACACTCCCAGACACATAGCGAAACAGGGAGACCTAAGCCAAAATTGAAATTCTATCTCCTCTGAAGTTATATTTCAAATAAACCTTAATTTTAACATAACCTGTATAATTAGTATACAAAATTTCTGTGGAAGCGTTTTTGTCGATAAGTGCTTTAGTTTTTCTAGAATATGCGATAGACCATCTTTTTTTTCATTTTCCATCGAAAATTCTATCTCCTCCGAAGTTAATATTTCAAAATTCACTCAAATTTTTGCACAAGGAAGCGCAAAAAAATATAAAACTTCTGTGGAAGCGTTTTTTTTTGAATTTCGACCCCGATCTCAAAATATGAATTTTTCAAGGTCATGTGAAAAAATAATCGAAAAAAAAAGTGCCTCGATTTTTTCGAAAGTAGGCTCAAAAGAAAGCTGAGAAAACACTGAACAGAAAGTTGGCTTACGGCATGACGAATTTTGAAGTCTTAGTGGTCAAATTGACACAAACGTTATTTTTGAACATAATTTTGAGAAAAATACTAAGAAAAAAATCGAAAAAACGCAAAATTTTCGAAATTTTTTTTGTTGTCATTTGAGTTGTTTTATGCGTTCGAAACATAAACAATTGATTTGGTGCATTTTTGTGGCATAATAACTGCAGAAAATGTAGGAACCGGGATACCCTTAAGATCAAATTCAATATTTTTTCAAAAGTCACAAAACAAAAAATTTGAGATCGAAGCGTTTTCTTGTAAAATATAAAAAATGTATGCATTTCGTTAGTTAAAATTATCATTTAATATTAACTAATTTTTTACGAATTTAAAATCTAAAAAAGGCCAATGAGGTTTTTTTATGAAAACTCAAAGAAAATTACTCAAGATGAAAAATAAATCAAAGATAATGTGAGAGTTTAAAAGTCTATTCCTTATCCCAAATTCAAATTTCGTACTAAAATCACTTAACTTTATAAATATCCCTTACAGAGTCAAAAAGGAAAAAGTCTCCCTACTAGGGAGTCCCTACCACCATCTCTATCCTTTCCCTGTCCAATTCGGAGAAAGGCCTATTTTTGTGAAACAAAAAATTCATCAGCTAAGGGAACAGGTAGTGTTATAATTTTCACGTCAGAGTTTCATAGCACAGAATCGCCTGTGGTAATTTAGCAAAACATTTAAACAAATAATTATTGATAGATCAAGTATGACCTCTAATCGAATCACATGCCGAACCCCTCCTTGAATAACTTTACTCAAATCTCTCAAGTTAAAAACGTAATGAGACTTTGCTGGTGTTGGAAGTAAATCGTCTTTAATTTGTGCATAAATTTCTATAGCAGCTTGAACTGCATTTGATGCGGTTCCGCGAACGGCAGGTTGAAAGTCTTGTAAAAACCCTCCCAAAATTGCCGAGAAAATGGTCTTTAGCGCCATTTCGGACGGAGATGGGATCGAAAACATTCCAAAATGTCGAATCATTCGTGGTGTCACGGGATTTCTACCTCCACCGGGTGGCGCACATGCTGAGCAAATTATCACATTTTCAATATCTTTCCAAAAGAACTTATCTCGGTCATAAAATCCGCCAAAATCTTGATATTGTCTCAAAAGTTCGATAGGTGGCTGTGAACCATAAGTGTCTAGTTTAGGCATGTTGAGGTCATCAACGAACACGACGACCTTTTTTCCGATGGGGGCGCCAAGGAGATTTTTACGCTTTTTCTCAAGTTTTCCCTCAATCATTTCCTGCGTTCTCGCCGAGCTAGTTTGCGCTGAAAACCCGACAAAAACTGGATTAAAATTATTATCAACCAAAAGGTCCAGCTGAGCTCGGGCAACCACGGATTTACCAACACCAGTTAAACCGGTAAATAACACCGAGTGGTTAACCGTGAGCAATTTTGCCATAATATACCCAAATCGTACAGTATCAACGGTGGGGACCAAAATGTCAAAAAATCGGTCTTCTGGATTGTATTTAAAAACGGGCAGGATTTTTTCCCAGCCCTCAAATCGCGCCATAGCAGGGTCCATAAAAAATGAGAAAACGTCTGCCGATTGGGGTAATCGTGCGTCGTTATTATCCTCCATTTGCTCTCTAATAAACGTGTCCCATTTTTCCCAACCTTCTTCTGTTAAATTTCCGGCAATAGACCAAGTATAGGCAAAGGAGAAAATTCCAGCCACTATTTGACAGGCTTTTGATGGATCCAAGCTGAGTTTTGGGGTTTTTGGATCGATTAAAATAGCTTCGATGAGACTGCAGAGAGTAGCTACTTTTGCTTGTTCAACTTGAATCATCATCTGAAAATCATTGTTTATATTAAGGGGGTACTCAACGGTTTCTTGGATTTTTGAATCGGGTCTCAGAATTAAACAAAACAAGTTATAAATATTTTTGAAGAGGCTTATTTGAAGATCTGACTCTCTGCTATTAACTGAAGGTGATTTTTTTTTATAAGCACCACAGCATCAAGTGAGAGTAAGAGTTCTAGAACACTGATTTTATCTAAAATGTCTTTTTTCTCAATAACGGCTGATTGAAATTTTATGAATTTTTGTCAGAATAACAGTCTGTACTCCATTTATGACACCCCGATTTTTTTGCAAAATTTCGATCAGACATATTCTAGAATCAGAAAAAAACGTATTTTTTGAGATTTTCAAATTTGGAGCTTGATTATCTCAAAAACAGTTCGACACAATTTTTTTCAAATTTGATATGAGTTGGAGTAATTTATCTTATTACTTTTCTATATTTTTTTTTATGGATCTATGCACAGAATTCTAGAAAATTGCGATTTAGTGAAACCGGAATTTGATTTTTAAGATTTCTAGAAAAGTTAAGTTGATCAGATTTAGTTAAAAATGCCACCAAGTGAAAGCTGATGATCAACTGAACAAAAAATTTGCTTACATGATATCGAAATTTTGGTCCGATATATTCTAGAATCATAAAAACGCCAAAATTTCTAATTGAACCTAAAATTCTAGAAACTGGTTCGACACAATTTTTTTTAATTTTTGTATAAGTTGGAGTGATATGTCTCTTACTTTCTCATGGAATTTTTGAGTTCTATGCACGAATAAAAGAAAACTGCATTTTAGTTCAGCCAGAAAGTTCGATGTTTCGGAGTTTCTAGATACTAATTTTCATTCGATTTAACCGAAAGTACCCTCAAATTAGTCCCCTTTGAATAATTAGTACTTTAAATCTCAGAATCATGATCGAAAATTCATGCCGATTTAGATCACTTATCCCGACAAATGAGGTCACTTCTTCAAATTCGAAAATGAAAGTAACTTCGTACCTTTATAACCCCATCATTGTTTGAAATAGCTTGAGAAAATCACTCCTTTCATTTTAATGGTGATATTGCTATACAATAGTTGTATTTTCGTTATAAAATATGCTGAATGGTCTTTTTACCCCAATGGTGACGGAGAAACATATTCTGAATTTTCGATACGTTTGCATAAAATAAGATCACTAAGGACCACTTTCTCCGTCACCATGTGGGTTAAATTAACAAAAAAACTTTTCAATTGGTAAGCTTATGGTTCGATACACGGCTTTTGTATTCTTGGTCATGAAAGCTTTCTGCCGAAAATGAAAAAAAAATGGAATACAAAAGATAATCGAGGCTTTTTTCGAATTTTATTTCAATATTGGTTTCCTGATTTTCACCGGGTGCAAGATTCAAATTTACGATCGAAAAGAATTATTCATTTTATTATTATTCTCATAAGAACCAAAAAAGCTTTTTACGAGTCATCAGAATGAACAGATTTCATTATTTTGATAAAATTTAGTAGAGAAAAATTAAATATATTCTTACTCTCAATTAAAGCGGAATCAGTCTGAAGGTAAATTATTTACAATACTAATTTAAGGCGCCATATATCGATCATTATGCCTGGGTCACTTTATCAAACTTATTTGCCTGTTAAAAGAATAGGGAATAAGTTTTTAAAGTTACCCAGGCATAATGATCGATATATCCCTTTATCACTTTTTGCTTAGATTGCGTAGCCACAACGTTAAAACACACGTTAAAAGGAGTAGTGGCTACGCAATCTAAGCAAAAAGTGATATTCTGCGTTCGGTTTCGCGTGGGCGAATCAGTGGTACTTTCAAGACAAATGTCCTGTCACATGACTCAGATGTTTGAAGAATCAAAATCTTATTAAAAACGATTCCGTGAAATTTTTTTGAAATACTTATGATTAATTTTTGGCCATTTGTACCTTTTTGAGGCCAATTCTCAAAGTATGCGCTTGAATAAACTGATGTAATTTTTTGGGCAATTTTGAGGTCGATTTTTAAACGTTATATTTTGTATCTTGAAGCAAAATTACGAAAAAAGTGATAAATTAATCATCTGGTCTACTTTTTCCCGTTTGGAACAAAATATACTTTTCGTATTTGAATAGCTATCAAATATTTCCAAATAAGAAATGTAAATGCTGAAAACCTGTAACACCCTACAAACGCCCTTTGGATCAATTTTCTCACATAATATACGTGCATGCAAAATATTATGAAAATCAATAAATCAAAGTTCAATTTGGCACTTGAATTATCATAAATCGCTATTTTCCCCCAAAAACCGATTTCTAAAAGATTTATAATGATAAATTTCAAATATTTAATAAATTATATATGTTAAATCGTCCATAAATATGTTTCTCATGGTAAACTTTCCAATATTATTTCTGTTAAACAAACAGAATTGTCTTTATGGTGACGTAAGTGTATTCACCGTTCAAATATAATAGATTTCCAATTTCCGACTTGATTTTACAATTTATTTCTATTTGATCGTTTATTCAGCGTTTTTTTCACAAAATTGAATTTTTCACAAAATAGATAGAAATCGTAAAAAAAATAAACTTGAATTTGAAGCTAAACTTGATAGATTACTTGTTTTTGTTTGACTAACAAATATAAGGTACATTGTTTGAATAATAGTCGTTTTAGGAGTTAAAATTTACTATATTTTAGGAGAGGAAACTTTTTTATAAAAGAGAAAAACAAATCGAAAAGATCATGGCGTTGTCTCCGGGAGCACTAGCTGGGGTTATTATTGGTGGAATAGCTGCATTTGTCATAATTATTTTGATCATTTTCTGCTGTATAAAGGTAATAAAAAATACCAGACAAAATTTTGACTTTGGAAAATCATTTTATCTTTTCAAATTACACTTTTATTTAACTTAATTTTTGAACCTTGGACGGTTAAATTTTGTTTATTCTAACATGGAAATGAACAAGCCTAAGTGAACTTTTCTCATTTGTTGAACTCACAGCCACTCAAAAAATCAGCTACCCGATAATTTTTTTTTAAAATAACGAAAAGTTAAGACCTGAGGAAGTTTTGGACGCTGTAAATTTTACCATTCAAAACAGCGCCCCCAAGCGGTTCGACAAAAATAAAATTTTGAACGCCAAAAGCTATCCTGAGGCTTAACTTTTTGTTTTTATCGGGTAGCTGACTTTTTGCTTGATCGGCCTACATATAAAACTAATTTTCTACAGTCGGTTATACGAAATAAATCAAAATAAGTAAGAAAATTATCACTTTCTTTCCCATATTTAGAGCCATAAAAAGCAAAGTTATATGATCAAATTATGTTTAATTATTTTTTTTTAACAATTGAATGGTTTTGAAACCTAAGAATAAATAATTTTATAAAAATTAATTACTTTGTATAAAAATGCTAAAATTTAGGTTCGAAAAAATCGTAAAGAATCCGGAAAATATGATCCACAGGGTATGGAGTTTGCTGAAGGAAAAAATAAAAGTACTGTTAATACAATTACACAAGAAGTGCCAAATGTTGAGAGACTAATCTAAACCTTTTAAGACCTTTGTAACAAACATTCCTATTTTTTTTTTAATTATATCCTGCCATTACTATCTTTATTTAAAATAAAAATCTGTACATTTAATATTTAAATTGTATATTATTTACAGTCTACTATTTGATTAAGACATTCCTAGAATAAAATTTTATTGGTTTATCTACAACAAACAGCTGTCTCAGGCGACGCTAGTTTTGGAAAATTTCCCAGAACATTAGTTCATACAAATTGTCATAAAGGGACACTAGATCAAACTAAAGAGATAGGGACTTATATTAGCCCTATCGAATTTCTTTTCTTCCTACTTTTGAGCCCTAGTAACTTTTTTTGTGATTACAACCCACACATTACTCATATTTTTTCGAAGGATCAGGTGACAATTGCATTGTGATTTTTACAAGTTAGACCCACTCATATAATGTGTGGGTTGTAACTTTTAATGTCGAGCTAATTATAAGTCATAATTAATGAGGCATTTCGTTTTCAGACGCCATAATCCAAAAATAGCTTTCTATTTTAAACTAATGAAAATAAGTGTTGAACCAAGTGACTCGTTATGAGGCACTCTCGTGTAGACTCCCAAAATATCTTTTATTTGAAATTTATTAAAGATAAATGATAAAAGTCCAAATAAGAGGGACGGCGAAATTCGGCCACGTACAATTTCAATCATTTTTGGCACACTTTTTGTATCTAAAATTTACCCGGAAATAAAGTGAATTAAAATTATGTCTTTTTTTTCTCGAAATGACGTTTTTTGTTCTTTTCAACAAAAAAATCAAGAATTTTTTTTTGTAATTGCTGATGATTTTTTCCAAAATTTCCACTGTTTTTTTACCTACTAGAATTTCAAAATAATTCACAGAATATTTAGCAAAATATTAATTTGTGTAGTTCCTTATTCTAAACTGCCAGGTAAGATATTCTGACGATCAGAGCAAATTATCTCGAAACCAGGTAATCCAATTCTAGAAATTTCAATTGTATGTCATGACATCCTAATAATCAGAGAAAATTTTCCTAATTATGTGTTGAAACGAGTAGCTCACGTATTTATTGCCCGAAAATGAATGAATATTGTGTGAGAAAAAAAGAGTAGTTTTGTGCCCGCGGGGATCGTAATCGATATAAATCAACTGGCCAATTTTCTATAACAACCTAAGTACCGCCTTAAAAAATATCATTTTACCTGTTTACACTGCTTGGTCACAAATCGTAGACCATCTTCTACGTAGGCGTCAAACATATCCGACAAGTAATCCTTGAGAGGTCTATCGATAAGCCCATCATCTAATCTCTCGATCCAAGTTCTCATATATGGTCTCCAGCCGAGATCGCTCGAGTCAATGTACACCATACCACACCGAGATACAGTGGCTGGAGAGGCTACGGCTAAATCTTGGACTTCGAACAACATATGAATTTCAGCCGAAAGTTTGATACGCTCTGAGTTAGCAAGACACAACATTTTATTATCGTCTGAAGTAAATAAGTTTTTTTCTGATTAAAATAATACTGGGCGGCCCTGATTCAGTCGGGGCCGTGATTTTGGCCAGAAAAATGTAATGGCGATATCTAAGATTATACTTACGTGTCCCTCTGACGCCAAAGTTCTACGGGACACGTAAGTATACTATTAGATATCAGTCCTGGGTAAAATCTAATGATTTTCGATTATCTTCAAAGTATGGAAATATAACCATATCCTGTTCCAACCAGGAGTATACATTTTTGGTCAACAAAATTTTCCGTCGTTTTTTTTTTAAATGCGTATCTTTTACTGTGAAATGTGCGTAGGCGGAAATCAGCACTACCAGTTAAATATGAATTTACCAAATGCTTCATTGTTCGATTAAATTTTCGCATTATTTTTAGAGTTAAAGAAGGTGGTTTATGCTATCAAAATGTATCCAAAAAATATATTTTTGCGACGTAAAATAATTAATTGCACACGATTTTTTTTCAAACTTGTAGTTTTTTGCGCCTGCGCATTTTTAATAGCAAATAATAGGCGAAAAAAAGTCGACCAAAAATTTTGTCCACCAAAAATGTATACTCCCAGATACCTTTCCGAGGACAGGACTGGACAAAACATTTTGAAATTTGCCTGTCTCAGGACAGGACTAGAAGGGACAGAACATTTTGAAATTCGCCTGCCTTAGGACAGGACAAAAATTTTCAAATCTTGTGCCGACCCCTGGTTCCAACCCCTTTGAATCAAAAACGATTTTGTATTGTACAATACGTATCGAAATTTAGCCGGGTGGACCGAACAAAAAAATAATGAATTGTATGACATTTAGGCCATCAAAATATAAAATTCGGGATTATTTCTTCAGATTACTTTTTAAATTCCGATCACTTGGTCTGAATCCAAATTTTTTATTTAGACCAATTTGGGTCTAAATGAAAAATATTTTGTGAAAAGTGCTTCTTCATGTGAACAATATAAAGAGGCAGACGAATCAAACTTCTNTGAGATTTCTCAGATAACTTTTGAGATTGCCCTATTTTGTAGAGAATTTGTCACTGAGTTTTTTAACTCCCAGGATTTTTTCTGAATTTTTTTCAAATAAAGTAGGCTTTAGAAAATTTATAGTTCAGAATTTCAACAAAAACAAGAAATTCACAAGTCGTTTCTGAGATTTTAGAGAAAAAAATTGGAAAAAAGGCTACGCTCGAACCTTAATCCAGGCTTTACGCTGAATTTGATGCACAAATTGAAAATTTTCTACATATTTTCAAGGAGTAGTAGGCTTTTGCGTGATGCTCCCAAATAAGCTGTTTTGACCACTAGGGGCGCAATTTTAAAAAACGGCTACGCTCGAAGATGCGCATTTATATTTGGAAATCGAATTGCAAATAACAAGCAAAAATGATATGAACTGAATGAGGAGTAGTACTTTGTACTTTAGGGACGCCTACTAAAAACCATTTTCTATGCGTAGGTTGAAGTATCAGATGCTCTGAATAGTACTGGCAACTACCTAAGTGTTTTACTACGTATTTTGAAAAATAATTAATTATTTCTGGAGCCAGGTTTTCTCAGAAACTTCACTTGAAAATGTGTAAAAAAGAGCCCAATTATCGACGCCCACTCCCTTAATGGTCAAATTTTACTTTTCACAAAAGATATTTCATTTAGACCAATTTGGGTACAAAAAGCACGCTCCTCATTTTGTACCCAAATTGGTCTAAATAAAAAAAGGTGGATTCGGACCAATTTAGGTACGAAAACACATTTCTGCTCAAGGCAATTTTTGAAGTTTTGTGGATAATTTCAAATTAAAGCATGTCCAGAGAAAAAACTCAAGTATTTTACGCCTTTTTTTGATTTTTCATCAAGTTTACCCTGATAATTTCTCATGTTTTTACCTAATACTGTATTCATATTCTCAATCCATAAAGCGTCTACAGGTCCATCGCAAATGATCCATTTATGATCATCTGTGTAGGTTGAAGAAGCCAATCGAACGCATTTTGCCATCAAACCATCTTTCCATTCCATTGTCAAGGGATCTTCTTCACCATAAAGTTCTCCCATGGAAATTGATTTTGGATTCATGATCATTTTAGTAACCGGTTGGTACTGATTTGTGGTTAAAATAAGTTTTTGTATGAGTAATTTATTTAAATCAAATTTATGAATTTGGACTGGTATTGTTTGTAGTGTGATAGTAAGGGCAATCAACCCGCTGTATTTTACACTTGAGACACAAAACCTGCTTACTTTACCGGTCAAAAATATATTAATTTATTTCAAATTTTAATTGTGGGGTGGTTCGCGGCGAACCGTTTGCCTCGAAATTATTAAGTTGGTATAATATTATTAAAACCAGACCTGAGCATTTTTCTGTCCCTGTTTTTTCAAAGATTCCAACGTATCTGCTAAAATTTGATAACAAGTGGTTTTCCCTCCACCAGTTGGCCCGACCAACATCACACCATGTCTCACAACCATAGTCTCATACAGTTGAATGACCTTGCTTGATTGTGCCGGAATAACCTGGAAATTCTTCGCTAAGGTACAATCTTGAATCGTCTTGAGAAAGTTTCCATAATCATGTTCTGGAATCTCAACTCCTGGGAATAAATCAGACAAGATCGCCTTAAAAAGAATTGCATCTTGAGACAAAAACTTTGGGAGATTTGAGTCTCGTAAAGCTCGAATAAGGGTGACATCTTCGACAATCAATGGGTTTTCTCGTTTCAGGGCACCAGCCATTACCAAAACAGATTTTACAGCTCTCATACCGAAATCGTAGTGATCTTGCTGGGATAACTGTTCGGAACAGAGTTTGTACATTTGGGTCATTTTTTTGGCCAAAGGCCGCGAGTTCTCGAAACCTTCAGAGTACAAGATAACCTCAGCAATAAGGCAGTAATCGGGAACCATCATAGAAATTGGACGGAAAAGAGCTTTTGTATGGTTTTTCCTGGCACATTTATTATAATATATTCCAGTTTGTATTAGTTCATAAAAAATTGCTAAAATATTTCTTTGATTAAAAAATTTGGTATTCAATAAGAAGTAATCAAACTTTCTTGAATTTGCATCATTTTTGAAGTTAAATTATTATTCATACTATATTGATTAAGGGCCCTTATCCGACAGATCGTTACTATTTGGAAAATGCGGAATCCGAGCATTTCATTGGTTGGATCTGCCCAATGAAATTGGCTTATTCTGCAATCCAGGGTTTTGATTGAGTGCTAATAGTTGTTTGTATTATTCAAATAGTGACGATCTGTCAACTAAGGGCCCTTAATCCATATCCTAATACAACCCAAAACACACCAAAATGTCTAACCAAGCAATGATGCATAAGATATTATAACTTATAATGCATAAGTCCTTGCGTGGTTAGAAATTTTGGTGCATTTTGGGTTTGATTAGGATATATTATGAGTTATAATTCTACTTTGAAAATGATTTAGGGCCGTTTTTTATTACAGCCTGTAATTCACTGGTTTTGGCCAAATTTATACCAATTTTTATAAAATTCAACGAAGTTGTTTCGATAATTCTTGTGTGATGACAGATTTTCTTATCAAAAATATTTTAGCATTTTTAAAGTTACGACTATTTTTTTGAATTTCTCGCTATTAAAAAGACATAAAACTTGCTGTTGAAAAACCAAACCTTTCAAGTTATCAGGTAATTCAGTACGCCCGGCGTAACCGGGGTTCATTGTAATAAATACCGCACAGGATTTTTCCAGTCTAATTTCCCGACCTTCAAAGAGGAACCGTGTGAGATTTTGAGCCTTTGCGTTTCTAATCGTTAAAATTTGCTGAGCAATAACGGACAATACTTCGATATCAATACGATTAAATTCATCAAAACATGCCCACGCGCCGGATTGAGCCAATCCTGAGAAGAATTTACCCATGATTTTATAGTCCAAACCTTCAGAACAGTTAAAGACAACACATTGGGTAGCTAGACCCTTTACCGAGGTTTACTATTTTCGGCGAAAAATTGGGTAGTAATTTGTCTAGGATAACCGTATTTAAATTTTTCATGAAAACTTTTTGGCTATTTTTGTGATTTTCAAAAGCGAAAAAAGCAAAACTTGAGAAAAAAGCATCGAAAGATATATGTTGGCATTCAATGAAAGATACATATTCGCATTCAATGAAAAATTCTACTAAAAAGTCCATCAATATAATCGATTCTGATAGGTTCAAATTTTGACCAATCAGAATCTCTGAGTTGATTCATCTTGAATATTTTCACAAAAAACGCACAAAAAAAATTGAATTCTGCTCGAGTAATGTAAGTTATTTGCGTTTGAAGGCGCTAGCGGCTCAAGTAGGTTTGAAAGATGAGTTTAGCCACTACGCGGTCAAACTTTTGGCTTACTTTAATGCATTTTTTTGTTATCAATTTTGAGGTGTAGCTTACCTCGGACCACGCTCGCTCTCATTTTTTGACTGAATTAGTCTAGACACAAAAATTAAAGTCAACTCTTTTCTATGAAAAATATTAAACCTCCCTTTGCCAAATCTTTTGTCGTCTCAGTTTTTCCTGTACCTGCAGGTCCCGCGGGTGCGCCTCCAAGATCGAGCTGTAGTGCTCCCATCAAGCACAAGTAGCAACGATCTGTTAAGGGTGTGATGACTAAACGGGCTTGGGCACCCAAATACTCATAACCATAAATGTACCTAGACGTAGACATTTTTACGACACAATTATCGATATCGGTTTCCCAGTAATAGCGCATTTGACGGACGAATTCGAAAGAATCTTCTTTGTCGATTTTCATCTCGCATAAATCAGCAACGATATCTCGTAAATGGACATCAATGGTGATCAACGCTCCAAGAATAGCCCGATGAATTGGTGGAATTTCATTTCGTACAATTGCAGCTAAAAAATAAGAATTGTTAAAAGTTTGACGAAAACATACAACGGAAATCTATGTTTAAACTTTCAAAAATTAATTCAGCGTGGTATTAGACTAGTATTAGTCTAGTATTAGACTTGCTTATCAGAATATTTGAAGACAAAATATATTTTAGAAATTCGTAAAAGTGCATCTGTTACGTCATCAAGCGTAATTAAAAAAAATGTGGCCCGATAAGTTTTATAAAATTGTATAAGCTAACTTATATCACTGTCAGAAACAAATCTGAAATAAATTCACGGACGAGAAAGAATTTGGAAAATAGTAGAAAATTAAGGTTTTATGACGCTTAAATTTATGAATTTAGTTTTCTGTCGAATTTATAAAAATGAACAAACTGCGATATGGAAAGGAAATAGCAAACTTAAAAACAATGATTTTTTATCCTTAAATGCTCTCTAGCGCTAGTTGTAGAACACTTTCAAATACAATACTAATCAGGGAAGCCGTTTGAGCGGTAAACTTTCTCTTATTTTTCGAATTAAGTAACTTAAACCTACGCACCAATCAAAACGGCTACCACGATTAGTATAGTACAAAAGAGATGAGGGGTTTCCGGTGTTGTGTGGTTACAATGCGCGTCACTCATTGGCTGTTCGGTTTAATACAATAGCTTTAACCTAAAAATGTCGCGAATTCGGAGAACCCCAGTAGTATTGTAGCAAACAATTAATAATTGTCTGAGGTTTTCAAAACTGGTAAGTTTTTTGGTCTATCATATTTAGTTCTCCCGAAAACTTTGGTCAAAGCTGAAAATTACCAAAATTTCTTACCCTGACCAGCCCCTTAACGACCTGGGATACAGTTGTTTCATAGATAATGCCCCCTCTCAGATTTGGCCAAAAAGGGGGGGGCAAAAGCTATTAAGGGGGCAATATCAAGAGGGGGCATTATCTATGAAACTACTGTTATCGTGTTGAATCTCATAAAATCATTTACTTTGATAAATTATCAACCAGTTCTGACTATAAATTGGTTTTTGAGAACCATATTATGAAATTTCATAAGATAAATATCCTTATTTTGTCAGATATGATACCTGTTTTTAAAAAATAGAACGCTCGACGGAGAAATCTGCCCATGAAATATGACAGAAAATAATATTTAGTAGGGTTTTACATAATCCCTTAAAATTTGGAATAATTTTGAATAAATGTGATTGCAATTAAGTTGATTATCGTATCCGAGCTAGTATAGTGGTGAGTATTCCCGCCTGTCACGCGGGCGACCGGGTTTCGATTCCCCGGCTCGGAGAATTTTGATCGGTTTAATAAATTTAATCTAAAAATGACCTGGTAAGATAAGTCATCTAGATGACTAGTCAGATCAACCATTATAATGGTTAATTATTTTTTCCCAACCTAAGTCCATCTTAAAAATGCTGTGTATCGTCTATAGCGCGGTGTTCGAATCCCACTAATGTTGTCTTGAGTATGATTATAGGCAAGGGTGGTTGATATTGGAACCGCCAAAATTGATCGGTGTGCAATCACTCAAGCAATCACTAAGACAATCACTAATACAACATTAGTGGGATTCGAACACGCGCTATAGAGATAACAAGCATTTTGAAGATGGACTTAGGTCGGGAAAATGTTATGGTCTGTATATGATTTTCTTCACTCTCAGCGTCAAATGCTGTTTTTTGTTGTTGTATTTTTGCATTTAATAACGCGGATTATCAATGTGCAATAAAGTTTTTTGTTTTTTTCTGAAACATAAAATTAAAGCAGATAACGTTTAATGTATTGGCCGTTTAGGTTAACATTTATTTGAAACCCAGTCATCAATTTGTTTTAACTAAACTCATTCGATCCCTCACACAATTGCGAAGAAAGTTATCGTTCTATATTTTTCATTTACGTTATCAAAAATAAATACATGTAAAATAATAATGCTGAAAATAATATTTTTTTCAAAATTTGTAAGGTTATCTACTGTATTTTTATTTATCAAAAAAATAACAACGAACTTTTATGCGCATTAATAATACACGTAATTTAGCGCAAAAATGAAGTTGATAAAATATGTAATTAAAGAGAAAATGGCACATCCGGTTTTTACTTTGCCACCCTCTAGTGGGGGAACCGAGCATAGAAAAGCAACGAGACTAATATCAATCGATGTTTTGGGGCTGGTTTAGTTTTATATCAAATTTTCAGTCTGAATGTTTTGCGGACACTACCCCGTTAAGGGGGTGGCATAAACCCGGCATCCTGGAGTCAAATAACTTACGAAAATAGTAAGTCAGTATATTTTTTCTATGCTTAATATAGTTAGGCTGAACCGATTTAAATAGTTTCAGCTTCATAAAATTATTTTATCCAACTTAGGAGAAGATTTGAGTTCGGTTTTCATCTTTGAAATCGTAAAAATGGAAAAAAAATCGAAGCTATTATGAAATTTCTGCATTTTTTGTCCAAAATTTTTTTTGTTTTAATAACTGAAATTTGTGGGTAAAAACCAAAAAAATAGCCCCTTAACTTTTCATGGATTCCTACATATTTTCTGACCGCTGTTGAAAAATCATAAAAATTTTTATATTATATTTTTTATCGACTGTTTAAGAAAAATTATGAAAATTTTCCCAAATCAGTCCACAAATTTTTTATTGGTGGTTTTTTAACTCTCCATAACAATCAGGCATAATCACATATTAAATGTTCTTGTATCTTATTAAATTGCCGTATGTCAACTAATCGTAGGTCGCGCGTTTATCATTTTGAACTGTTTGATAAATTTTTAACACTTGACTGTTCACTCGATAAGTGCCATTCGGCACTGAATCTTTAAAAATTCATGGTTGTTAAAAATTCCCATAAAATTGGTTGGGTATTGGCGTCATGTCTTTGATAACAGGACATTTTTTAATTATCATAACGCAATTTAAGGCAATTTTATCTCAAAAAAAGCTGTTTTTCTCCTACTTTTTGCCAATTTTGACCCTTTTTCATGGAAAAAAAAACTTTGATATTTAGAAATTTTCGACTGTGCAGGGGTTGGGGTCTTTTCTCCCGTTTTTTGACGGAGAAAAATTAATATTTTTTTCTCCGTCTTTTGCTAGACGGAGAAAAAAAAATATTTTTTCTCCCGTCTTTTTTTCAAATTTCCAGATCGATCGTTTTTGGTTGCGATTTTTGTTATGTTTTTCATATAATAATTTTCAATTATGAAAATTAAGGAAATTTTAACATCAATACAATGTGATGACGCAGAACGGTGCATAAATCTTGAAAATTTGACTTCGGAAAATTTGACTTCTATCCTAATCCCTCCATAACCTAACCCTAACCTAACCCTAACCTAACCTAACTACCCTAACCCTAATTCTAACCGTCACCCTAAGTAGCAACCATTACTATATAAAACTGACAAAACACTAAAAAAATATTTTTCTGAGACGGGAGAAAAGACCAAACCTTGCAGGGTAATTAAGAAACAATTAGCGAGTACACCCGAAAATAATGAAGTTTAATTAATATTGTCTTAAAAAATTCTATAGTCGGTTAAGTTGGAAATTGATGGACAGTGAAAAGTGTTTTTTGTATTTTTAACTAAAGTTAGTTATGTTAGAAAAATAAAAATGTGAAATTTTGTAAGAATGAACACTTTATTGAAGATAAAAATTAAAAAAATAAATTCCACATTTTTTTCTTTCAAACATTGCTCTAAAAATGTACCAACTGCGGACTTATGCGGCATAAGTTATGCCACCCCCTTAAAGAATTAATTAATTTATTAAATCATTGCTGCTGCACCCAAGATGAAATAGAAATTTCACAAGAAATTGATCTTCATTTGACTTAATGAATGCCTAAAAACTACGCCAGGTTTTTCTTAACAATTTTTTAAACAAAATAATTTTTAACAATGTTTTAAACAAAATTTTTATAACAAGTTGTTCTATTAGTTTAATACACAACTTTTTTGTTACAAAATGCGTTTTTAGCATAATATTTTTTTAAGATCAATTGAGTAGACTAAGCACGAGGTGTGCTTCTGTAACAAATTGATCTAAATAGAAAAATAAGGATTCAGACCAATTGGGTACAGAAAACACGAGCGTGCTTAGTGTATCCACCTAGGCAATATCCTTTTCCAACGAAACTCCATCTCAAAACGTTTACTATCTCTATAGCGCGTGTTCGAATCCCACTTGATTGTCTAAGTATTGTCTTAGTTTTGCTTGAGTGATTTACAACACCATCAAATAGCGTCCCAATATCAAAGCACCCTTCCTTAATCATACTCAAGACAATCAGTAAGAACAACATTAGTGGGATCCAATGCGCTATAGAGATATAAACCGTTTTGAGATGGAGTTTCGTTGGGAAAAGGATGTTGCAAAAGTAACATCAATTAAATACTGATCCACCATTTTACCAGTTAAAAATGATACGAAAATTGGGACTGAATAACACTTTCGGACTATTTCGATAAATACTTAAAAAAATCAAATAAACATTTTGAAATTCGAAAAATAAATTACCTAATTCATTCAATCTTCGGTAATTCTCAGTTAAAAAAACTTCTAGAGCGGCCACACGATCGTGGTCACCCGAAAGAATTAGAGTGAGTTCCTTGCACCAATAAATTTGAGAGACGGTTAGAACAACTTGGGACGCATGACCAGCTACAGTCCAATCTGGTCGTGATTTTTGGAGGTAGTCGGAAACTGCATATTTTGTGAGCTTTCTGAGGTTTACAACCATAGCTTCTTCAACTTTTCCGAGCCAGTCTTCGACATTTCCTCGTGCTTTTAGACCTTTGCCAAGCGAAACAATCTTAATTTTTGAGATTGAAATATTTTCAATTTTTGGAAAAAAATAACGGATTCTTAATATTTTTTAAGATTTTCCACTATCGCCAATTTTTTTTTTAAGAAGAAAACCTTTGATCGACCAAAGTGCCTCTACGTCGTAAATATGGTGTCCATACCGTTTACATTCAGCTATTGGAAACGACTCATCTGACTGAGTTTTTAGATACCTTAGAAAATGTACACACATATCATATGTGACATATGTATAAAAAAAATAACAAACGAAAATGGTCCTAGTCGGACCATTTTCCCTTAATCCTCCGAAGCATATCCCCTTAGGAAGTAGATTGTTAAATTCT
>SCLH01000659.1:22993-87267 GCA_004367855.1 Oikopleura vanhoeffeni | reverse complement strand
AGAATTTAACAATCTACTTCCTAAGGGGATATAAAAAAAATTCGCCGAAGCACGATAGCCTTTCAGGAAGCTATACTTTGAGCGTTGTTTACAGAAAACTTTTATAAGATCAACCTTCAATTTTTCCTTGATGATCAAGTTGAAGAGTTAAATTTTCAAAAGAAATATTTCATAATCTAGAAATTTTATGTTTAATTTTAGAAAAAAACGTTTGAAAAGCAAGGTTAATTAAACCACGTGATACAACCCCATGGTAGGCTCCAGGAAATTTATGTTTATCTTAATAACTGCGCAGTGCTCTGTTTCACTCAGTACTTTTGTCTGATTGAGTATATCTGTTGGGAATCAGAAAATATTTTCAAATAAGGTCTAAATATTCATGAAAAAATCACGTTTTTTACGAAAAAATTGTTAGTTTACTCGATTTAATGAAATTATTTGATTATTACTACAATATTAAGGCAAATATAGTATAATAGTACCACTATGGCATGATTTTCACAAATTATATAATTTTTCAAAACATATCATTTAATCCATACTAATATCGAAATAAGATATTTTGAAATTTCACTCCCAAATAAATATTTTTGCTCCAGATATGTCAAGGAGGCTAATTTTTCTTGCAAATTGTACTCAAAACACTCTCCTAAAAACTGGTTTATTTGAAATTTCAATTCCAAATTTGGATCAAAAAGTATTTTTTCGGATGTAAAACTTAGGCCAAAAATCGCCTTTACATCAACTCGTCATAAAATTTGAACCCATTATCCGAAAAAATTTTAGGAATTATTTTTAGATTCACATTGTTGAATTTTAAAATGCATCAAAAGGAGAAGTTTCTGCGATCATTTTTGGCTGATTTAAAGTGGGTTTAGCCTTTCAAAAGGCTAAATGCCTCGGAGGGTTAATCTTCACAAAACATTTAAGATTTGATATAAGTTTTTGAAATAAAACGTTCGAAAAATGGTCCTATTCAAACCAATTCTTGATTTTTCTCTGAATTGTTATTTTTCTTCGAAGGTCCTTCTGAGCTATTAAAGAATTCAAAAGACGAAATGTAAACGGTGTGGACACCCTATTTACTACTGAAGGGCACTTTGGTTAGGGAAAGGCTACTGATCATTTTTATAATAGGCACAACCAATAAAAATCTTGGTTTGGTTAACTCCAATCACCGTAAAAAAAGTTGAGCGCGAAACACTTTTGACTTTTAAATTTTCTTAATCAAATTTTTCATAATTCTTTCAAGAAGTTTATTTTTTTTGCTTTGGACAAACCTCTTTTTCAGGTGATTTCATAGCAAGAATATCATTATTGAAAGTTTCTTCACCCGAAACTGGGTCAGTAACTTTTCCAAATTCGAGCGACGCAATAGCATCAAAGCATTTACGAAGATGGGGTTGAACAGCAAGTGGATTTCTGGTTTGTGCCAAAATTTCAAGCAGTTCGTCGTTTGAAAGAAAATAAAATCGAGGGAAAACTGCTCGTTTCGACTCCAAATATTGTTCAAGACATTTTTGGATCTAAAATTGTATGTAAATTTATAAACAAAATGATTAATGAAGTGATAGGCGTAAATTGCTTGAAATATCTAATTTTAAAACTTTTTTAATAAACCCTTATATTTTTAATCCAACCGAAGTCTCCTGATCTCGCACTAGACAGAATGTTAGTTTAGTGAGGTTGTTTTCGATATAACATCGGGCGATCTTTTCCACGATAATAACATTTTGTTAAGGGGGTTGTCCATACTGAGTTTGCTTGCACGCATGCAGTTTCTTTGTTTCATAAATAAAACAAAAAAATACCGATTCCGAGTAAACTGAGTCTTGTGAATTGATTGCAACTAATTAAAATGCGCTATGATGACGTCATAGTCTATTTATAGAATCTAAATCCGAATATTGAAAAATACAAAAACATTGTCATTATGATAATATTTTTCGAGTAGTTCGACTATAAAGAATTAAAAAATCACCATAGACCTAGAAAAATATGTTTAAAATTATTTACTAATAATTATGATTTATTAAAATATATTATCTTTTTTTATTATTTCTCTATAATAAAAAAGTATCTTTGCAACGAAATGTCAGTGTGCGCGGCACCTTTGATAAACAATAAGCAACTCAAAATGACAAAAATTTCATACCAACATATGTGAGGTCTTTATGCGGTGAATCTTTTCCAAAAAAAGGAAAAAAAATTGAAATCAAATTAGACAGTTTTTCCGCACTTTACAAAAACAGTTATTTCATTTTTACGAAAGACCTGAACGTAAACGGAAAATTTCCTTCGCGTTTGATTGACGACTACTTAGTTTCGAACTTATTTGGAAAGTTTAAATTAATTTCAATATCATCTACGCGAGTTTTTAGCTGCTGGGCAAAAATAAACAGTCTCAAAAATCGGTTTCGTCATATGATTAACGAGTTTGTTACAAATTAAAAAATGATTTTATTTATCTAATATATCCTTTTCCCAACGGAACACCATCTCAGAAACGTTTACTATCTCTATAGCGCGTGTTTGAATCCCACTAATGTGATTATAGTCATTATAGGCAAGGATGCTTGATATTGGGAGCGCTAAATTTGATCGGTTTGTAATCACTCAAGCAATCACTAAGACAATGACTTAGAAAACATCAGTGGGATTTGAACACGCGCTATAGAGATAGTAAACGTTTGTGAGATGGAGTTCGAAACAATAATTTTTTTACGTTTAAACATTTCAAGCAAAAGTTATAGACCGTTGAAAAGCAGTGAAAAATACCCAGCAATTACAACAATCAGCATGGAAAACCCCCTTAATTGCGAGATCAGGAGTGACTTCAGTTGAATAGAGGATATCACATTTTTTTATTCCCAATTTAAGACATGTTTCATACTAGCTAAAAATTAATGTCTGTTCTCAAAAATTAAATTTAAAACAATGACGCAAATAAAAAGTCCACTGAAAAATGCGAGGTTAATTTTGAAAAAACACCTAGTGATGCATTATTTATGTAGTGCAGTTATTTATTCTGAGAGAACCAATCGCGAGGCACTTTTTAATGGTTTGCACGTGGTTCGCGTTTTCCATCCACGCTTTTTTTTATTCCATAATATTGTTTTTGTATACCTGATCTAAAAGATTATTATTATTAAGAAACGATTCCAGCAATCCTGGTCCAGTTGAAGATCTTAGTGAATTGGGCAGTCTATTAACTTTTCTCATAATATCTTTCCAACTCTTATCAACAGCCAAAAACATTTTCGCCTCTGCAGGCAACTGCCTCTGAATATCCGGAGCTGAAAAAATAGATTCTAAATAAAGCCAATTTCGTTGACAATTCAGCCATTCTTCCATAGTTTCGTTCATTAAATTCAGCTGGCGACTCCAATCGTCAACCCGATCCTTGATAGGTCCGACGTATCGGGATGATGCTATGGTAGCAATTGCAACGCGGGAATCGTCGAGCTGGACTTGGATTTCATCAGTTCCACCCAAAATAAAGACATCTTTAGATATGTTATTCAATGATTATATGTCAGGACGAATTTTTCGAAGTGGAATAACATTAGGTCGGTACATTGGCGTAGGTGCTGTGGGAAAAGATATGGAATTTATCGACAAGATGACATTTTGACCAAGAATTAAAATGACTCCTCCAATGAGTTTTTATAATTGTTAGCTTTTGGACGGCCATTTTGAAGATAAAGCCTAGTTGTTTTATGACTCAAAAACAAAATGAGATATAAAGTTTGGGGATTGTGGGTGTATAGAATTCAAGATATTCAGAAACCAGTTTAGATTTTATAGATTCGTTAGGAAAAAAATCTAAAATGATGAACTTTCCAATCAAATTTAATCAAGTGGTCAGACAGTTTAATTCATTCTGAGAGAGTTTATAGCGTTCGTATTAGATTCGTATGTAATGAATACTCTCAAATGTTAACGAGTAAAAATTAAACAGGCGAAACAATTAGATTGGCATGTGATTTCTTAAGTACACACTTTTAGTTATGAAACCCAGATTTATACCCAGTTGCTAAAAATTAAGTAAATTATTTTTTCAAAACAGAAGCAAGGAAATTAAGAAAATATTTGTTTGATCCGAGTTGGAGCAAAATTGACAGATTTTTAAACAATTTAGTACGTAAAGTCTCCATTTTTACTATTAAATAACATTCCTTTAGTGTCTCGATGTGGCAGTACAGTAAATTCCGTTGTCTTCCAAGCGTCTTCAACCTTTTTAAGCATAATTTCAAGTGCTGCTTCACCAGATGCCTGACCCGATACTTCTTCAATTTCATCAGTGTGCTCAAACGCTTCCCATTCGTCGAGTAAATTTAGAGTCAATTTGCGTTCATCTTCCTCTGTCGGCATCGTTTGGCCCAAGACTTCTTCGATTTGAGACCAATGGCGAGTTTTGAAAGAATCGTTTCGTAAATTTGTGATAACGGTCATGCGGTCTTTTTGTTTTTCAACTCTTTCTTTGAGTATGGCAACAACGTTGTTTGGTGGGAGACCTGTTTTGAGATTTTAAAATTGAAAAAAAAATCTTAGATTAATCAACATTGGGGACTTTGTAAAAATTGTTCATGGGACTGATAAAAGTATAATTAGGGTTGGGCACGGTGAAATTTTCAACTATTAAACCAGGGGTTTTAAATAAAAAACAAAACGAACTTCTAGGGTAGAATTTTAAAATTAATAAAATTATCAAAAAAACATTTCTTACGAGAGAATTTTGCGGGTTTAATTTCATCGTGAAATTCACGTTCCAGCCCATTCAAGCTTTAATTTTTTTCGAGTTCAAATTTCCCAAACCCCGAACTTTGTCCGAAATTTTGGGAAAAATCTTAAATTCCACTTACAATACAAATAGGCTGCATTCAGCGATCTTCTGGCGTGGGCGTAGCTATGTGTTTTGTATAACCGGCCAATGAGTGACGCGCATTTTTAACACACAACTCCGCCAACCCCTGATTCGTATTGTACGCAATTTTTCAAGCGGCGTCGAGACTTGAGGTGATTCAAGTGTCGACAAATCACTTTTTATCTCGACGCCACTTGGAACTAACGTGGTAGTTTAAATCATTATTTAATTTTAATATTAATTATTTTTGCGTACAGTTCGATCGATTCACTGGTCGGTTGTAGTTTGATTTTTTTTTATGTTCAATTGAAAAATTTCAAACCAAGTTCAGGTAGGAATTTGTAATCCAGCATAAAATCTTTAAATTTTCACGTCAAAATTGCCCAAAGGTTTTTAAGAAAAATCCCATTCCTTTATCGAGCTGATGCGCATATTTTGCGTACTTTGAAACAGTATTATTCATATCTTCTGGATCAATTGAATGAAACTCCATATCATACCAGTCAACCAATAACGTGTCCCACTCATCCAGCGACCTCCAAAGAAGCTCTTTCAACCTTAATTCGGCATGAACTTGCTCAAGTTCTTCATATTTTGTAATTTCAATTTTGAAGTTTTTCTGGAATGTTTTGTATTGGAATGCGCGATTCTGTAATTCATCCATTGTTGATACAAGTTTTGATAATTTTGATTTGATAACACTCATTTCTTAAAGAAAATTTAAACAAATTTTGTTGATTTTTATAAACTATCAGTTAACAAACAATGACCACAATTTTTTTTGCCAATAATAATCATCTATTTCTTTTTCTAGCCAAAGCGACGCTCTATATTAAATAGGGTGTTTAAACCTTTTAAATTTCAGCTTTTGAAAACGAAAAACCCGAATGAGTTCTTAGATTTCTCAAAATGACCAGACATATTTAGAGAAAATTAGACGAAAAAATCGGACCATTTTTCTTTTGTTTAAAAATTTTCATTTTTCGACGAAAAAAATTATTTCTGTACCCATATCGCCGAAAGTTCCAATATCGCCGAATTTTTGGGCCCACCCTGTATAGACCACTTTATTATCTCAAAGTTTAAAAAAAAGGAAAAATGGTTCGATTTTTTTCTCTTCTTATTGAACAACTTGATTGGTACGAATCGGATCATTTTTCCAAATTTTTCGAAAACGTTTTTCAAAAAACTTATTATAAAAAAACTTTATTACAAAGTTTAATATTGGAGTTTTTAAAAAAATTGGAAAAATGGTCCGATTTTTTTGTCTAATTTTTCTTTTAAACCGCGTGAGTGTCCGAAATGACGTCATAATTTTAAAAGTTTTGCAATTTTATAAAGAGTTTTACAATAGGTTCAAATGAAGTTATACCCGCAATATGTAGACTTACGAACTCGACCAAACGCAATCAAATGAAAATTAAAAAAGTAGATTCGAGAAATTTAATTTTGCAAAATGACGTACTCAAAGTGATTTGCCAAAAAACCTTAAACGCCCACGCAAGTTTGGCGATATTGGCACTTGCAGGAATTTAGCTAAAAATCGAGAAACTGCGTGGGATTTTTCCAGTGATATTGGCATATCCCTTTATCACTTTTTGGTTAGAATGCGTAGCCACAACATTTAAATCACACGTTAAAAGGAGTAGTGGCTACGCATTCTAACCAAAAAGTGATAAAGGGATATTCGGCGATATGGGGCCTCCTCCTGTATTTGATAATAATTTATCAAGATTTTCGATGACAAAAACTGACCTGTATTAATATCCAACATTTGGGGATCTTGAATTTCTTGTTTTACATCTCTTAGTTCCTTTTCCATTAAATCGATATCTTTGTCAATCAAACCCGCTAATTTATCCACATTTGCATCTCGTTCCGATACAGCTTTATCAATAGATGTTCTACATTCTAGAACTGCTGGTCTCAATGTTTGAAAAAGTGCTAAGTCTTCGGGCAATGCGGGCACATTAAACTGCTCCATTAACTCGTACATGCCGGTGACAATATTACCTTGCTCTTCTAATGGCTCTATTCTTGTCTTTATTTTGGGTGAACTATGTGACATGCGTTTTTAAAATCTCAAAAATCTCTTATTCTGTTTAAAAAAATTACATTTTTGACAAAAAGTTGAAATTGAATCAAATTTATTTTAAATCTTTACTTCTAAAATAATTTTGAAAGAAGTTTCGATTTTTGAACACAATTGCTCAGTTTTTAAGTCAATTTTTGAACAAAATTTCTCAGTTTTTAATTCAATTTTTAATTATTGAATCAAATTAAGCTTTTTGAAATTTTTTTAATTGTCGAAATTTTTTTTGAATTTTCTTCTATTTATCGTTTTTTTTTGTTATTTTACGAGAACTATTTTCAATGCGTTTTGAAAATCTCAAACTTGCAATGACGTCTGATTTATATCCTCTTATCTAATCGAAATAAATTTGTTTCAAAAAGCCGAAATGTCAACGTTTTGGCCATCCTATCTATACTATAAAGTTAGTTCGGTTGGAAAAAGGATATAATATAGCGATTATGGCGTATATTCAATAGAGCAAACTTATGCGTCATTGCGAGGGTTAAAGATTTTGATTTGTTTTGAGTTGAATATCCCTTATTCAACTTTTGTAAATATCCCGGCCCTGATNAATATAGTTCCTGCAAACTTATTTCAAAAACAACAAAATTATCTTTATATTTTGTTATGAAACAAATAGCGATAGAAAAGCCACACCATTTACAAGCCTGCGCAAAGGCCACCCTGCCTGAATATCATCCAAAAATGTGAGCATTGTCACATATTCCAGCGTGGTCATTACATCACTTTCTAGCTTAAAAGTAGCGTCTGATGTTTCATCAATAATACCAGACATTTTCTTCTTGGCCAAAACCGGCATGAGATCGTGAACGGCGGTCAGACAGCGCAAAGGATTCGGAATCAAGGTTTCTTTAAAGTTTTTACAGTCGATTAACAGAAATCCGATTGGTCGTTTATCTGGTACAGAAAGAGCATCCTAGGCTGAGATATGAACCTTATTTCATCATGGTTTCATTTGATTTTGACAATTTTTTGGGTGGAGAATACACTTTTGTCAAAAGAGGATCGAGTCATATCGTAGTGAACTACCGAACTAGCTGAAACCATTGAAATATACTATTTTTAGTGAAAATTTATCCGAATTAAAGTCTAAAATGATAATGTATAAACGTGAAAGGAAAGTCCTCCTTTCCTCTCCACTAAGAACACAAAGAAAACCTTTCGGAAAGATAAGGGGAGCAGAGAGCAAACCATTCTCTAACTTTCCCGATTTTTTCAGAGAAATTTATCGGATGAATCAATTATTAAACAAAAATCTGGAAAATACACCGTAATATCATTTGAGAGCTCGTGAATTTAATCAAAATACATAATTGAGTGCCTCTGCAGCCATGTATCAAATAGAAGAGATAAAAGAGCTCTTCTATGCTTTCCTTGAAGATAATCGGGGAAAGGATCTTCTGCACTTCCATTACAGTTGGTTCATAGATAATGCCCCCTCTAGATATTGCCCCTCTGACTAGATAATGCCCCCCCCTTTTGAGCATATCCTTTTCCCAACCTAAGTCCATCTTAAAAAGCTTACTATCTCTATAGGCGGTGTTTCGATCCTTACTAAATTTGTCTTAGTGATTGTCTTGAGTATATATTATAGCAAGGTGCTTGATATTGGGGACCGCCAAAGTTGATCGGTTATGTAAGCAGTAATACCTGTGAGCTCCGCACCACTTAAGTGGTGCTGAAAAATTTGAATCCGCTTAAATCGGATGAAAGAAAGTCCTGGAAATTTTTTGATCAAACCAACATAGAGTTTGCCACGAGGAATCAAAAATTGGCAGTTTAAATTTTCTAGGACGTCTCTTTATGTTTTCGATGGCAAGTAAGTGATTAAACCCATTTTTTGCTGCTCCAGTTTCGACATTTTTTTTTAAATTTACAAATCTGATGAAGTATCTTTTTATTTGAGTCTTTTGTTCTAAAATGAGACAATTTTTTTTTCTGAAATGTTTTTTCGGTGATAAGCGATACATTTGTTCATTTTCAAACCCATGATTTTTGACAAACTGCAATTTTTTTCGCGTTTTTTGACCAATCGCGCCGCTAATCGTCTATTTATGAAAATCGGGAAGATAGATTAACATCAAAAAAAATTGTGCAAAGCCCAAGGTCTTAATGAGTGCGAATAGAAAAATAATATGTGTTTGAAAATATTCCTGTTTTCAATGAGAAGTAAGTGATCAAAGCCCAATCTTTGCTGCTCCAGTTTTGCGGCCGATTTAAAATGAAAATTTTAAAATCTAATTAATTACTTTGCTAAGTTGGACTATCTTTACAAAATTAAGATAACTTAACCGGCTCTTATGGAAATGTAGTTTATCCGTAATAAGGGTCAAAGTCGCCCCACTTAATGTGTGCAGGAGCCTCTGCCGAATAAATCAATTTGGAGCTTCCAAGGGTTAAGGAGGTAACCGACGGAGGTCTGTAACTCGAGATCTACACATGCCACGAAGCTAATTTTTGCGGCATTCAGAATTTTGTTGTCGATTTCATTCCAGAAAAATAAAAAAATAAAATTTCGGACAAAATTTTTTTTCAGAAATTTTGGATTCTCTAAGTACTTTATGCTGTCATTTTTGAACTGCAGCATCAAAAAATATAATTTGTCTTGCAGTGGGTAGCCAAGATTTCAAATTGTATAAAAAAATTAAAAATTTTCATTTTTGAAATAAAAGTTTGAAAATTAATCAAAAAATGGGAAATCTGGCGTATCAGACGCAATCGAAACTTTGAACGTCTCGCATTAGAAAACCAAACTACATATTTTAAAACGAACGCCATATAAACCTGCAACACACTTTTTAATAAGTGCTTTTTTTGATAAAAAATCTGATATCAGTGCTCCAAATGAAATTGAATAAGTTGAAGAATACACCAAAAACAGTCAATTTAACATGTGATTTTTGTCGATTTTGAGCAAATAGACCGGAAATTACATTTCCAATTCCATATTACTTCTTGAATAACCATTAATAGTGGGCGTCAGAAAAATAAAAAAATTTTTACATCTCATCTCTAAATAAAATAATACGAATTTAGACAAAAACCTGGTTTTTCAACCATTATCACGACCGGTACGATCATACAAAAAACTTTTAAATACATTTTTTGAAAATTTCAGACAAATATTTAACTTTTACAATCTTTAACTTCTAAAAAAATTAAATTCGACCTATTGGGTCAATTAAAATTTGAAAATAGCCAGTTTTTAGGAAAGTGTTTTGTCCATGGTTGACACCCAAAACAAAGCTTAATTGGTATACTGTATACCGTATACAGGAACAGATATTTTTTTTAAAAGTGATATTTCAAAATTTTCGATTTTAAGTATTTCACGAAAATATATGATTATATATAAAACAAATCAGAAAAAACGATGACATAGGTCAGATCCTTGTGCATCGATTCCAATACCAAAATAGTTTGTGAACACCTCTGTGAGCTTGTATCAGGTGATATGCTGTACCTTGCTCTTATCAGTAAATTTTCTAGAACTAAAATCAAAATTCTAGAATATAAAATGTCGGATGCAAAAATATATATTTTGGACTTCCTTATGCAAACAAAATTGAAACTCCAACTACCTTGGGCTTTCTATAATACGCGCTTGAAAAAAGCCTTTATAAAGGCTTTGGTGCCTTGGCGGAACTTTTTTTCTGTGCTCACACAGGTTAAGGCAGTTGGAATTTAAAGGAAGTTGAAAGGTAATATTTTTGCATCCGACATTTTATATTCTAAAATTTTAATTTTAGTTCTAGAAAATATAGTGAGAAAAGCAAGGTATACCATATCACGTGATACACGGTCACAGTTGTCTTCACAAGTTACATTGCTGTCGGAAACGATGCACAAATATATATTAAATATATTAATATGGCCTACGTCATAGTTTTGTCCGCTGTGATTTATATCTCATAAATCAAAAGTAATTTATAAATAAGTCAAAAATTTTGATGGAAAAATCATGATTTTTGATAAAAAATGTTTATTTTTCCCTATAAAAGCAGATTATTACCCTTTTTTTATTATTTTCAAGTAAATATGGTAATAAAGTACAACTGTTGACAATTTTTGATTGCTCAAATTCACTTTTATAATAATTAAATTTTTTCATGGGATACTTGAAGTTGAAAATTTAGAAATTTCACTTCTAAAGAAAAATATCTGCTCCTAGATACCAATAATTTTTTATTTCAACTGTTATGCATGCAATACGCATGCATAAAAAACACTTTCCTAAAAACTGGCTAATTTCAGATTTGTATTTTATGTCTAGTTCCGAAATAATTTTTCAGGAAGTGAAACATAGGCGAAAAATCCTAATAAATCAACACCCCGTAATACTGGAACCAAACATTNATATTTTTTCTCCGTCTTTTGCTAGACGCGAGAAAAAAAATAGTTTTTTTCTCCCGTCTTTTTTTTCCAAATTTCCAGCGATCGTTTTTTGTTGCATTTTTGTTATGTTTTTCATTATAATAATTTTCAATTATGAAAATTAAGCGAAATTTTAACATCAATCAATGTGATGACGCAGAACGGTGCATAAAAATCTTGAAAATTTGACTTCGAGAAAATGAACTTTCCTAATCCTAGACCTAAATCCTAACCCTAAATCTATCCTAACCTAATCTAACCGTCACCCTTAAGTAGCAACCATTACTATATAAAATTGACAAAACACTAAAAAAATTTTTGCGAGACGGGACAAAGACCCAAAACCTTGCAGGGAATTAGAAAACATTAAGCGAACACCCGAAAATTAATGAAGTTTAAATTAATATTGTCTTAAAAAATTCTATAGTCGGGTTAAGTTGAATTGATGGACAGTGAAAATGGTTTTTTTGTATTTTTAACTAAAGTTAGTTATGTTAGAAAAATAAAATGTGAAATTTTGTAAGATGACACTTTATTGAAGATAAAAATTAAAAAAATAAATTTCCACATTTTTTTCTTTCAAACATTGGCTCTAAAAAAACTGTATCCAATCTGCTGGACTTATGCGGCAAAGTTATTGCACCCCCTTAAAGAATTAATTAATTATTAAATCATTGCTGCTGACCCAGAATGAAAATAGAAATTTCACAAGAAATTGAGTCTTCATTGATTAATGAATGCCTAAAAACTACGCCAGTTTTCTTACATTTTTAAAAACAAAATAATTTTAACAATGTTTAAACAAAATTTTTATAACATTGTTTCTATCTAGTTTATACCAACTTTTTTTACAACCAATGCGCTTTTATGCAATATTTTTAAGATCAATTGAGGTAGAACTAAGCCACGAGTGTGCTTCTGGTAACAAAATTGATCTAAAGAAAAATAAGGATTCGAGACCAAGTTTTGGTACAGAACAACACGAGCGTGCCTTTAGTGTTATCCACCTAGGCATATCTTTTCCCAACTAAACTCCATCTCAAAAACGTTTACTATCTCTATAAGCGCGTGTTCCGAATCCCACTGAGTTGTCTAAGAGTATTGTCTAGTTGTTGCTTGAGTATTTAAACACCATCAAATTAGCGTCCCAATATCAAAGCACCCCTTCCCTTAATCATACTCAGACAATCAGTAAAGACAACATTAGTGGGATCACAATGCGCTATCCGAGATATAAACGTTGTTGAGATGGAGTTTCGTTGGAAAAGTGGTCAGAAAGTACACAATTAAATACTGATCCACCATTTTACCAGTTAAATATAGCGAAATTGGGACTGAATACACTTTCGGACATATTTCGATAAATACTTAAAAAAATCAAATATAACATTTGAAAATTCGAAAAAAACTTACCTTAATTCATTCAATCTTCGTAATTCTCAGTAATAAAAAAACTTCTAGAGCGCCACACGATCGTGGTCCACCCGAAAGAATTAGAGTGAGTCTCTTGCACCAATAAATTAGAGACGTTAGAACAACTTGGACGCATGACCAGCTACATTCCAACTTGTCGTGGATTTTGACAGGTAGTCGGAAAATGCATTATTTGGTGACTTTCTGAGGTTTACAACCATAGCTTCTTCACTTTTCCGAGGCCAGCTCTTCACATTTCCTCCTGCTTTAGACCTTCAAGCGAAACAATCTTAATTTTGAAGATGAAATATTCAATTTTGGAAAAAATAAGGATCCTTAAATTTTTAAGATTTCACTATCGTTCCAATTTTTTTTTTAAAGAAAGAAACTGTTGATCGACCAAAGTGCCTCTACGTCGTAAATATGGTGTCCATACGTTACATTCAGCTATTGAAACGACTCATCTGGACGAGTTTTTAAATAACCTTAGAAAATGTACACACATATCATATGTATAAAAAAAATAACAAAACCAAATATGGTCTAGTCGGACCAATTTCCCTTAATCGCCCGAAGCATATCCCCTTAGGAAGTAGATGTTACAATTCTGGTTTGGTCTAGGTGCATTACGTACTAAACTAATAATATACTAGACTAAAACTAGATAACAACTACTTCCTAAGATATAAAAAAAATTCGGCCAAGCACGATAGCCTTCAGGAGCTAATACTTTGAGCGTCTGTTTACAGAAAACTTTAGAAGATCAACCTCTCAATTTTTCCTGATGATCAAGTGAAGAGTTAAATTTTCAAAGAAATTCATAATCTAGAAATTATTTAATTTAGAAAAAACGTTTGAAAAGCAAGTAATAAACCACGTGATACACACCCCATGTAGCTCCAAAATGTTAGTGTTATCTAATACTGCGCAGTGCTCTGTCTTCACTAGTACTTTTTCTGATTGAGTAATATCTGTTGGAATCAGAAAATATTTCCAAATAGTCTAAATATTCATGAAAAATCAGTTTTTAACGAAAAAATTGTTAGTTTACTCGATTAATGACATTAGCTTGGAATTATGAACTACAATATTAAGCAAATATAGTATAAAGTACCACTATGCATGATTTTCACAAATATATAATTTTTCAAAACATATCATTTAATCCATACTAAGTATCGAAATAAGATATTTTTGAAAATTTCACTCCAAATAATATTTTTGCTCCAGATATGTCAAGGAGCTAATTTTTCTTGCAAATTGTACTCAAAACACTCTCCTAAAACTGGATTTATTTGAATTTCAATTCGCCAATTTGGAATCAAAAAGTATTTTTCGGATGTAAAACTTAGGCAAAAATCGCCTTTACATCAAACTCGTCAAAATTTGAAACCCATTATCCGAAAAATTTAGGAATTAATTTTTAGATGTCACATGTGAATTTAAAATGCATCAAAAGAGAAGTCTTCTGCGATCATTTTGGCTGATTTAACAGTTGGGTTTAGCCTTTCAAAAGCTAAATGCCTCGGAGGTAAGCTTCACAAAACAGTATAAGATTGATATAAGTTTTTGAAATAACGTTCGAAGAAAATGTCCTATTTCAAACAATTCTGATTTTTCCTCTGAATGTTTTATTTTTCTATCGAAGGTCCTTCTGAGGCTCTTTAAAGAATTCAAAGACGAAATTAATACGGTTGGACACCCTATTTCTACGAAGGCACTTTAGTAGGGAAAGGCAACTGATCACTTTTTATAATATGATAAATTATATAAAAAGTTAGCGCAGTGCCTAATAGCCACAACCAATATAATTCTTGGTTGGTAACTCCAAGCGGCCCTAAAAAAAAGTTGAGCGCGAAGTCACTTTGACTTTAAATTTTCTTAATCAAATTTTGCATAATTCCTTAAGAAGTTTAATTTTTTTTTTGCTTTGCAAATAACCTCTTTTTCAGCTGATTTCATAGCAAGAAGTCATTATTGAAAGTTTCTTCACCCAAACGCGGTCCAGTAACTTTCCAAATCTAGCGACGCAATAGCACAAACAATTTACGAAGATGGGTTGAACAGCAATGATTCTGGTTTGTCCAAAATTTCCAACGCAGGTCTCGTCGTTTGAAAGAAAAAATAAATCGAGGAAATACTGCTCGTTCGACTCCCAAATATGTTCAAACATTTGTGATTCTAAAATTGTATGAATATAAACAAAATGATCATGAAGTGATAGGCTAAATGCTAAAATATCTAATTTTTAAAACTTTTTAATAAACCCTTATATTTTAAATCCAACCGGAATCTCCTGATCTCGCACTAGACAGAATGTTAGTTTAGTGAGTTGTTTCGATATATAACATCGGCGATCTTTTCCACGATATAACATTTGTGTTAAGGGGTTGTCCCATACTGAGTTTGCTTGCACGCATCGCAGTTCCTTTGTTTCATAAAAAAAAAAAAATACCGACTTCCGAGTAAAACTGAGTCTTGTGAATTGTTCAACTAATGTAAATCCGCTATGATGACTGTCATAGGTCTATTTAATAAGAATCTAAATCCGATAATTGAAAAAATCAAAAACGATTGGTCATTATGGATAATATTTTCGAGTAGTTCGACTATTAAAGAATTAAAAAATCACCAAGACCTAGAAAAATATGTTTAATTATTTACTAATAATTATGATTTATAAAATATATTATCTTTTTATTATTTCTCTATAAAATAAAAAAGTATCTTTGCAAACGAAATGTCATGTGCCGGCACCTCTGATAAAAAATAAGCAACTCAATAATGACAAAAAATTTCATAACCAAACATATGAGGTCTTTATGCGGTGAATCTTTTCAAAATAAAGAAAAAAATGAATCAAATAGACAGTTTTCCCGACTTTAACAAAAAACAGTTATTTCATTTTACGAAAGACTGAACGAAACGGAAAATTCCTTCGCGTTTGATTGACGACTACTTAGTTTCGAACTTATTTGGAAAGTTTAAATTAATTTCAATATCATCTTACGCGAGTTTTAAGCTTGCTGGGCAAAAATAAACAGTTCAAAAACGTTCCGTCAATATGATAACGAGTTTGTTACAAATTAAAAAATGATTTTATTTATCTAAATATCTTTTCCCCAACGGAACACCATCTCAGAAACGTTTACTATCTCTATAAGCGCGTGTTGAATCCCTAATGTTTGGGAATTTATAGTCATATAGGCAAGGATGCTTGAGTATTGAGCGCTAAATTTGATCGGTTTTGTAATCAATCAACAATCAACTAAGACAATGAACTTAGAAACATCAGTGATTGAACACGCGCCTATAGAGATAGTAAACGTTTGGAGAATGGAGTTCGAAACAATAATTTTTACGTTGTAAAACATTTCAAGCAAAAGTTATAACAGACGTTGAAAAGAGTGAAAAATACCCAGCATTACAACACAATCCAGCATGGAAACCCCCTTAATTTGCGAGATCAGGAGTACTTCAGTTGAATAGAGGATATCACATTTTTTATTCCCAATTAGACATGTTTTCATAACTAGCTAAAAATTAATAGTCTGGTTCTCAAATAATTAAATTTAAACAATGACGCAAATAAAAAGTCCAACTGAAAAAATGCGAGGTTATTTGAAAAACACCTAGTGATGCATTATTTATGTCAGGCAGTCATTTATTCTAGAAACCAAATCCGAGGCACTTTTAATGTTTCACGTGTTCGCGTTTATCCATCACGCTTTTTTTATCCATAATTAGTTGTTTTTGATACCGTGATCTAAAAGATATTATTATTAAAGAGAACGATTCAGCAATCCTGGTCCAGTTGAAGATCTTAGTTGAATTGGGCGTCTATTAACTTTCTCATAAATCTTCCAACTCTTATCAACGCCAAAAACTTTTCGCCTCCTGCAGCAACTGCCTCTGAATCGAGCTGAAAAAATAGATCTTAAATAAAGCCAATTCGTTGACAATTCAGCCTTCTTCCATAGTTTCGTTCATTAAATTCAAGCTGGCGACTCCAGTCGTCAACCATCCTTGATAGGTCCGACGTACTCGGGGATGATGCATGGTAGGCAATTGCAACGCGGGAATACGTCGAGCTGGACTTGGATTTTCATCAGTTCCACCCAAAACATAAAGACATTCTTTAGATATGTTATTCAATGTAATATGTCAGGACGAATTTTTCGAAGTGGAATAACATTAGTGTCGGTCATTGCGCGTAGGTGCTGTGGGAAAAGATATGGAATTTATCGACAAGATGACATTTGACCAAGAATTAAAATGACTCCTCCAATGAGTTTTATTAATTGTAGCTTTTGGAACGGCCATTTTGAAGATAAAGCCTAGTGTTTATGATCAAAAACAAAACTGAATAAAGTTGGATTGTGTGGGTGTATAGATCAAGAATTCAGAATACCAGTTTAGAATTTTTATAGATTCTTCAGAAAAAAATCTAAAATCGATGAACGTTCCAATCCAAATTTAATCAGTGGTCAGACAGTTTTATCATTTGAGAGGATTTATAGCGTCGTATTAGATGCTATGTAATGAATACTCTTGCAAATGAACGAGTAAAAATAAACAGGCGAAACAATTAATGGCATGTGATTTTCTTAAAGTACAACACGTTTAGTTAGAACCCAGATTTATACCAGTGCTAAATATAAAGAAATTATTTTTTCAAACAGAAGCAAGAAATTAAGAAAATATTGTATTGATCCGAGTTGAGGCCAAAATGGACAGATTGTTTAAACAATTTAGTACGTAAAGTCTCCATTTTACTATTAAATTAAACATATCCTAGTGTCTCGATGAGCAGTACAGTAAATTCCGTTTGTCTTCCAAGCGTCTTCCAACCTTTTAAGCATAATTTCAAGTGCTGCTTCACCAGATGCCTGACCGATGACTTCTTCAATTTCATCAGTTGCTCAAACGCTTTCCATTGCGTCGAGTATAATTTTAGAGTCAATTTGCGTTCATTCTTCCTCTTCGCAATCGTTTGCCAAGACTTCTTCGATTTGAGACCATGGCGAGTTTTGAAAGAATCGTTTCGTAAATTTGTGATAACGGTCATGCCGGTCTTTTGTTTTCAACTCTTTCTGTTGAGTATGGCAACAACGTTGTTTGGTGGGAGACCTGTTTTGAGATTTTAATAATTGAAAAAAAAATCTTAAGATTAATCAACATTGGGGAACTTTGTAAAAATTGTTCATGCGACTTGATAAAAGTATAATTTAAGGGTGGGCACGGTGAAATTTAACTATTAAACCAGGGGTTTAAAATAAAAAACCAAAACGAACTTTCCTAGTGGTAGAACTTTTAAAATTAATATAAATTATCAAAAACAAACTTTCTTACGAGACGAATTTTGCGGGGTTTAAATTTCACGTTGAAAATTCACGTTCCAGCCCATTCAAGCATTTAATTTTTTTCGAGTTCAAATTTCCACAAAACCCGAACTTTGTCCCGAAATTTGGGAAAAATCTTAAAATTCCACTTACAATACAAATAGGCTGCATTCAGCGATCTTTCCCTGGCGGGCGTAGCCTATGTGTTTTGTAAACCGGCCAATGAAGTGACGCGCATTTTTTAAACACAACTCCGCCACCCCTATTCGGTATTGTATTTTTACGCAATTTTTTCAAGCGGCGTCGAGACTTGAGTGTATTAAGGTCGACAATCCTGTTTTATCTCGACCCACTTGAACTGAACAGTGGTAGTTAAAATCATTATTAATTTTAATTAATTATTTTGCGTGTAACAGTTCATCCGATTCACTGTCGTTGCTAGTTTGATTTTTTTTTTATGTCTCAATGAAAAAATTTCACACCAAGTTCAGGTAGAATTTGTAAATCCCATAAAATCTTTAAATTTTCACGTCAAAATTGCCCCAGGTTTTTAAGAAAAATCCCATTCCTTTATCGAGCTGTGCGCATTTTTGCGTACTTTGAATACAGTATTATTCATATCTTCTGCGATCAATTTGAATGAAACTCCTATTCATTACCAGTCACAATTAACGGTCCCACTCATCCAGCGACCTCCCAAAGAACTCTTTCACCTTAATTCGCATAAACTTGCTCAAGTTCTTCATATTTATTAATTTCAATGTTGAAGTTTTTCTGGAATTTTGTTATTGGGAATGCGCGTATTCTGTAATTCATCCATGTTGCATACAAGTTTTTTGATAATTTTGATTTATAAGCACTCATTTCTTAACAGAAAATTAAACAAATTTTGTTGAATTTTTATAAACTGATCAGGTTAACAAACAATCCCCACAATTTTTTTTGCCAATAATAATCATCTATTCTTTTTCTAGCCAAAGCATGACGCTCTATATTAAATAAGGGTGTTTTTAAAAAACCTTTTAAATTTCAGCTTTTGAACGAAAAACCCGAATGAGTCTTAGATATTGCTTCAAAATGACCAGACCATATTAAGAAAATTCAGACGAAAAAAATTGGAGCCATTTTCTTTGTTTAAAAAATTTTCAGTTTTCGGACGAAAAAATTCATTCTGTACCCATATCGCCGAAAGTTCCAATATGACAGCAGAGACGAATTTTGGGCCACCCTGTATAGAACACTTAATTACTCAAAGTTTAAAAAAAAGAAAACATGGTTCTCGATTTTTTTCTCTTATTGAACAACTATTGTACGAATCGCGATCATTTTTCCAAATTTCGAAACGTTTTTCCAAAAAACTTAATAAAAAAACTTTATTACAAAGTTTGAATATTGAGTTTTTAAAAAAATTGGGAAACAATGGTCCGATTTTTTTGATCTAATTTTCTTTTAAAACCGCGTGATGTCCCGAAAGACGTCATAATTTTAAAAGTTTTGCAATTTTATAAAGAGTTTTACCAATAGGTTCAATAAGTTATACCCGCAATCTGATAACTTACGAACTGACACAAACGCAAGCAAATGAAAATAAAAACAAGTAGATTCAGAAAATTTAATTTTGCAGAATGACGACTCAAAGTGATTTGCCAAAAAACCTTAAACGCCCACGCAAGTTTGGCGATATTGGCACGTGCAGGAATTTAGCTAAAATCGAGAAACTGCACGTGGATTTTCCAGATATTGGCATATCCTTTATCACTTTTGTAGAATGCGTAGCCACATACATTAATCACACTTAAAGGAGTAGTGGCTACGCATTCTAACCAAAAAGTGATAAAGGGATATTCGGCGATATGGGGCCTCCTCCCATGTTATTTGATAATAATTTATCAGATTTTCGATGAACAAAAACTGACCTGTATTAATATCCACATTTGGGATCTTGAATTTCTTGTTTACATCTCTTAGTTCCTTTTCCATTTAAATGCGATATCTTTGTCAAGATCAAACCCGCTAATTAATCCACATGTGCATCTCGTTCCGATACAGCTTATCATAGACTGTTCTAGTCATCTAGAACTGCTGGTCTCAATGTTTGAAAAAGTCTAAGGTCTTCGGGCAATGCGGGCACATATAACTGCTCCATTAACTCGTACATGCCGGTGACAATATTACCTTGCTCTCTAATGCTCTTATTCCTTGTCTTATTTTGGGTGAACTATCGTGACATGCGTTTTAAATCTCCAAAAATCATCTTATCTGTTTAAAAAATATACAGTTGACAAAAAGTTGAAATTGAATCAAATTTATTTTAAATCTTACTTCTAAAATAATTTGAAAAAGTTTCGATTTTGACACATATTGCTTCAAGTTTTTAAGTCAATTTTTGAACAAAATTTTCAGTTTTAATTCAATTTTAATTTTGAATCAATATAACTTTGAAACCTTTTTTTAAATTGTCGAAATTTTTTTTGAATTTTCTTCTATTTATCGTGTTTTTTTGTTATTTTACGAAAACTATTTTCAATAGCGTTTTGAAAATCTCAAAACTTGCAATGACGTCTGATTTATATCCTTATCTAACGAATAAATTTGTTTCGAAAAAGCGAAATGTCAAACGTTTTGGCCATCCTATCTAACTATAACATTTTAGTTCGTTGAAAAAGGATATAATATAGCGATTAATGGCGTCAATATTCATAAAGACAATACTTATGCGCATCTTGCCGAGGGTTTAAGATTTTGATTTTTTTGAGTTGAATATCCCTTATTCAACTTGTGTAAATATCCCGCCCTGATAGGAAACGAGTGTGTTTTTAAAAGTAGTAGGGCCGGATATTACAAAAGGTGTGAATAGGAGATATCCCCTATTCACACTTTTGTGAATATCCCGGCCCTACTACTAAAACACGACTACGTTTCTAATATATTCCTGCCCAAACTTTATTTCAAAAAACAACAAAAATTATCATATATTTTGTTATGAAACAAAATAGCCGACTAGAAAAAGCCACACCATTTACAAGCTGCCGCAAAGGCCACCCTGCTGAATATCATCCAAAATGTGAGCATATGTCACATATTCCAGCGTGGTCATACAATCACTTTCTAGCTTAAAGTAGCGGTTGATGGTTTCATCAATAATACCAGACATTTCTCTTCTTAGGCCAAAACCCGGCATGAGATCGTGAACGGCGGTCAGACAGCGCAAAGGATTCCGGAATCAAGTTTCTTTAAAGTTTTTACAGTCGTTAACAGAAATCGATTGTCGTTTATCTGGTACAGAAAGAGCTCCTCTAGGCTACATAGAACCTTATTTCATCATGGTGTCATATTATTTGACAATTTTTTGGGTGAGAAATACACTTTGTGCAAAAAGGAATCGATCATATCGTAGTGAACTACCGAAACTAGCTGAAACCATTGAAATATTACTATTTTTAGTTAAGTGAAAATTTATCCGAATTAAAGTCTACAAATGATAATGTATAAACGTGAAAGGAAAGTCCTCCCTTTCCCCTCCACTAAGAACCAAAGGAAACTTTCGGAAACAGATAAGGGAGCAGAAGCAAACATTTCTCAACTTTCCCATTTTTTCAGAGAAATTATTCGGATGAATCAATTATAACAAAAATCTGGAAAATAACACGTAATATCATTGAAGCTCGTGAATTTAATCAAAATACATAATTGAGTGCCTCTCAGCCATGTAGCAAATATGAAGAGATAAAAAGCTCTTTCTAATGCTTTCCTTGAAGATAATCGGGAGAAAGATCTTCTGCACTTCCATTACAGTTGGTTCATAAGATAATGCCCCCTCTAGAATTGGCCCCTCTACTAGATAATGCCCCCCCCTTTTGAAGCAGTATCCTTTTCCACCTAAGTCCATCTTAAAAAATGCTTACTATCTCTAATAGGCGGTGTTCGATCCTACTAACATTTGTCTTAGTGATTGTCTTGAAGTATATGATTATAGCAAGGTGCTTGATATTGGGGACCGCCAAAGTTGATCGGTTATGTAAGCAGTGAACCTTGGAGCTCCGCAACCACTTAAGTGGTGCTGAAAAATTTGAATCCGCTTAAATCGTCGATGAAAGAAAGCCTGGAAAATTTTTTGATCAACCTAACATAGAGTTTGCACGAGGAATCAAAATATGGCAGTTTAAATTTTCTAGGGACGTCCTCTTTATGTTTTCGATGCCAAGTAAGTGATTAAACCCAAATTTTTGCTGCTCAGTTTCGACATTTTTTTTTAAATTACAAATCTGATGAAGTAGTCTTTTTAATTTGAGTCTTTGTTCTAAAATGAGACAATTTTGTTTTTTCGAAAGTTTTTTCGTAAAGCGATACATTTTGTTCATTTTCAAACCCATATTTTTGACAAAACTGCAATTTTTCGCGTTTTTTGACCAGCGCGCCGCTATCGTCTATTTATGAAAATCGGCGAGATAGATTAAAATCAAAAAACCAATTGTGCAAGCCAAGGTCTTAATGAGTGCGATAGAAAATATAATATGTGTTTGAAAATATTCCTTTTTCAATAGAAGTAACGTAATCCAAAGCCCAATCTTTGCTGCTCAGTTTTGCGGCCGATTTAAAATGAAAATTTTAAAATCTAATTAATTACTTTGCTAAGTTGACATCTTTACTAAAATTAAGATAACTACCGGCTTCTTATGGAAATGTAGTTATCCGTAATAAGGCGATCAAGTCCGCCCCACTTAATGGTGCAGGAGCCTCTGCCGAATAAATTCAATTTGAGCTTCAAGGTAAGGAGTAACCGAGGAGGTCTGTAACCGAGATTCTCACATGCCACGAGCTAATTTTTGCGGCATTCAGAATATTTGTTGTCGATTCATCTCAGAAAAATAAAAAATTTAAAAATTCGGACAAAATTTTTTTCAGAAAATTTTTGATTTCTCTAGCAGTACTTTATGCTTCATTTTTGAACTGCAGGCTATCAAAAAATATATAATTGTCTTGCAGTGGTAGCCAGATTTCAAATGTATAAAAAATAAAAATGTTTCAATTTTTGAAATAAAATTTGAAAAATTAATCAAAAAATGGGGAAATCTGCGTAGCAGACGCAGTCGAAACTTTTACGGTTCGCATTAGAAAAACCAAACTACATATTTTAAAACGAACGCCATATAAACCTGCAACACTTTTTAATAAATATGCTTTTTTTGATAAAAAATCTATAATCAAGTCTCCAAATGAAATAGAATAAGTTGAAGAAACACCAAAAAACTCAATTAACATGTGATTTTGTCGATTTTGAGCAAATAGACCGGGAAAACATTTCCCAGATTCCATATTACTTCTTGAATAACATTAATATGGGCGTTCAGAAAAATAAATAAAATTTTACATCTCATCTCATAAATTAAATAATACGAACATTTGACAAAAACCTGTTTTCAACCATTATTCACGACCGGTACATATACAAAAACTTTTAAATACATTTTTGAAAATTTCAGACAAATATGTACTTTACAATCTTTTAACTTTCAAAAAATTAAATTCGACTATTGGGTCAATTAAATATTGAAAATAGCCCAGTTTTTAGGAAAGTGTTTTGTCCATGGTTGACACCCAACAACAAAGCTTACATTGGTATACTGTATACCGTATATACAGACAATATTTTTTTAAAAGTGATATTTCAAAATTTTCGATTTAAGTATTTCACGAAAATAAATGCATTATATAAAACAAATCAAAAAAACGATGACATTAGGTCAGATCCTTGTGGCATCGATTCCAATCCAAACATGTTGTTGGACCACCTCTGTGAGCTATGTATCAAGGTGATAGCTGTCTTGCTCTTACTCAGTAAATTTTTTAACTAAGAATCTAATAATTCTAGATTATTCGATGCAAAAATATATATTTTGGACTTAATTATGCAAACAAAATTGAAACTCAAACTACCTTGGGCTTTCTATAATACGGCGTCTTGAAAAAAGCCTTTATAAAGGCTTTGGTGCCTTGCGGAACTTTTTTTCTGTCTCACACAGGTTAAGGCAGTTGGAATTTAAAGAAGTTGAAAGTATAATTTGGATCCGCATTTTATATTCTAAAATTTAATTTTAGTTCTAAAATATAGTGAGAAAAGCAGGTATACCATATCACTGTGATACACGGTCACAGTTGTCTTCCACAATACATTGCTGTCGAACGATGACACATTATATATTAAATATATTAATATGGCCTACGTTCATATTTATGTCCGTCTTGATTATATCTCATAAATCAAAAGTAATTATAAACTAGAGTCAAAAATTTTGATGGAGAAAAAATCATGATTTTGATTAAACAATGTTTATTTTCTCCTATAAAGCAGATTATTACCCTTTTTTTTTATTATTTCAGTAAAATATGGTAATAAAAGTCAAACTGTTACAATTTGATTGCTCAAAAGGATTCACTTTTATAATAAATTTTTTCATGGGATACTTGAAGTTGAAATTAGAAAATTTCACTTCTAAAGAAAATACTGCTCCTAGATACCAATAATTTTTTATTTCAACTGTATGCATGCCATACGCATGCATAAAACACTATTCCTAAACTGGCGTAATTTCAGATTGTATTTAATGTCTAGTTTCCGATAATTTTTCCAGAAGAAACATAGGCGAAAAAATCTAATAAATCAACACCCCGCTAATACTTGGAACAAACATTCGAGAAAATTACAATTATTTTTTGGGGACCGATCAAATTCTTTAATGTGTTTGAAAGAAAAGATTCTACGATACCCTGTTTGCCTTTTTTTTGAATGATATAGGTATGCTTGAGTCACAATTGTGGCTCTGTGCTCACCCAAGGGTTAAGCAATTACTAAGACAACATTAGTGGATTCGAAAACGCGCTATAGAGATAGTAAGCATTTTTAAGATGGACTAAGGATATGTGGTAAAAAAATTTGCCCTTTAAGGGGTGGTCGTCGCATTTTAAGGGTTTTTAATAGCCAATTGTCGTACAAGTACAAATTGTTGGACCAACTTTAACCTCTCTTTGATATTGATCATAGTTATTTTACCTAACAAGTTTCGAACTTATTTTAATTCATTTTCAAAGGTTTTTTGTTTTAGAAATTGGTTCGAACAGTTTTTTGCGGAGTTCGCTGAGCACAGAAGTTAATTGGGTATAATTAAGCGATTGGAAATTGCGAAAAAATTGCACAATTTTAGTTTGGAAAAAGATTAAAAATAATTTACGAGTGGCTGTGTAAAAGCTTGTTTTTTAAAAAAATTTGAATGCTTTTTGGCCAAACTGGTCGTTTAGTGTTTGAAAGTGTAAGCGTATGAGAAACGCTTCATATTTTAACCTATCCCACTTCGAGCGGAAACCCCTTTTTAATATTGTGAAATATTGTATCAAGAAATCCGTTTTGGCCATTTTTAGAGTTTTAAAATTTTTGCAGTTTTCAGAAAGGTAGTGAGATAGTTTTTCGGATATGATAGGGCATGTTTGCATGTGAAGTCCTATATTAGAGGTCTCACTAAGGTGTTCTCGGCATCGTTTGAGAAGAGTTCGGCCTGTTTGGCCAATATAAAAGTTTTTACATGGGCAGTTGAAACGGTAGACCACATTGCAGGATTCAAAAGTTTCTGTGAGGGCCTTAGCTTGTCGAGAAATTAGTTGTTTAATTTTCATGGTTCGAAAGGATACGTTAACTCGGAACCCTGGAACAAATTTAGCCATTTTTGTAGTTAATTTATAAATCTATTGTTCTATATTAGGAGATGTGTAGTTATAACAAAAAGTTAGGTTTGTGGGTGGACGGTCAGGTTTTTTATCATTTTTAATAAACTGCTCAATTTTTGAGTCTACTAGACGTTGAGGGTATGTATTTTTGTAAAAAACCTCTTTCATTTCCTCGAGGCTTTTTAAAAATAATTCATCGTTGCTACATGCGTTTTTTTCTCTATGTAGTGTAGTCAAAATACCGCCTTTCAAGTATTTTGGAGGCATTAAGCTATGTTTAAAATTTGATATAACTGTTAAGGGCCCCATTTTACGATATTTTATAAAATCAAGTGTATCATTTTTGAGGAAAATCTTACTGTCGAGAAATATTATTTCGTTATTTGAGTCCATTTCCTGAAGAGTAAAATTTAAACGGTGATCAAAACTGTTTATGTCCTTAAAAAACGTTCGAATTGAATTTTTTCTAATAAAAATTATAACATCATCGGCATAACGTTGATATGAGATAACCTTATTTTCGCTTTTATATTTTTTAACTATATTTTGCTCCATCAGATTTACAAATATAGTTGCTGAGCTTGCTGAGATTGTAGAACCCATAGCTAAACCTGATTTATTTTGTAAACTCCTATAGCTGATTTAAAAATGCTAAAATTTTGAAAAGTTTCAATAAGAAAGTTTTTTAGTTTTTCGCGTGTAGGCGGGGTTAGGGAAGTTCCATTTTTATTTTTAAAAGGAAAATATTTTTCACTATTTTCATAAATTTTATCTAGTATGTAATACATACATGTATGATATTGTTCTAGGCACATTAACGTTAGAGTACATTTGTTCAATATCAACACTTATAACTCGGTGAATTTTGGGGTTAAAGTTGACTTTGTCTTCAAGAAATTGGTTTTTTAACCCCCTCACACCCAAACGCCATTCGGGGACGCGAGATTTTTTAAATCCCCAAAACGAGATCGAAATAATTAATCCACAGACTTTTCATTCAAATGTGTCATAGAGTTCGCAATTCGTCTTCTAGTAATGTTTTTAAAAATTTGATACGACTAGCAGTTCAAAAGATATTTTTTCCTACTTTATTTTATGATTTTCGCCGAATTTTCGTAAAAAAATTCTAGCGTAAATACGACACATAAAATTAAAATTCTGAGGAGACTCAGATTTAGAAAATTATCTGAGGCTACTCCTGGTATTATTATTTTTTTCTCTGGTCTTTATTGAGAGTTTTATTTTTTCTCAAGTGATTTCTCTAAAAACTCGAAAAAATAAAATAACTCAAGTTTTCGCGAATTATTATATTTTGAAGGAAATAAGTTTAATTTTTTGATAGAATTAGATAGAATCTCTAGTTTCTTCAACGAATTTAACATTTTTAATCATTGCCTTTTCATCCATTTCAATTTCCTCAATTTCATCTTCAGAATCACTAAGATCCTCAGTCTGTGTANGAGATACCATGATTTTTTGAACAAACTTGCAATTTTTCGCGTTTTTTGACCAATCGCGCCAGCTAATCGTCTATTTATGAGAAATCGGGAAGATAGATTAAAAATCAAAAAAAAAAAATTTGTGCAAGCCAAGGTCTTAATGAGTGCGAATAGAAAAATAAATGTGTTGAAAATATCCTGTTTTCAATGAGAAGTAAGTGATCATAAGTCCCAATCTTTGCCTGCTTCAGTTTCGGCTCGATTTAAATGAAAATTTTAAAATCTAATTAATTACTTTGCTAAGTTGGACTATCTTTATCAAAATTAAGATAATTCACTGGGCTTCTTATGAAATGTATCTTTATCCGTAATTAAGGGCTCAAAAGTCGCCCCACTTAAGTGGTGCAGGAGCCCTCTGCGAATAATCAATTTGGGAGCTCAAAGGTTAAGGAGGTAACCGGACGGAGGTCTGTTAACTCTGGAGGATCTACACTGCCAACGAAGCTAATTTTTGCGGCAGTTCAGAATTTTTCTGTCGATTTCATTCCACGAAAAATAAAATTTCGAAATTTTTTGTTTCAGAAATTTGGTATTTCTCTAAGTAATTTTCTATGGCTGTCATTTTGGAATCTGCAGATCAAAAAATATAAATTGTCCTTGCAGTAGTGGGTAGCCAGATTTCAAATTGTATAAAAAAAATTAAAAAATTTTAATTTTTGAAATAAAGTTGAAAAATTATCAAAAATGGGAAATCTGGCGTATCAGACGCAATCGAAACTGAACGTCCTTCGCAATTAGAAACCAAACTACATATTTTCAAAAACGAACGCCATATAAACGCAACACACTTTTTAATAAGTGCTTTTTTTGATAAATAAATCTGATCATCAGTGCTGTCCAAATGAAATTGAATAAGTTGAAGAATAACACCAAAAACAGTCAATTTAACTTGTGATTTTGTCGATTTTGAGGCAAAATAGACCGGAAATTTACATTTTCAATTCCATATTACTTCTTGAATAACCATTAAATAGTGGGCGTCAGAAAAATAAAAAAATTTTACATCTCATCTCTAATATAAAATAATACGAGATTTAGACAAAAACCTGGTTTTTCAACCATTATCACGACCGGTTGTTTTGTCTTACGATCATGACAATAAAACTTTTAAACAGTTTTGTTAAAAATTTCAGACAAATATTAAACTTTTACAATCCTTTAACTTCTAAGAAAAATTAAATTCGACCTATTGGGTCATTAAAATTTTGAGATAATAGCCAGGTTTTAGGAAAGTGTTTTTGTCCATGGTTGACACCCCAAACCAAAGCTTAAATTGGGTATATACTGTATACCGTGATACAGGAACAGATATTTTTTTTAAAAGTGATATTTCAAATTTTCGATTTAAAGTATTTCACGATAATATTGATTATTACAAAATTAATTCGAGCAATTAAATTATTGTCCACAGAGTCACTTGATTTAGTAGATTCGACCCAGAAATAATATAAGAAGTGTACTGATCGCTTTTAAGGGGAAAATAACCATTTTTTAAAGAAAATAATTGTGATTTTTTCATCAAAATTTCGATAAAGACTTTTCGAAAATATATTTTGATTATATATATAAAACAAATCAGAAAAATCGATGACATAGGTCAGTATCTTGTGCATCGATTCCAATACACAAAATAGTTTGAACACCTCTGTGAGCTTGTATCAGGTGAGATGCTGTACCTTGCTCTTTCAGTAAATTTTCTAGATGAAAATCAAAATTCTAGGAATATAAAATGGTCGGATGCAAAATAAATAATAATTTTGGACTTCCTTATGCAAACAAAATTGAAACTCCAACTACCTTGCGGCTTTCTATTAAATATCGCGCTTGAAAAAAGCCTTTAGAAAGGTTTGGTGCCTTGGCGGAACTTTTTTCTGTGCTTCACACAGGGTTGAGGCAGTTGGGATTTATTAAGGAAGTGGGAACAGGTAATATTTTTGATCCGACATTTTAATATTTAAAATTTTTTATTTTATGTTCTAGAAAATATAGTGAGAAAAGCAAGGTACATATATCACGTGATACACGTCACAGTTTCTTCACAAGTTACAATTGCTGTTCGGAACGTATGCACAAATATAGTTTAAATATAATTAATATGGCCTATCGTCATGTTTTGTCCGCTGTGATTTATATCTCATAAATCAAAATAATTTTATAAATAAGGTCAAAATTTTGATGGAAAAAATCTATGATTTTTTGATAAAAAATGTTTTATTTTTTCCCTATAAAGCAGATTATTTACCCTTTTTTTTATTATTTTCAGTAAATATGGGTAATAAATAACAACTGTTGACAAATTTATGTGATGTGCCAAATTCACTTTATAATAATTAAAATGTTTTCATGGGTATCTTGAAGTGAAAAATTTAGAAAATTTCACTTCTAAAGAAAATATCTGCCCTAGATACCATAATTTTTTATTTCAATGTTATGGGCATTGCAATGTGCATGCATTAAAAAACACTTTCCTTAAAAACTGGCTAATTCAGATTTGTATTTTAATGTCTAGTTCCGAAATAATTTTTAAGGAAGTGAACATAGGCGAAAAAATCTAATAAATCAAACACCCGTACATACTGGAACAAACATTCGAAAAAATATTACAATTATTTTTTGGGACCGATCAAAATTCTTTATAATGTGTTTGAAAGAAAAGATTCTTTACGACCCCGTTTTGCCTTTTTTTCAATGATTTTAGGATGCTGAGTCACAATGTGGCTCTTGCTCACAAGGTAAGCAATCTTACTAAGACAACATTAGTGGGATGTCGAAAACCGCTATAGAGAATAGTTAAGCATTTTAAGAATGGGACTAAAGGGAATATGTGGTATAAAAATTTGCCCCTTTAAGGGTGGTGTCGTCGCATTTTTAAGTGTTTTTAATAGCCAATTGTCTACAAAGTTGACAAATTGTTGGGACAACTTTAACCTCTCTTTGATATTGATCATATTTTTTACCTAACAGTTTCGAAATTATTTTAATTCATTTTCAAAAGTTTTGTTTGTTTTAGAATTGGTTCGAACAGTTTTTTGTCGGAGTTCGCTGAGCAACAGAAGTTAATTGGGTATAATTAAGCGATTGGAAATTGGCGAAAAAATTGCAACAATTGTTTGGATAAAAGATTAAAAATATTTACAGTGGCTGTGTAAAAAGCTTGTTTTTTAAATAAATTTGTAATGCTTTTTGGCCAAACTGTCGTTTAGGTGTTTGAAATGTAAGGCGTTATGAGAAACGTTCATATTTTAACCTAATCCCACTTCGAGCGGAAACCCCTTTTTAATATTGGTGAAATATTGTATCAAGAAATCCGTTTTGGCCATTTTTAGAGTTTGTAAAATTGTTGCGGTTTTCAGAAAGGTAGTGAGATAGTTTTTTCGGATATGATATGGGCATGTTTGCATTGCAGTCTCTATAATTAGAGTCTCAGCTATAAGTGTCCTTGGCATCGTTTGAGAGAGTTTGCGTAGCCTGTTTCGGCCAATCCTATTAAAAGTTTTTAATGGCAGTTGTATGAAACGTGTAGATCCAACATTGGCAGTGATTCAACTAAGTTTCTGTCGAGGGCCTTAGTTGCGAGAAATTAGTTGTTTAATTTTGCATGGTTCGAAAGGTATATACGTTTTACTCGGAACCTCCTGGAACTATAGTATTTAGCTCATTTTGTAGAGTTAATGTTAAAATCTATTAGTCTGATATTTAGGAGAATGTGTATGTTATAACATAATAGTGGTTAAGGTTCTTGTGGGTGGACGGTCAGGGTTTTTTTATATTCCTTTAATAAACTGCTCAATTTGTTGATGGATCTACTGGACCTGTGTGAGGGTATGTATTTTTTTGTAAAAAACACTCTTTCATTTCCTCGAGCCTGTTTTAAAAAATAATTCATCGGTTGCACATGCGTTTTTTTCTCTTAGTAGATTGTAGTCCAAAAACCGGCCTTTCAAGGATTTTTGGAGGCATTTAAAGCATGTTAAAATTTGATATACTGTAGGGCCCCATTTTTACGCATATTTTATAAAATCAAGTGATCATTTTTGAGGAAAATCTTACTGTCAGAAATATTATTTCGTATTTGAGTCCATTTCCTGAATAAAGAGTAAAATTTAAAAACGGTGATCAATTAACTGTTTAATGTCTTAAAAAACGTTTCGAATTGAATTTTTTTCTAAAAATTATAACATTCATCGGCATAACGTTGATATGAGATAACCTTACTTTTCGCTTTTATCTTTTTAACTATATTTTGCTTCATCAAGATTTACAAATAATAAGTTGCTAAAGCTTTGCTGAGATTTGTAGACCCATACTAAACCTGATTTATTTTGTAAACTCCATAGCTGATTTAAAATGCTAAAATTTTGAAAAAGTTTCAATAAGGAAGTTTTTTAGTTTTTCGCGTGTAGGCGGGGTTAGGGAAAGTTCCATTTTTATTTTAAAAAGGAAAATATTTTTTCACTATTTTCATAAATTTAATCTAGTATGTATGATATTGTTCTAGGCACATTAACGTTAGAGTACATTTTGTTCAATATTCACACTGTATAACTCGGTGAATTTTGGGGTTAATTTGACTTTGTTCTTCAAGAATTGGTTTTTTTAACGCCCCTCACAACACCAATAACGCCATTCGGGGAAGCGAGATTTTTTAAATCCCCCAAAACGAGATCGAACATAATTAATCCACAGACTTTTCATTCAAAATGTGTCATAAGTTCGCAAATTCGTCTTCTAGTAATGTTTGTTAAAGAATTGTACGACTACAGTCAAAGATACTTTTTCCTTACTTTATTTTTATGATTTTCGTCCGAATTTTCGTAAAAAATTCTAGCGTAAAGTACGACACATAAAATAAAATTTCTGAGACTCAGATTTAGAAATTATCTGAGGCTACTCCTGGTAATTATTTATGATTTTTCTCTGTCGTTATTGAGAGTTTTAATTTTTCTAAAGTGATTTCTCTAAAAACCGAAAAAAATAAAATAACTCAAAGTTTTCTGCAATTATTATATTTTGAAGGAAATAAGTTTTAATTTTTTGATAGAATTAGATATGAATCTCTAGTTTCTTCAACGAATTTAAACATTTTAATCATTTGCCTTTTCATCCATTTCAATTTCCCAAGTTTCATCTCAGAATCACTAAGATCCTCAGTCCTGTGTATCATTATCTAAAGTAGTCAACGAAAAATCTTCGAGATCTTGTTCATTTAAAACAAGGGCATTTTTAAAATTTTCAATTTCATGTTTTTTTATTATGATTTTCGTCGGATGAAATAATTGGGATTTATTAAGATTTGTATTTTTACGCCATCTAGACAAAATATCGACGATCAAAGTCCTTGGTCAGCCTGCTGCAAATCTTAGCCTGAAGCTTGATTTATTTATATCCCGCCGATAATCCAGCTACAGCAGGCCGAAAACTGAGTTGTCCTCTTTTTAGTGGCTTGACATCTGATCAAATACATTTATTTGTATCCTCAAATACATTTAATTTTAATCCTCAATATACATTAATTTTAAATCCAAAACAGTTTGTTTAGCCGATTTTTGAAATGTAGTTTTTGCAGAAAAATAGAAATTATCATGTTGTATGCTAATGAAATAAAGAGAGATTTCCTACTCAGAGAAAAGATTCAGAAAGCCCAAGGTTTGACTTATTTAATTTATAATTTTCCATATTCACTTCTGGAATAAATTTTTTGTTGTGACAAAACTTTAACTTTTATTTTGTCGGCTTATATTTGACGCAAAGATAATTAAATTTTTGAAAAAAATAAATTTTAAAAATTTAAGTTCTGTTCTCAATAATTTAATATAATTTTGTTCTTTTTTAATTTTCAAATTCAGCGTAATAAAACGCAGAGTTCGAGTTGAAAACATTTCAATAACTTTTTTTTTCGATTTTTGTGCGTGCATTTTGGCGCTAAGGGATAACCGAAACACTTCTTTTTTCCAGGACATTGAGATAAGCTTTTTAAAATTCAGAGACTATAATTTGAGTGAGCCATGGTTCTAATTAAATCTGTTGTTATCCATATGTGCCCTTTTGAAAAATCTACTGGTTTCCGATGAGGACCCGAACTAAACCTCTATTTGTCTTGCATTTATCGAGCACACAAAATTAAAATTAAAAAAAAAATTATAAGCCTCCAATTATAAGTCTATTCCTTGACTCTTGTGTCCATTTATAAAATAATGAATATTTTAATCGCATTAATTATCTCCGCAATAAACCGCCGCAAAGTGGCGTCCACGAATGGCGTTTTGGGTGTGAGGGAATTTTCAATGGTTTTTGGGTGTGAGGGGGTTAAATATTTGATTATTGATAGGAGAATTCACACTCCTCGACTATGTGAGTATATTTCTCTTTTGGATATATTTAAATAAAAATCTCGCAATCCTAAAAACAATCAAATTAACGGATGGCCGTCCGATCAGAAACGTGCTACAAAAGTGACGAAATTATTTTTCAAAATGTATCTCCTCCCTGAGTTTTAAAAAGTCAACAATGATTCATGATTTCAATTAACCGGACAACAACGTGAGCAGACCGCCTGTTGAGTTTTTGGAAAAATTCTTTGATTTGGCTTCATGAATCACCAAAACAGCTATTTTGACCCTATGTTAACTAAGCAATAATACAGTTTTAAGCGGTGATTCTGAAGCCAAATCAAAGAAATTTTTTCAAAAACTCAACAGACGGTCACTCATCGTTCTGTCCGGTAATTAAAAACGTGAAATCATTGTTGAACCTTAAAAACTCAGGGAGGAGATACATTTTGAAAAAATAATTTCCGTCACTTTTGTAAGCAACGTTTCTGATTGACGAGCCATCGTTAATTTGGATGTGTTTTTTAGGAATGCCGAGATTTTTATTTTAAAATATATCAAAGAGAAGGTTAAAGTCCGTCTCCAACGAGTTTGTACTTGTGCGACAATTGCTATCGAGGCTATCGAAAACCCCTTAAAATGCGACGACCACCCAATTAAAAGAGTATTTTGAGAAAAAGGCTGCCCCTTACTAGCTTTTGCCCCCCCCCCCTTTTTGGCCAGATCTGAAAGGGGCATTAATAATGAAGTATACTATTTTCGCCAAGAATTTTTCCCCTATCTTTTGCTATGAAAATTGTGTAGGCGTTAAAATCTCTCTTATAAACGAATTTAAATGTATACAATTGAAATATGGGTGTGTTGATATCACACACATTGTCAGAAATACACTTTCATAATTATATTGTTGTCAATGGAAAAATAAAATTTTCAAAACATTTAGAACTAGAAATTTTCATAGAAAATATTAAATATTTTCCACCTACACATTTCTCTACAGTTAAAGATAGGCTTTTTAAATTCCCGGCGAAAATAGTATACCTCTTAATAATGCTGCATTATCTATGAAACAACTGTATCTTAGAAAATGCGAGGAAAGTAAACGAGGAAAGCAAGCGAGGCGAGCTATCTTTCTGATACCTTATGAGTGTATTTCTAGGGTAGTACTGAGTAGATGATTTGTAATTTTTTTACTTTAGTATATTTTAAAATATATTTTTTAGTTATTTTACTCATCTTATTTATTTCGCCACGGCCGATTGACATAAAAATTGAGTTTTTTGTTCTTTTTCCAGATTTTGACTCTTTGGCCAGACGCGTCACGCGCTGCAAAAGTTATGTGAAAATCTGACGGAGCTTTATCAGGTCCTTAAATATTTTGCATGGTTAATTATTAATTACGTAAAAGTTATAATGGGTCAACATCAAAATTGATAATAATTTATTTTTTGAAATCATTAATCAGAGCAAAAAGGGGTTATTATCACCGATTTCTGTGATACGTTTATCGAATAAGGCTAATCTACGAATGAGTATTTTTCTATTAAGGGCATCCAAATCCTTAATTAACAAGTTCACTTCGGTTTATTATTAGATTAATTGCATTTTAATGTTGACCCATTACATTTTTTACGTAATTTATAATAAACCATGCAAAATATTTAAGGACCTGATAAAGCTCTGTCAGATTTTGACACAACCCTTGCAGCGCGTCTGGCCAAAGAGTCGAAATCGGGGGAAAATAAAAAAAATCTCAGTTTTTTATGGTAATATTAATCGACCTTTAAAAACGGGATTATTTTTGTAATCGAAAAATTAATCAAATAAAAATATCTTTCGATTTTCGGACCGGAATTCTGGTAATTACCGGCCAAATCCAAAATTGTCGGTTTCTCAAAAAAAATACCGCCAATACGATTTAACTTTTCAGTATATTCTGTGAATAAATCTGCCGGGTTATATCTAGGTCCTTAATATTATAAATTAAAATAAATATGATTATGCATTACTAATGCAGCATTAGTCTGTCCAATATTTGTAGGTCATTCTCCGAACTTTTTGTATGTGACGTCGACATCCCAAAAACTACATTTTTTTTTAAATACGTTTCGGTAGGTATTTGAAAACAAAGAAATTAATATTTTTATGTGGTAGATGGTTTTGCGGGTGGAAGAGGTTCCGGTATTTAGTTTTTTGGGTTGAAATTTTTTTTCGGTTTTCAGATTTTACTTAAAATTTACCCCAAACCCAAAAAAACTCAATAATTGGACATTTTACAATTATTTAGTCCCGAACCCAAAGAACTAAATACCCATTTTCTTGTAAGGTTGAGATCTGTTCCTTATGTTGTGAATGATATTTCTTGAGGGCTTCTGAGAAGAATTCTAGTGTGGGATCTTGGTCCATAAATACTTCAATATCGAGTTGTTCATTTTCTGCATAAAAGTCTACTAAAGGCTCAAGAGTATCAGCGTAGTTATAAGCTGATTTGAACGCGCTTTCCAAACATTCCCGTATTTGTCGAACCAAACCTAACATATTTTTTACAAAAATAAATAAAATTATAATTGAATGGTTTTTCATACCATTTTCGTCAACCAAAGTGCCTCTCACTAGTAAAAAAGGTGTCCCCTCCGTTTACATTTCGGCTTTTGGAAACGACTCGCCCGATTAAGTTTTAAGATAGCTCTAAATGACTTAAAAATTATTTTAAAATCAAACAAAAAAGAGTCCTAATTATTCCCTTTTTTTGTCAAAAACCATTGAGATTTGTAAAAGTTTTTCAAAAAGAAAGTTATCCAATTCAAACCAGTTTTTTCGATTTTCTCCGAATATGCGTAATCATTTTGAGCTATCTAAGAACTCAATCGGATGAATCGTTTCCAAAACCCAAAATATGAACGGTGTTGAAACCTTTTTACTAGTGACTCACTGGAGAAACTCAATAGTAGTGAGTCTCACTAAGTGGGACACTTTGTTTTGGGAAAGGTTATGATTTCTTCACTAAAAAAAGTTTCAGGAGACCATTTTAGGTTGTCCGCGATCAAAACTTTTTTTCCACAAATTTTCCAAAAATCACTCTCGAAAGTTCTTGAATTTCGCCGTTTTTTATGGATAACTTAATCATAAAGTTTTCAAGATCATAAAACAGTGTTTTAAAAAGCGGGCGTTTACAAAACGTTGGGCCCTAACACTGGGGGCAGTGGTGCGACGCCGCGGACATATTTTGGGAGGGAATCACCGCAGCTTGACAAATATTGTTAATGAGCGACATGTGAGCAAATAATACTACATAATATATAGTGCGAGACCGCGGACAGCCTAAAGTCTAGGGCCTAGACCATTTCTCAGGAAAAGCATAATTTTCACTCGAAAATACAAAATTTTTGCACAACAATTTTGATGAAAAAAACATGATTTTAAACGAACAAAAAATACCTAAAAGATAACGATCATCATTGAAAATAGCTTCTAATGATGGTCCGTCGCCACAAGTTTTTTCTTCAAAGTTCTTGTTGATCATTGGACGAGTGAAAGCGTCGAAGAAAGGATCAGGAGTTAAATTAGAGACGGATAAAACGGTATCCTCAAATCGCTGTATGACAGAGCTGACATCTTCATTAAACTCATCTAGTGTTGGCTTATACTGTTCATTTGGGTCACAAAAGTTCATTATGAAAATTCACCCCAAAAACTCAAGGGTTTATGATGATGAAAATTTTTTCTTGACTTTTGTTGATTACCGTTTCACCGGTAATTCGCAAAAAAATTGTTATTTCGCTATTTCTGAGCAATTTCCATGACTAATTTCTGATCACGTGATTAACCTAGGAAAGCAAAAAAAATTCACCGCATATTTTGCCCCAAGGTTTTACATGAAAAACCCGCTTCTCGCTATCTTGTCTTGTTATCCTAGTAAACCAGCTAAAAAAATCACCTAGACATTCGTTGAATTGGTTTTTAAATTTTAAGCCCTAAAAAATATAACTTGCAGTACAAATTTTGTTTTTGGTAATTGCTTAAAAATGAAAATTGGTTTCGAAATTGCCTGACATTTATCTTGAAATTTTTGATTTTTTCGAAGAAAATTTTAAGAAAAACTCAAAGTTTAATGTCACACAAATTTAGAAACAGATTTTCATTTGCTGACGTTTTTCCGAAAAAATTTTGTTCCGAAATTATCATTTTGAAAAATAATTCAATGTTTAGCAAAAAAAATAGCTGTTCAAACCTTTATTCGAAATGTTGGAAGGTATTCATGGCTTATAATCACCATTGCATTTTAACGGTGACCTTTTATTTGCATAATATAAAGTACATAATAAATAAAGGTAACGTTAATCCGTCTTATTTTTAAACCACCGTATTTCAATTTCAAAAGACTTCTTAATCTGAACTTTTATGGCTATTGCTCACGGTGATAAAAACAAGAAATATGTTTTCTGTCGAATTATTTAAAAATTAAATTTCTACAGTTAACGCTATAAAATTGAAAAACTAATTTTTGGAAATCAGGGGGGTAATGTTTCTTCGTTGAATAATATCATAATCAAATTTAATTGATTTATCAGAATACTTTTGAAAAATGCAGCAGAGAGTATATAATTGCTCTCTGGCGCATATATCTCATAAATATGTGCTTATTTTGACCCAAAACTGAAATCTACCACCATCAAGATAGAGCGATGTAATGAATAAAGCTGGTTTTTCGTCCTCTATTGGGGTATATTTCCAGTCAAGATATTCCATATTTGAGCCTAGGAGAAGTTCTGAAAATCGCGCCAAAAGTGTTGAAACCGAATTGATTGCCAGAGAATGCATTGTATTTGTAATCAAATAATCACACAAACGAATAAACGAGCTCAAACGTCGACAATGTTGCCGTTTATTCGCCTAAATAACATATTTAAGTCGTAAATTCAAGAGTTCGCTCGCCTAACTTGTCAATCATTCTCCCGATCACAGTCTCCCTTTTAGTTAATATATGGATCACCCGCCCTCAGAGTCACCTAGAATATTTGGAAAAATGCGAAATCTGAGCATTTGATCGGTTGATCCTTTCTTAATCTGCCATGAATTGGCCTATTCCGCACATCAGGTTTTGATTGGGTGCTAATATCTTGTGTTGTTTGTTATATTTCAATATTTAGGATTTGTCTCTGAGGCGGGTAATCCATATACGGGTGTAGATTTTTCTCTTCTTTTTTCCACATTGGTCGCGATGAGAACGCTAATGTGAACGGTTAATTTCGGCAAAACCTACGTCTTTCTCAGATTCAACCAACAAATGTCGGGAATCAGTTATCCAATTTGGAAAAGAAGCGAAAACCTTACACCCTGTATATGATGTCTCAAGCCGTTTTCATTGCGGCTTTGAAACGACTCATCTGATTAAGTTCTAGATAGCTCAAAATGACCACACATATCAATAGAAAATTGAAAAAGTTTAATTTTTTGTATGTGTTAGTCTTTTGGCGTAAGCACAACTCGATGTGATTTCAGAAAACAATTTTCCCATAATAAGGTAATAATATTTATAATAAGATGTGTGCTGCCGATTTTTTAATCAAGTATCGTATTCATGAGTTTGAAGCGGTAACCGACGCGTTTTACTTTTTAAAACGCCAGTCCTGTTCTACGGACAGCGTGACGATACTGAATCTTGCGATATAGTGATTTTTGTCTGAATTTTTTCAAAAAATGTATTCAACAATTTTTGTATGATCGTACCGGTCGTGATACGTTAAAAAACCTGGTTTTTGACTAAATATTCGTATCATTTTTTTAGTCATGAGATGTCAAAAAATTTATTTTATAACGCTCACTATATGGTTTTTAGGAAGAAAGTGAAATTTAAATGTAATTTTCGGTCTCTTGCTCAAAATCGACAAAATTACATGTTAAATTGACTGTTTTGTGAGTACTTATTCAATTTCATTGGGCACTGATGTCAGATTTTTTTTTATAAAAAAGCATTTTTACAAATTGTGTGTCCAGGTTAAAGTGGAATTCGTTTTACAATATCTTTTTTGGTTTTGCTTATGCCGAGCGTTCAAAAGTTCGTTGTGTCTATTCGCCAGTTTCCAATTTTTGATCAATTTTAATTTTTTTCAAAAAAATGTGAATCCACTTATTTTTTTTACAGCTTACATAACAGGAGACCGTGCCGAAAAAATAATATTCTGATATGGTCTGCTCAAAATCAGCACGATTTCGAAAATACTTGGAAAAAATCCCAATTTTTTAAAATTTTTTTGTTCGAATTTTTTTTTGGAATGAAATCGACAACAAAATTTCGAATGCCGCAAATTAGCGTCGTAGCATGTGTAGATCTGAAGATTAGACCTCCGTCGGTTACCTCAATTTCATTTAAGAAAATTGTGGATAATTTTTTTCGAAAAATAAAATTTTTCATACAATTGAGATCTTGGCTACCCAACGCAAAGAAATTATGGTTTTAGATCAGCGTTCCAAATGCAGCATAAACACTTACAGAGAATTCGAAATTTCTGCAAAAATTGGTCCCGTTTTTTTTTTTTCTTTTTATGGATTGAATCGTAACTTATTCTGAATGCCGCAAGAATTAGCTTCTTAGCATGTGTAGATCTCGAGATATAGACCTCCGTCGGTTACCTCCTTAATTTCAATAAATCAAAGGTCGCTACAAATCTAATTATGACTTAGTTATTTTAATTACAAATAAATTATTTTTATACTTCAAAATTTACAAAATTAAATTTTTGAAAACTTCAGTTTTTCGCGACCCCACATCTAGTTGCATTCGATCCTTATTTCGAGCTATCTAAGAACACCATATTAACTAAGTTCCATATTAACTATGGAGATTCAGTTTGGTTTGGGAAAGTATAACAATATAGGCCTTTACTTTCACATTCGCGTTTGACCAATCAGAGCACCGGCTTTCACTTGTTTGACCAATAAGAGCTTCGAAAATAAGTTCCACTAAGAACGGGAAATAAAGGCCTAGTTATGCCCTTTCAGATATGTACAAAAATGAAATAATTACAAACCTGTTCTGTATAAGTCATTTTATCTGGTGCATCTCCCATCACTTCTATTTCCTGACCATCTTGAAGCAAAAGTAATGAATTTGGGTCGGTTCTACCTTCAGAATCATAATAATAGTCATCAGGTGTAAACCCAGCTTCGAGCAATGCAGTCCTGAAAAAATTATGCTCAAAACTTCGCTTTTCGATTCATTTTTAGTTAGGAAGAATGCGGTAAATGCGGTTCACTAATTATATCCTTAATCCAACCGAATTCACTCCTTATCTTGAAGGTTACTTAGGTAGTTTTTAATTTCGATTGAACAACACTTCTGTGAACAAACGGTGATGGCAACCTGTAAATTTCCTTTCGGGGTTAGTATATAAAGTGATGAGCGGAGACGTTATGGAAAGAAAAATTTTTTAATTCGGATTATTCCTTTATTATTTATGGATTTTAAGTGGTTAAGATTAATTGGCGAAAACAAAAATCAAGTTTACAGATCATAGTTTAATCCAAGTGAGTTCAAAATAGATAATAATATTAAATTATACTTTTCTCTTTATTTCTTATTTTGAAAAAAAAATATGATTATTTTATAAACTAGAAACATCAATTATTTTGGTGTTTCGTTCTTCTTTTGCGTAGGCGAATTGCCTAAGCCAATCATCATGCTGGAATATTCGTTTATTCGGCTCTCGTCAGCCAATCACAGCTCAGTATTTCTCATTTCATACTCAAAATCCCTAAAATAATCCGAATTTCAAAAAACACAATTCCGTAAGGGCTAGATATACTGCTTAAATATACGAAGCTCGAAAAAAAAATTCAGGTTGCCATCACCGTTTGTTCAAAATATTGTATAATAGATAGTCCAATCTAAAAAAAATAACACCTTACGTTTCGAATCCAACTAATATTGTCTATTTGATTGTGTTAGTGATTGCCTTAGTGATTACGAACCGATCAGCTTTGGCGCTCCCAATATCAAGCACCCTGGCCTATTATCATACCCAAGACAGTCACTAAGACAACTTTAGTAGGATTCGAACACGCGCTATAGAGATAACCCTCATTTTCAAGATCCACTTAGGTTGGAAAAAGGATATGTAACATATCATATGTTTAAAAATCAGGAGTTACTTTGGTTATATGAAGGATATATGGATCAACGGACCTCAGAGTACAAATCCTAACTATTTGAANCCGGCCAAATCCAAATTGTCGTTTCTCAAAGATACGCCATCGCTTTACCTTGTTGTATTTCTGTGATAATTGCCGGTTTATCTGGTCCTTTCGATTAGTAAATTAAAATAAAATATGATTATGCTTACTACTGCAGGCGATTTGTCTGTCCAATATTTGTAGGTCATTCTCCGACTTCTTTGTTTGTGACCGTCGACATCCCAAATACATTTTTTTTTTTCAATACGTTTCAGGTGGTATTTGAAAACAAGCAATTAATTTTTTATTTGTGGGAGATGGTTTTGCGGGTTGGAAGGAGGTTCCCGGTATTTAGTTTTTTGGGTTGAATTTTTTTTTCGGTTTTCAGTTTACCTCTAAAATCTACCCCAACAAAACACTCATATTGGACATTTACATTATTGTCCCGACACCAGAACTAAATACCCATTTTTTGTAAGGTTGAGATCTGTTACGCTGTATGTGTGAATGCATATTTCTTGAGAGGCTTCTGAGAAGAGGATTTCTATGTGTGCTTAGGTCTTGGGTCCATATACTAGCTTCAATATTCGATGTTGTTCATGTTTTCGTGATAAAGTTACTAAAGGGTCAGGTATCGGCGTGTTATAAGTGATTTTGACGGCTTCCAAACCATTCCCGTATTTGTCGAACCAAACCTAACTATTTTTTACAAAATAAATAAATATAACTTGAATGGTTTTCATACATTTTCTAACCAAAGTGCTCTCATTAGTAAAAAGGTGTCCCCTCCGTTTACATTTCGGCTTTTGGAAACGACTCGCCGATTAAGTTTTTAGATAGCTCTAATGACTTAAAAAAATTATTTTATCAAACAAAAGGTCCTTATCTCCTTGTTTTGTCAAAACCTTGAATTTGTAAAGTTTTTCAAAAGAAGTTATCCAATTCAAACCAGTTTTTTCGAATTTTTCCGATATGCGTATCATTTTGAGCTGATCTAAGACTCATCGGATGATCGTTTCCAAACCCAAAATTGACGGTGTTGAAACCTTTTTTACTAGTGACGCACGGAGAACTCATAGTGTGAGTCTCACTAAGGGCACTTTGTTTTGGGAGGATTATGATTTCTTCACTGAAAGTTCAGGGCATTTTAGGTTGTCCGCGATCAAAACTTTTTTTCCACAAATTTTTCAAAAATCACTCTCGAAAGTTCTTGAATTTCGCCGTTTTTTATGGATAACTTAGTCATAAGTTTTCAAGATCAAAAACAGTGTTTTAAAAAGCGGGGCTTTACAAAACGTTGGCCCTAACACTGGGCGCGTGTGCGGACGCCGCGGACATATTTTGGAGGAGATCACCGCAGCTTGACATATGTGTACATGCCGACAGTGAGCATAATCTACATATAGTAGTGCGGACCGCGGACAGCCTTTTAAAGTTTAGGGCCTTAGACCATTTCTCGGAAAGCTATTTTCCTCACCAAATTTTTGCACACAATTTGATTGAAAAAAACATGATGTTTAAAACCGAACAAAAGACCTAAATAACGATCTCATTGAAATGCTTCAATGATGGTCCGTCGCCACAGTTTTTGGCTTCAAAGTTTCTTGTTGATCATTGGCGAGTGAACGGTCGAGAAAGGATCAGGAGTTAATTAGAGACGGGATAAACGTATCCTCAATCGCTGTTACAGAGCTTGACATTCTTCATTAACTCATTACTGTTGCGTTATACTGTTCATTTGGGTCACAAAAGTTCATCTATGAAAATTCACCCAAACTCAAGGGTTTTGATGATGAAATTTTTTCTTGGATCTTTGTTGATTACCGTTTCACGCGTAATTGCCAACAATTGTTATTTCGCTATTTCTGAGCAATTCCATGACTCATTTTGATCACGTGCATTAACCTAGGAAGCAAAAAATTCACCGCTATTGTTTTTTTTCGCCCAAGGTTTACAGTTGGAAAACGCGGCTTCTCGCTATCTTGTCTTGTTATCCTAGTAACCGAGCAAAAAATCACCTGACATTCGTCTGAATTGGTTTGTTAATTTTAAGCCTAAAAATATAACTTGCGTACAAATTTTGTTGTTGGTAATTGTTAAAATGAAAATTGGTTTCGAAATTGCCTGACATTTATCTTGAATTTTTGATTTTTTTCGAAAAATTCTAAGAAAACTCAGTAATGTCACACAAATTTAGAACAGATTTTTCATTTGCTGCGTTTTTCCGAAAATTTGTTCCGAAATTATCTCCATTTTGAAAAATAATTCAATGTTTTAGCAAAAAAAACTAGCTGTTCAACCTTTATTCGAAATGTTGAAGGTATTATGGTTTTTTTTTTTTGGTTTTTTTATCACCATTGCATTTTAACGGTACCTTTTATTTGCATACATTAAGTACATAATAAATAAAGGTACGTTAATCGTCTTATTTTAAACACCGTATTTCAATTCAAGACTTCTTAATCTGAACTTTATGGCTTTGCTCACGGTTGATAAAAACGACTAATATGTTTTCTGTCGAATTTTTAAAATTACAATTGTCTCGGTAACGCTATAAAATTGAAAAACTAATTTTTTGGATCAGGGGGTAATGTTTCTTCGTTGATATGATTCATAATCAATTTAATTGAGTTTACTCAGAATATTTGAAAATGCAGCAGAGAGTATATAATTGCTCTCTGGCGCATATATTCATAATATGTGGCTTATTTTTGACCCAAAACTGAATTACCACCTCAGATAGAGCATGTAATGAATAAAGCTGTTTTTCGTCCTGCTATTGGGGTATATTTCCGTCAAAGATATTCCATATTTGAGCTGAGAATTCTGAAATCGCGCCAAAGTGTTGAAACCGGAATTGATTGCCAGGAAGCATATTTATTTGTAATCAATATCACACAAACGAATATCACGAGCTCCAAACGTCGACTGTTGCCGTTTATTGCGCCCTAAAAACATATTTAAGCTCGTACATGCAAAAGCGTTCCGCTCGCCTACTGTCAACATTCTCCCGATCCACAGTCTCCCTTCTTAGTTATTATGGTCACCCGCCCTAGAGTACAACCTAAATATTGGAAAAATGCGAAATCTGAGCATTGAATCGGTTGTCCTTTCTTAATCTGCCAATGAATTGGCTATTCCGCCATCAGCGGTTTGATTGGGCTAATATTTGTGTTGTTCTGTTATATTTCAATATTAGGATTTGTACTCTGAGGGCGTGGTAATCCTATTTACGGGTGTAAGATTTTTCTCTTCTTTTTTCCTACATTGGATGCGATGAGACTAATTGTGAACGGTTAATTCGCAAAAACCACGTCTTTCTCAGATTCAACCATAGCAATGTCGGGAATCAGTTATCAATGTGGACAAAAAGACGAAACCTTACCACCCTGTATATGGATGTCAAGCCGTTTCATTGCGGCTTTGAAACGACTATCTTGATTAAGTCTTGTAGCTCAAATGACCACACATTCAATAGAAAATGGAAAATGTTTATATTTTTTTGCTATGTGTTAGTCTTTTTGGCGTAAGACAATCCGATGTGATTTCAGAAACACACTTTTCCCAATTAATAAGGTACATTATTTAATAATAGTGTGGCTGCCGATTTTTTAATCAGTAAAGTCGTATCATGAGGTTTTAATTGCGGTAACCGCGCGTTTTACCTTTTTAAAACGCAGTCCTGTTCTACGGACAGCGTGACGATACTTGAAATCTTGCGAATTAGTGATTTTTTGTCTGAATTTTTTTCAAGAAAATGTATTCACAATTTCTTGTATGATCGTACCGGTCGTGGATACTGGTTTAAAAAAACCTGGTTTTGACTAAATTTCGTATCATTTTATTTAGTCATGAGATGTCAAAAAATTTAATTTTATAACGCTCACTATTAATTGGTTTTTTAGGAGAAAGTGAAATTTAGATGTATTTTCGGTCTATCTTGCTCAAAATCGACAAACAATTACATTTAAATGACTGTTTTGGAGTACTTATTCAATTTCATTTGGAGCCTGATGTCAGATTTTTTTTTATAAAAAAGCATTTTACAAGAATTTGTGTTCTCAGGTTAAAGTGGAATTTTCTTTTACAATATCTTTTTTGGTTTTGCTTATGCGGACGTTTCAAAGTTTCGTGTGGTCTATTCGCCAGTTTCCAATTGTTTGGATCAATTTTTAATTTTTTTTCAAAAAATGTGAATTCCACCTTATTTTTTTTTACAGCTTACATAACAAGAGAACCGTGCGAAAAAAATAATGATTCTGATATGGTTCTGCTCAAAATAAGCACGCATTTCGAAAAATACTTGGAAAAAATCCCAATTTTTTGAAAATTTTTTTGTCGAACAATTTTTTTTTGGAATGAAATCGACAACAAAATTTCGAATGCCGCAAACATTAGCGTGTAGCATGTGTAGATGCTGAAGAATTAGACCTCCGTCGGTTACCTCAATTCTCAATTTAGAAATTGTGGATAATTTTTTTCGGAAAAATAAAATTTTTTCATAGCAATTGATCTTGGCTACCCCAACGCAAGAAATTATGGTTTTAGATTCAGCGTTCAAAAATGACCAGCATAAACACTTTACAGAGAATTCGAAATTTCTGGCAAAAATTTGCCGTTTTTTTTTTCTTTTTATTGGATTGAAATCGTAACTTATTCTGGCCGCAACTTGCTTCTTGAGTGTAGATCTCGAGATTATGACCTCCGTCGGTTAACTCCTTAATTTCAATTATCAAAGGTTCCTACAAATCTATTATGGACTTAGGTTATTGTTAATTACAAACTAAATTATTTTTTATTACTTCAAATTTCAAATTAAATTTTTTGAAACTTCAGTTTTCGCGACCCCACTCTAGTTTGCAATCAGTCCTTATTTGAGCTATCTAGACACCAGATTAACAAGTTCATATAACTTCTGGACAGTTCAGTGGGTTAAGGATTATGGCTATAGCTTATTACATTGTACTGGACCATGGATCGACCTGCTTCTGCACTTGCGTCTTGACCTAATCGGAACGGTAGGCTTTCGACTAAGCTTCTAATTCACATAAGAACGGGAGAATAAGAAGGCTCTAGTTATGCGCCTTGTGCAGATAGTGTACCAGAAAGAGAATCAATTACAAACCTGTATCCTGCTATAAGTCATTTTTATCTGGTTGCATCTCCGATGCACTTCTGATTTCGCTGACATCTTGAGCAAAAGTTGGGGATGATGTGGCTCGGTTCTTACCTTCAGAATCATAATCTAGTCATCAGGTGTAAAACCAGCTTCGTAAGCCATGCAGTCTTGAAAGAAAGATTGATTGCCATAAAATCTTTGGCGTTTCGATTCATTTTTGTGTAGAAAGAATCGGCGGTTCATGGGGTTCACCAAGCTATTATAATTCGTAATGTCCACCGAGATATATGCCCGGTCTGTGTCTGAGGTGTTTCTTAGTAGTTTGTTTTGATTTGCGATGTTGAGATGGATCACTTCTGTGTAATCGGAACAGGTGATGCGAACGCTTGAATTTCTTTCGGGTTAGTATATAAATAGTGATAGACGGAGCGTATTGTGAAAGAAAGATTTTTTAATTCGGGGATGTCTTCCCTTTATTATTTATGTGATTTTAAATGGGGTTAGATAGTATTGGCGAAAACAAAAATCAAGTTTACGGATTCATAGTTAGTCCAAGTGAGGTTCAAAATAGATAAATAATTAAGATGATATACTTTCTCTTTAATTTGCTTATTTTGAAAAAATGATTGTTTATTTTTATAACTAGAAGACTATCAATTAGTTTGTGTTTCGTTCTTCATTTGGTTGTAGGCAGAATTGCCTAAGCCAATCATCAGTGCTAGGAATATTTCGTGTTAGTTCGGGCTTCGTCAGCCAGATCACAGCTCAGTAGTTTCTCTTTCGATTACTCAAATCCTAAAATAATCCGTATATTCAAAAAACATTCCTAAGGGTAGAGTGATACATGCTTTAATATACGAAGCTTCGGAAAAATTCAAGGTTCCTCACCGTTTTGTTCAAATTTGTATATAGTAGTCAATCTAAAACAATAAACCTTACGTTTCGCTCCACCTATATTGTCTATTTGCTTGTGTTGTTTAGTGATTGCTCAGTGATTACGCGGATCGCTTTGGCGCGTTTCCAAGATCCCGCCTGGCTTTCATACCCAGACGTCATAAGCACAACTTTGTGGATTCGAAACACGCGCTTAGAATAACCTCATTTTCAGATCCACTTAGGTTGGAAGGCTATGTAACATTCATATGTTTAAAATCAGGAGTTACTTGGTTATATGAAGCGATCTATGGATCACGGACCTCGCGTAACAATCCAGCTATTTTGAAATGCGAATCTGGCATGTTGATCGGTATGATCCTTTCTAATTCGACCATGAAATCGCCTTTCGTATCAACGGTTTGATTTGGGTGTCTATCTTGCGTTGGTTGTATATTCAATAGTTAGGATTTGTACTCTGAGGTTCCGTGATCTTCTAAGACAGGATGAATTATCTATTCGGAAGACGAGCTAATTCATATACTAGTCCACTAAGCGGTATCGTTAGTAGGGGGACGCTTCATATGCGAATTTTTGTATAATTTTAGACTAGAGTTGGCCCAACAAATCCGAACTGGCGTGATCTCGCATTCTACAGATTAGTTCGCAAACAAGCCTTCAAAGACCGGAATGCGCATTTTTGGGCGAATTGAAGACCTTTTGTTGGTAAACTCATCTACGTTCATTTTTATCTATTATGACGATACTTATTGGACTTGACATCGGCGAGCCGTTTTTCGATCACAATGTATTAAGGGGAGGATCGCAATCGTTCATAGGCGTCAAGCTGCCCTGAACATTGCGGACTGCGACCGCTACCTCCTTAATTTACATTTGTATCAAAAACGGTTCGGCGGGATTAAAGTTCCACATAAGATCATTGTATGAATAATATAAAATTTCAACTCGGATGTGTGGAAACCGGGAAAAATGGTCTTGAATTTCGCTCAAAAATGGCTCATTTTCGCTCTTTAAAGTTTCCTAGTCGCCGAACTAGACGTCTTTGGAATGCGAGACTACCACCATTGTGATTTTTTGGCCGAATTAGTCTAGTATAAAGTTAACAGAAAAATTTTCATAGTGAACTGTACCCCCTTAAGGGGGTACTGGTCGCTGGAATTGATTTTTCTCGATAAAATATTAGCCAATCAGTGCTTCAAGGATAGTATTGAGATTAGCCAGTTTGTAGATCTAGCCTTTAGCTTCCGTTAACAATGTGTCAAAACTTTTTTGTATGCACACACTCCCTCTCACATAAGCAGCACAAGCGGACCCAAGCCAAAATGGTGAAACTATCTCCTCCCACGTTTTATGTCAAAATTATCTGAAATTTTGACATTACTTGTAAAAGTGTTAGGCCAAACTTAATCTCGGTCAAAATTTTGAATTTCGCTCTAGTTTTTTAGAATATGCAGACAACCACCGTTTTATGGCAATTATCAATCGGAAAAACTATCTCCTAGGATTTTTTTTCAAATTCATTCATTTTATTTGCTAAGCTAGCTCAGACAAATACGAACAATAAAATCGGTCATTTTTTTGGATTTCGACCTTTAACTCGAAATATGATTTTTTTAGGAACCCACGAAAAAAATTTCGAAAAAAAAGTGCTTCGATTTTTTTGTAAGTAGGCTCAAAAGAAAGCCACTGAAACACGGATCAGAAAGTTGGCTTACGTCAATATGATATTTTGACGTTTTAGTTGTTAAATTAAGGCAAACGTAATTTTTAAAGTTCATTTTGAAAAAATACTCAGAAAAAAATCGAAAAAACGCGAAAATTTCGAAAAAAAATTTTTGATCATTTGGTCGGTAGTACACTTAGTTATCACCCCGGGTCATTTTGGAGCATTTATTATGTCCCTAAGGCCACATAAAGCCAGCGACCAGTACTGGTCGCTGGTTTTATGGGGCCTTAGCGGCATTACGAATGCTCCAAAATGACCAAGGTGATAACTAAGTGTCATGACATGTCATACCGACCAAATCATCAAAAAAAATCGACATTTTCGCGTTTTTTCGATTATTTTATAATATGAACTAAAAAATTACGTTTGCTTTAATTTGAGAACTAAAACGTCAAAATATCATCTTGACGTAAGCCAACTTTCTGATCAGTGGCTTTCTTTTGAGCCTACAAAAAAATTGAAGCACTTATTTTTTCGAAATTTTTATCTTGGGTCCTCAAAAAAATCTTATTTCGACTTTGAGCCTCAAAGTTTGAGGTCGAAATCTCAAAAAGTGCCTCAGTTTACTGTTTATATTTGTATGAGCTAGCTTGGAATAAAAATTGAATGAATTTTATTAATTTTCCTAGGAGGATAGTTTTCCGACGGATAATTGTCGAAAAACGGTTGGTTTTTCTACATTCTAGAGAAAATATAGCGAAATATGAAAATCTGCCTCAGATTAAGTTTGGCCTACCACTTTCACAAGTTATGTCAAAGTTTCAGTCAATTTTAACATAAAACCTTGGAGGAGATAGTTCTACCATTTTGGCTTAAGGGTATGGTGGTTCCTAATTTGACATTTTCTCGATAAAATATTAGCCGACAGAGCCTCGAAGATATAATTCAGATTAGCCAGTTTGTAGAACTAGCCTTCAACTTGCGAACAACATGCCAAAACTTTTTGTATGACCACACTCCTTCACAATAAGCGGCACAAGACCACCTAAGCCAAAACCGAAATTCCTACTCCTCTGAGGTTATATTTTGAAATAACCTAAATTTTTAACATAACCTGTATAATTAGTACAAAACTTTGTAGGTGAGCTTTTGTCGATAAGTGGTATATTTATTCTAGAATACGTAAAAAACCGGTCCAAATACCGGTTTTGGACTTTTTTCATCGGAAATTCCTACTCCTCCTAGGTTAAATTTCAATTCTACTCAAATTTTTGCAAAGCTAGCTCTAACTAACAGAAACTTTGTAGGTGGGTTTTCGTCAAATTTCGCCCCAAACAAAAATTGAATTTTTCAAGGTCACGCGAAAGAATTTCCGAAAAAAATGTGCTTCGATTTTTTCGAAGTAGGCTCGAAAGAACGCTGGGGAACACGAAGAGAAGTGGCTAACGTCAACTCGATATTGAAGTTTTATGGTCAACATTACACAAACGTATTTTTGAACATAATTTTTCAGAAAATAACTTGGAAAAAAATCGAAAAAAGCAAAAATTTCGAATTTTTTTTTTTTTTTGGGTTGTTTCGTGCTTTAAACACAAACGATTGATTTGGTGCATTTTTATGTCATAATAAACTGCGAAAATCGATAGGAACACCATGACCTTAAGCCTAAAGATCCTCCTGTGTCGCTTATGTGTGACGGAGTGTATGCATACAAAACAAATTTTAGATTTGCTTTTTACAAGATAAATGATAGTTCTACAACAGACTTGTAAATATGAGTCATTTTCGACCCCCTTTCATGCGTAGGTTTAAGCAAAAAATAGGGGGGGAAAGGGGAACAAAACTCACGCAAAATCGTTCCCTTTTACAAGCCTGTTCTACAAATGGCGTATCTGACTATCATCCTCAAAGCCCTGTATGGCTTATATTTTTATCGAGAAAAATCATTCCAGCGACCAGTACTTGGGAAAGGGATATTCATTATTGAGAAAATTCTGGGGTCGGCCTCGCAAAAATCACTTACCTATACACCCCCTTAACTTGAACATAAGTGGATACATAAATGTCTGGCTCAAATTTTCTATATTTTTTCTACCTGCAAGCATCTCTGACTATGGGCCCGACATCCCTTCTCAAATTTTGAAATGCGGCTAATACAACCGTTGCTGCTTCTACTTGAACTTGCATAAAGTCGGATAAGCTAAATAAAATTAATTCTATACGTACCGACATGCCGAGCGTACCACTTCTGTGATAAGGGTTCGGAATTCGTCCAGACGGGTGATAACTTCAGTTAACTGTTTGTATTGAGTTTCTCGGAAATCGGTTAAACTAATAAATGTGTAATCGTTCTAAATGACCAAACCCTTCGCAATTTTTTAAAATTTTACATATTTATTACGACAATTTTCGACGACACCTTGTGACCACCGAATTCAATTTATCAAATTCATATCAAAACAATATTTTTTCGATGTGCTAAAATTTTATTTTTTTCGAATTTGTTTTGTCCTAGAAATCGAATAAAGAAAAATTAAATCAATTGAATTCGGTGATCTCATACGGTTTCCGCCTTAATCCTTGTGCGCATGTAAAACAATTCCAGTTGGAGTTTCAATTTTTTTGCACAACGAAGTTGAAAGGTTATATTTTTGCATCCGACATTTTTAATTCTAGAATTTTTAGTTTGAGTTGTCTTCACAAATTATATTTTTTGGAATCGATGCACAAGGATCTGGCGTACGTCATAGTTTTGTCCGATAATATGTATATTATACAGTATATATCATAAATCGAAAGTTATTTGAAAATAAGTCTAAAATTTTGATGAAAAAATCACGTTTTAATTAAAAATGTTTATTTTTCCAAATAAAAGCAAATAATTACACTTCTTTTATTACTTTCGGGTATAGCTAAAGTAATCAAGTTACTCCGTAGACAATTTTGATTACTTAAGGGGGTACCCCTCGTGGGAAATGCCATTTTCATGGTTTTTGAAGGCCAATATCTGGGAAACTATACATTGTGATACCTAATTGTGAGGGCACGTTAATCCGCCAAAAAATTATTCGCCAAAAAAAATAATTTTGAATCGGAATTCATTCGGTATTTGAAAATGACTTATCTGATTAAGTTTCTATATAGGCTATATAATATAGCTCAAACTGAGCACAAATATCTAGTGAATAATAACATCAAAAATAATTGGTCCGAATTGAATTATTTCTTATTTTTTTTTCTGAGATAATTGAAATTATTTAATTATAATTCAATAATTTCAGTTATCTCAGAAAAAAATTAAGAAATAATTCGATTCGTACCAATTCTCTTTAATGTTATTATTCACTAGATATTTGTGTTCAGTTTGAGCTATCTTGAAACCAAATCAGATGAGTCATTTTCAAATGCCGAATGAATTCCGGTTCAAAATTAATTTTTTTGGCGGATTAACGGGCCCTCCTAATTGTTTAGCCTGGTAGATTAATTGAACCTAAATCTCACATCCCAATTATAATCAAGGATCACTGATTGCTCGACCAATCAGAAACGAGCGTCAAAGTAGAGTCATATTTTGTAGCAAAAAGCCTATTTTTTCGTGAGTTTTGCGGATAGAAAAATTATTTTTCGATTTTATGAACCACAAGAAACGCACGCAGGTNGTGTACTATCGTTTTGAAAAATTCGAAATAAATTCGCTCTAGAAAACGCAAAAAACGATTTTTTGAGCTGATTTTAAGAGGCTCGCGAAAAAGCCTATTTTTTCCTGGATTTTTTAGTCACAATATTGGAACATATATGAATAAACAGCTGATGACCCTGCGAAGGGCGTGTTACACGCCGCGTGTACCATCGAAACCTACATTTTTATGTTTTTTCTCTTCGAAAGCTGTCCTTACATTTTTCAAAATCAAGAAATGTTGGTGAAAATAAATACATAAAAAAATAAAATAAATAAAAAATGATGGAAAAGTAGGTTCCTGGCTAAGTATGGAGGACAAAATACTACCAGTCATCTTCAAATTGTCCATATTTTCAGAAAAAATAGTCAAAATTAAATCTGGAAAATTTGTTGGTTCAGCCTCATTTCCTGAGGGGTACCCCCTTAAATTCATTTTTATAATAAATAAATTTTTTCATGGAATATAAAAAGTTTTATTCCATTCAACAAATTTGTCAAATCTGATTTGATTCTGAAAAATGTGAAATGAGGGTGTGTTATCGCTTCGGTAATTATAGTAGAAGAGACATCAGAGATAGTTATCAAAATCTATATATAAGTTTGAACTCTGAGCGACCAGACTTTAGACCAGGGGCCGACAAAATTAGATCGGCGATGCGAATCGCATAATGCGATTCGGCATGGTAGTTAAAACGGGTCAAGGTGAAAATGTGTAAAATAAAAATGTAAAGAGCTGAAATTGACATCTTAATTCTTAACAATTAGCATTTTGTGAAAGTACTTTATCATCTAATAGATTATTTCATTAGGTGCAGTATCAGCTGCCTTTATATCCCTTTACGAGGAAAGAAGATATTTCTAGTTTGGTCTAGTAAATTAAGTACGTTAAGTAATACTAATATACTAGACCAAACTGGAAAATATCTAACTTCCTCGTAAAGGGATATGCCGCATCATATGCCGCATCATATCATATGCGTTTAGAAATAATTGCAGTTTTAATTTTTGATTAAAGTTTATTGTACATTTTCACTTTTTACATTTTAAACTTCATCAAACTAAAAAGTTTAAAGAAAGGCTTTGTCTAAGAAAATTCATGACTCATGATTTTTTTCAGACAAAAACTTTTGTCATGATTTAGTTGTGATTCATGAGTTAATTTTCGACAAAATTTTTAACTTAAAGGGGTAGGTGTCGTAATTTGGTACCTTTCAATCACGCCTCAGAATAATTCTAGGGCAGTTGTGAAAAATCTGAGGATACTCGTTTGTAGATCCATCTTTCGTCTAACGATTACACATCTCAAACTCAAAATTGTTACGTCACATCACTAGGTGCTGAGTCAATTCTAGAACACCCAAGCGTTTTTTCAAAGTTATACTCCTATTAGGCCCGACATACAAAGCATCTGAAAATTTACACAGAGTACGGGATAAGTGAGGTTACTGATATGTTTGGCCCATTTTTTTAATTTCGCTCTGGTATTTTCTAGAATCACTCTTGAACGCCGATTTTTACAATTTTTCGTCTTCAAACTGATACTTCTCCTAGGCGGATGTTCAGAATAAAACCGTTTTTTCGACTAAGGTAGATGAATAAAGTGTCGTCTATATGTTTGGCTCGGATTTTTTAATTTCATCCTAGAATTCTAGAAACTTGACTATAAGTAAACCGGAAATGAAAAGTTAAAAAAAAGGTCCTCGGATCGGAACAAAAGTACCACCAAATTGCGTGAAATTCGATAATTAGTTTTCGATAATTAATTTTAATGTCATGCATTGTTTTAGGCGGGTCATATTCACCAATAAAAAATGTTCATACAGGTTGAATTTTATTTTTTGTCGGTGTTTCACGCATCACTTGTTATTATACTATAAATTAACAATAAATCACACTATAAATTGAGTGATGCGTGAAACACCGCCAAAAAATAAAATTCAACCTGTATCATGGTAGAATACCGGTTTAATGCGGGTTAAAGCTAAAAAATAATCGAATTTTGAAAATTCTAGATTTTGTTCTAGATTGTTTTGATAAAAATAATTGCCACCATGAGATTCCTTGGGTCAACTTTATTCGTAACCGATATTAATATATGATAAATTAATTATATAAAGGCCTCAAAAAATTACGACACCTACCAGGTAGGTCCTACCTCCTTAAAGTATGATTTTGACGTCTCAAAAAACAGCTTACAAGTTCTCTAGTTATAACCTGAACGGATAACAGCACTTAGCTTTGGTTTATAAATAAGTTTAAACTCTGAGAAAACGGAGTTCAGACCATGATTATCATAGCATGGTAGCTAAAACACTGTTAAACTGAAGTCTTTGTCTACGTAGTATCATGTCACGTGATTGATGTGTTTATATCCGACGAAATTTCTGCCTTATGGTCATAGGAAGATTTTGACGTCTCCGAAAACGTCTTACGAGTTCTCGGGTTATAATCTAAACGGATTACAGCAGTGCTGTAACAGCACTAAGCTTTTGATCTAAATGATAAAAATTGATTAGTCGAATTTTACAATTTTCGCTGATGTAAGTTTAAAATTTCTTTTTAACCCGAACTCGATCAAAAAAATTGCACTCACGCTTTAGGCATCTTTAGCAAAAGGCTACGATGCAAGATTTTGATGAAGGTCAGGTTGAATAATCCATTTTAGAGTTTAGGATCAAAAGTTCAGACAAATTTGGCTTAGTTTTTTTTATTTGGACTAAAAGATGGCCAAAAAACAAATTTACGGAAAATCGGAAAAACGAATTCTTTTTTGAATTTTACGTCTTTTCCGATTTTTATTCGCTCAAAAATTGGTCACTGGTATTTTTTTCCTGACCTCGGACACCCTAGGTTAAATTAGGATATAAAACATGTAATCTTGTCTTTTATCATTTCCATACATATATTAACGGATTAAATTAATTTAATAATTAGTCAGGTTGCCATAGAAAGAATTTTCGATAATTTTTAATCATCTTTGTGGCTTAGGCCGAAACCAAGGTGGTCAGATAGAAATACGGAGTAAAAACCGAGGAAAATGGAATTATAAACATTAAATGTGAGAAATAATATCACTTTTGGCTTTCATAATAAGAAATTCTTATCTCAATTATGACCAAAATATGATTGCGAAGGTAAGGGTAAACCACTGTACGTGTATAAATAAATGATGATTATAAACTATAACTTATAGTAACTTACTGATAAGTTTTATCCCTGTCCATTCTGCAGAGACTCATATCTGATATTCTGTAACACATTTCTCGAACATTCATTAAGGCTGGTCGCAGCGAAGTATTTATGATAAATCTAAAAAAAAAGGTTAGACTTAAAAAGGTTTTTGAGCTCAGATTAAATAAAATGATTTTTTATGATGAAATTAATCCGATGACCTTAAAATTCTTAAGAACCTTGAACTCTTAAAATTTAAACTTTTCTCATATTTTGGGTCATAATATAACTTTTCAGGCTACGTGTCACTGCAGAGCCGGTTTTTCACTATGTTTTTTGTCGACATTTTTTAATTGTCCGGTGAAAACCAGAAACGAAAAAAACGGCTTATCCCGAACTCCGTTTGTCACCATTTATGATTACGGACCACAGGTTTTTTTTGGTCAGATTTCAAATTCTATTCCGAATATTTTCTACATTTTAAAATTTTAGGTGTCTAATTTCATAAATAATGTATAGCATGAAAATCTTGATTTACTTACAAGTTGGACTCGAGCTGTTTTTTTGCTTTCTGAATTTTGTCAAACCTCACATTTTGGCTCCATGTATTGAATGCTTTTCCTTTTCGAAAGTTTTTAAATAATGGTATTTTCATAAGACGTGTGTAAAAAGCATATTCTGTTCGCCAACGCGTTAATTCTGTAAATTCAGTTTCCCCATTGACCAGCCGAGTTACGCCTCGTGGACCGATTGTAGCATGTTCCTAATTAAAAATAATTAATAATGCTGAATCAGGTTTCCTGATATCCCAATTCGGCACAAAAATGACGCAAAAGATCGCTATATCGAGGATAAAACCTAATGTGTTTAGGCTGTCCGAGGCTTCAAAAAACTCCACAAATGACCAATTTTTGATGAAACCAAAAACTGTCAAGTACGTAAAATCTAAAAAGAAATTGATTTTTTATTCAATTTTTTAAATTTTATAGTCCAATCTCGATTCTTATTGGTCTAAATTTATACCAATCAGAATCCTTTATTTCGGTTAAATTTTTAATGTTTTTTCATGCTGATTGTGAATATACAAGTTTATATCAATAGTAAAAACTACTTCTGAAAATGGTTCTAAACTACCGAAACGTCAAGTTTATTTCAATATATGTTTATTATAAAATTTTGCCTTTTTCCATCATTGAAAAACAGGATAAACGTGAAAAATGAACAAAATTTCATTTTTTGCTTATAAGCGGAAACTATTTTTATCAATTGAAGCAAAATATATTTTTCTTGTACCTTGGATAATTCTATTTGATCTCATAAAAAAATTTTGACGTTCTGGTCGTTATATATAAATTTAATCTTGAATTTTAACAAAAAAAATGGCATGAGCGCTGAAACACTTTGACGCTTAAGAGCAAAATAAACGTAAATTTTATTTTTGACCACCTTGTGGTAAGTTTAAAGATAAACTATAATCTCGCATTTTTTTGTTTGAGAAATTTCTGAACTTTTGAGGGTAATTCAGAGAAAATTTAAGAAGATCATTTTGATCGCAGACAGCCTAGTCGTGTTCTGTATAATGCCATTTTTAAATTTCTTTACCTGATCGGCCTTAACATTTTCGACAACTTTGAGCGACCAAAGAGAATAGTTAACATTTGTTCTATCTACGCGTGGGATAACGTACAAAAACCCTAATTCTGGTCTTCTCGTAATTATATCAGCTAATAATAATGGATCGGAGATATCTGCGGCAATTATTTGTTGTATGAGATTATATTGTTGAAGTGGATCTGGAACTGGCTCATGACTTTTTATGGATTAATAAATTTATATTGACGAAGAGCAGGGTTGTAAAAGGGATCATCCCCAACCGTATTTTCTATTCCAATCCCCATTTTTCGCCTGTCTTTTGCTTAATTCTACGCAAAAAGGGATGGAGAACCCACGCAAAAGCCATCCCTTTTACAACGCTGACTATGAGTCTATGATATCCATATTTGACTTAAAATGCACCAAAATCTCTAACCCACGCAATAACGCATAATATCGGTTTATGAAATTGCGCGGGAGAGATTTTGATGCATTTACAGTGGAATATAATATTCTAGGAGTTTCCCTGTATACTTGACCTGAGAAAAATTGGCAATTGCAGTAAAAATCAAAACATTGGAGCTAATAATTCTAAAGGTTAGTGCTTCGTCAAAACTACAAAAAAGTTTGTTGAAATTGGCTAAAAGCTGTAAAAGTTATTTAATTTTTATCCTGAGCAAAATAATACATGTATTTCAAATTTAAAAATAAAACCCGACGTTTCATTTTAAAAATCCGGTCCTTAGAGCTTCTACGGTTTCTTTAGCTTCGACTGAAATATAGTTTACGTCGATGTCTGAATCACTTTGAGTCAATTGTTTCGATCTTTTGGATGTACGATTATTTGATATTGGTGGAAGTGCTTCCCGTTGTCGTTTACGAACTTCATCTGATATCTGCTTAAAATGGGGTCGGAATTTATATGTTAAAAATTAAATACGGCCAAAAAAAATTCCAAAGCAAAAAAAAATTAAGGCATCCCTGCAGGGTGTTTTTACGATTTTTTTTTGATTAAATTTTCGCATTGAAATTTGAGACCAATAATTGTGATTTTCTGCTGCAAAATTAAAATTATTAATTGCTTGATTTCATGTCATATTTATAAATGTCTGATGTCTTGCCCATATATATTCAGAAAACATGATTTAACAAATCATGTTTTCAGGCACTTTTAGAGACTAACCCTTTAGTTGCACCATAAACTCTTTATAAAGTGACAATTTATATAGTGATAAAGAACCCTTATTAGCAACAATGACAGTGGAGCCCTTGCCAGGATCCCTTACCAAAAGCCCTTACTCGACGCGCCTCGACAACTCCTTAAAAAATTGACTTTCTGCAAACTACGGTGATAACAACCTTGGAGAACAGATATGCCTGCTACTGTGTCTTCTAGACAAGGAATTCTTGAAACTTTTCCTGAAAAAAACAGTTGTGCAAGCAGTGTCAGTATTACTTTTAAGATACAAAGATCAAGGCCCCAGTGCCGATATTGATGCTTTAAATTAATTCAATATATAAGTTACCCTTTTATTGGTCTTCGGCCGATTTGGAACTCTTTTTCAAACAATTTAAATTGAAGACATAAAATCCCCTTTTACCGGCCGATTTTGGGTTCATTTTTCAACAAAATTAAATTAAACCCATAAAATCCCCTTTTATTGGCCTTTGGCCAATTTTGGGCTCATTTTTTAACAAATTTTTATCAAAAACATAAAACCTCCTTCTATCGGCCTTCGGCCGATTTGAGGCTCATTTTTCAACAAATTTTAATCAAAAACATAAAATCCCCTTATATCGGCCCTCGGCCGATTTGGGGCTCATTTTTTAACAAATATAAATTAAAAACATAAAATCCTCTTTTATCGGCCTTCGGCAGATTTAGGGGTCATAAAACCCCCCTGAAAGTCAAAACTCAGATTTTTATGATCAGACCAATAGTCACATAGTCGTAACAGGACGATTTTTGGCCGTTTTTACGATTTTAAGCTTAAAAATCGATCTTCTCCGAAATTTAATTTCAACATAGGGCCAATTTATTTTTAAATTACACCTTTTTACATTTATAAGATTCGCAGTGAAGTTTTTTGGAAATTTCCGTTCCTACTCTGAAATATGATTTTTCGCAAAAATGTGCCTAGATTCAACTTACGCTCAGAAAATGATTTTCACCAGGCGTCCCTAAAAGAGCTTAAAAGCCTATTTCTCATTCATTCTTCATAATTTTTTCTTGTTATAATAAATTCCACTTCCTACTTTCAAATATAGAGAAAATTTTTGATTTGCGCATTAAATTCACCGCGAAGCCTGGCTTATGGCCATACTAGAGCTCTTTAGTCATTTAAAGTCTCGGAAAAGACAAGTCAACTTCGTTTTTGTTGAAATTTTGAGATATTTTGAACAAAATATAAAAGTTGTAGATAACCGTTTGTTGACAGTGTTTCGACTTGAGGGGCTTCATTATTTGGCACATAAATCTCAAATAGAAGGTGTCGAATTTTCAAACGTTTCAGACAATTTAAAAAATTGAAAAAAAAAATTTGTAAAATTTCTTTTTTCGAAAATTTTTTTACAGTTGTAGAAAAATACTTGGAAAAAATTTCAAAAATTCTTAAAAAAAGTGTAATATGACACCATCTATCTGAGATGTATGTACCAAAAAACTGGTGAGAACTTAGTTCGCCAAGGCGGTTAATTTGATAATAAAATCATTTTTTCCGGATCAAACGGGCATCCCTTTCTTTTCATTTTTACGTTTTTTTCTAGAAAAATCAAGGTTTGGGAGCCAAAACATCATAATTTCGAAAATTTTTATTTTTTCTACAAAAAGTGTCTTAATTTCATTAATAAGTGGCGTTGACCCAAAAACTACCGATGTGGCATTTGTTTTAAAATACTGAAAATACGAAAAATCGCTATATTTTTATCACGTGACGAACAAATTTTTTTTCATAATTTTTTTTTCATTTTCACATATTATTAACCCCCAAGAAGTTTAAGAAGAATCCACCCATTATTTCTATAAGTCGATATTAATGGTGGACACGCTATATCGAAGATCCTGCCTAGTGTCATTTTTATCTTGAGCCGTCATCCAATTGATAAAGTGGCCAATCAAATCGCGGGTTTCTTTGAATTGAGTCGACAATCGGGTATTATGATTGGACACTGCGCTCAAAGTGATGACGCTCAAGATAAAAATGACACTAGGCAGGATCTTCCGATATATTCATATAATATGATATAACGGCAATTTATGAAATGACAATTTGGGGAAAATAAAAAGACAATTTCAGAAAATTTGAAAAATATAAGGGGAATTTGGAAATTTTAATACTGAACTAATGTTTGCCATATATTGTCCTTATTCTCCATTCCAAATTTATATCGAATTTTTTTGAAATATGATTTTGAAAACCATATTTTTTCTAAAAAAATATGAAGATCTTTTTTTTTTTGTGCTCTTTACTCATATTTTTATGAAAAAGAGGTGAATTTTTTGTAAAAAAGGCCCTTTTGAATTTTTTTGCCATATTGTCCTTATTGAGGGACGGACCAAAATCAAAAAGCGTAGGTTTTTGCCATATTTCTGCCATATTATTCTTATAGAGGGTGTTTTTATAAACGCAAACCACAGTAGATACCGCGGTATACCGTGAGCGATATCTCAAATTCAACGACATTTTACTTATCATCCTATGATAGAAAAATGATGTTTTTGACCGAAACCGTACCGAAAAACGTACGAGGAAATGAAATAATTAACAAAATTGGGAAATCCTCAAGTGTTTACATCGCGGAGGCTACAATCAGCGAGTTGATCATACTACTGGAGTATGGTCATACCTTATTTACAACAAATTATGACCACACGCTGTTTTTTACAGTGTCCGAAGCCGCAGCGTCGTACAATATTCGAAACAAATTTTTCAAGAAAATCGAAATAATTTATCCAGTGTTATAGAACCCTTATTAGCAACAATGACATAATAAATCTAAGTAAAAATATTAAATATCTAACAATTATTTTTTTAACCTGACTTAGCAGGAAATATCATCATTGAAACCCTCAGTATTAATTAACTCCCGTAGTGACCGACAACTTCTAGACCCGTAGTGTATTCTGGTCATTTGTGACCAGACGTTTTTAATCAAGCATATCGATCATGAGGCCCGAGTAACTTAAATATCTTATTCCCTATTCTTTTAAAAGGCAAAAGAGAGATAAATTACTCGGGCATCATGATGGATATAACCGAAGATTCATCATCAACATATATTTTTTCATTGGTAATCATATTATTCAAAAAATTCTCTACAATCCTACAAAAACAATTTGTGAAAAAAGTTTATAAAAAGTCATCAAATGTGAATAAGAAAATAAAAAACTCTCCTTTTCCACGATTCTCACAAACAAGTGCATAAGTAATACAAATTAAGGGTTAATTTGACATTTTCAAATTTGAATTATTAAACCGTCACCAATCTGGGTAAATTAAATGTAATAATTGTAATAAAAAAAAGAACTATTTTTGATGACAAGATCCAAGGCCAATTTCAAGTTCATCGTCCCTCAAAAGAATCGGAAACGTCGACTTTCTAATGAAAATATTTGCAACTATGAGTCAATTATGTACTGCACGGTCACTAGAGCAACAAATGGTCAAATTTTTGAGATTTCCTAGGGGGATTGTTGCTCTCTGGCAACATTTAGTACATAATTGACCCATAGTTGTGAATATTTTCATGAGAAAGTCGACCCTTCCGATTATTTTGAGGGTAATTACAAGTCTCTAAGATGAACTTTGAAATTTACGGTTATTTGATATACGGTACACAATATACGTTTTTTTGAAAAGTGCTCAAATTACATAAAAAAAAATTTGGGTTGAACTTCAAACGTTTTTAAGGCTTTTTTCTCATTACACTAAAGTCCGAATAAAATCAAGTGACGAAATAATTATAAAATAAGGTTTGAAATATGTCATGAATTATTTCTTATTTCTTGAAATATAAGATCACGTGACCATTTTGCAAAATATCATTATGTTAAAAACTTTTAAATTAGGTGGTTATTGGCCCAAAAAATTTTTCGGCGTAATTTGATCACTATTTGTGTACTTGAACCAAAACCTTATTTCCTAATTTGAAGGTCACGTGATCGGTTTTGGACTTTGGTTTTATGGAAAAAAAAGCCTTAAAAACTTTTAAAGAACCACTTCTCTTTTTTCAAAAATTGATTTAAGTAATTTTTGAAAAAAAAACAGTACTACTTTTACCAACCTTATTCCTTGAATATACGGTCTAAGAATTTTTTTCCGATCCCGCTCAGAGGCTTTTTTTGACGATTTAATTTTTTTTTGCAAAAAATAAGTACTGAAATACAGTAAAAATTTTCGTTAAAAAAACGCACAAACGTCAATTATCCAANTCATTACACCAAAGTCCGAATAAAATCACGTGACGAAATAATTTAAAAATAAGGTTTGGAATATGTCATAAATTAATCTTAATTTATTAAAAAATAAGATCACGTGACGTTTTTGGGAAATGCCGTTATGTTCAAAATTCTTAGATTAAGTGTTTATTCGGCCTCAAAAATTTTCGGCGAAATTTGAATACTATTTGTGCACTTGAACCAAAACCTTATTTTCTTAATTGGAAGGTCACGTGATCATTTTTGAACTTTGGTGTAATGGAAAAAAAGTCTTAGAATTTTTTTCTGATTACGATGAAAGGTTTTTTTTGGTGCTTTCAAAAATTTTTGCAAAAAATAAGTACTGTAATACGGTAAAAATTTTCAAAAAAAAACGCACAAACGTCAATTATTCAAATATTCGACTGATCACTTTGTAAATGTTCGTTCACAAATTATTAAGGGTCCTTAATTGCGATTAAAGGGCATCTGGTCACGCATCACCAGAAAGTCACTACGGGAGTTAAGAAACGAACAGTGAAAAATTTCGAAACCATTTTTGAAATTATTTATTTTTAAGGGGGTAGGTGTCGTAATTTTTTGAGCCCCTTATAGAATTAATTTATGATAAATTAATATCGGTTATGACTAAAGTTGACCCAAGGAATCTCGTGGTGGCAATCATTTTTTTCAAAACAATCTAGAACAAAATCTAGAATTTTCAAAATTCGAATATTTTTTTGCTTTAACCCGCATAAAACTGGTATTCCACCATGATATGAACATTTTTTATTGGTGAATATGACCCACCGAAAACGATGCATGACATTAAAATTATCGGAAATGTCTTAATCGAATTCTAGAAATTTCAATTATTTTTAAGCCAAAATGTTAAACCTAATTATCGAATTTGACGCTGATTGGTT